>JADWPU010000004.1:1285766-1807580 GCA_016109575.1 Phialophora chinensis | reverse complement strand
GGGGCCCCCCCCCGCGGGGCCCGCGCCCCCCCGCCCCCCCCGGCCCGCCGCCGCCCCGCGCGCGCGCAGAGGCGCCGCGCTGTTGGACTTACCGCATCAGCAGCATTTCCACCCTGCCGCAACAGATCAATTCCAATCTCGCTGCATGCGGCGGTCTCACTCGCCACAGCGCCTGTTGTGCCTGGCGCATAGCTTTGGCGTACCGCGGGGAGAGGGTTGGCTCCTGCCTGCTGAAACAGAGGCGGGATAACGAAGGCACACGCCAACTGTAGCAGCGACAACATGACGAACAGATACCCGGAAGCCTTGCAAGCCCACGCAGCGAACGAGGGAGGGGCGACGTTAATGAGTGACGAAGCCATCTTTGCGGTTGCAGACCAGCTGCTCGTTAGTCCCGTCTAGGAAGTTCCGTAAAGAGCAGCCCCTGCAATGCAACTTGGAAAGCAGGACCCAGGGACAGGCCCTTATCAGACTCCTCCTCCAGTCAAGACGTCGCTCTGGCACGCCAGCCCAAAGCGTGTGCAACTTCAACAGGACTGTGTAGTATCAGACGCTCGATATGACGCAACGGATCGGCTGCGATGGCCGAAAATCCAGTTGCTGCGAGTCCCTTCTGTTACAGTGGGAGCCGAAGCACGCGAGCGCCCTAGTCTTGCAGATCAGCAGCCAATGGGCGTCGACGTAGGTAGCGAGGATAGGTGCCAAAAGAAGGAAGAATCGTACGGCTTCACAAGAGTCGTAACCAAGGATCGGAAACATCAAAGGCAGTTACAAGAGAGATTTAGACGACTTGAAATCACAAGCAGAAGTGGTTGAAATCCGCCGCTGACAAGACATGGGATATGCTCCGTAGCTATCTACTCGATCAGCAGCTACTTGGTACACCCACCGCCTCCAGAAATTTGTACATAACAGATAAAAGATTGATAACCGTACAATTCCCCGAAGCCCCAGGGCCTGATCCCCACGGTTATCGGCTGGGCAGCACGGGTATCGGACGGATTTATCCGCATCTCGGTGAAGCACGATACGGTTGACCGAGCCACACACCTCACACTGCGGAATAGACAGTCATCAATTTGATTTGGCACGGAAAGGATATTGAAGCGGCATCGACGTCGCCACGTTGGTCGCATGGCCTTGTGCCCTTTCCATTGCGACAACGGTAAATGTTGGCTCTGGTCGCGTGTGGTCACGTGAAAGTATCGCTTGGCAGAGGACGCTGCCTGTTCACCCACAGATCATTTATGAATGACAACTGTAATCGATACCGTTAGTTCAACACACAGCAGCCACATGGTCGTGACTGTGTGCCCTTTATAATTTAGAAGCCTTTTCTCCCTCGTCAAACGATGACAATCCCGTCTTGTGAATCCCAAGCTGCTTCCTCAGGAGCTTGAAGGTTGGCGTGCGAGGCAGTGCAGTCACTTCAAATACCCCTCCACGCAGCTTCTTGTATCCCGACACCTGAGTGCCAACGGCCCTTTCAATATCTTTCAGTGCTTGGACCTTCTGGCCCCGCGCCGTCAAATGCGGTTTGAGCACGACATAGGCGGTGGGCAATTCGGTCATCTTTGCCGAGTCCCACGTCCCTCCGACTGCAGCATCCAGAATCGACGGATGAGAGATGAGGTGCGCTTCGAGTTCAGTCGGTGAAACCTGAAAGCCGTTGTATTTGATAAGCTCCTTCGTCCTTCCCACAACCTGGAGATGGCCCTCTGGGGAAATGGTACACACGTCGCCCGTGTTGTACCACCCAGCTTTGTCGTAAGCGGCTCGATTCGCTTCAGGATTGTCAACGTAACCGGCCGCCATATTGGGCCCTTTGAGCCAAAGCTCTCCCGACCCGCCCTCGGGTGCATCGTCTCCGTTCTCGAGCCTCAGCGAGCACAGAATGTTTGGCAGGATCGTCCCGGTCTTGCCCAGCGGCATCGCCTCTCGAATTTTCTGCCACGCGACGTATGGGGCAGCTTCCGTCATTCCGTATAAAGACACCGTCTTCCATTTACCTTTTTGCAGAAATTTATCGTAGTCGTCTTGCTTCAGGGGCAAAGCTCCGCATGTCATGTGCTTGATACTCGAGAAATCGTATCGGTCAGCCAAGTCTGTCGTTGCGATAGTCAGGGCACCGTTCGGACTGATCTGCGCCGCTGTGGCCTTCGTCCGTTGAATGGTTTTCGCGAAGGCCTCAATATCGTATGAGGCCATGATGATGTGCTCCATACCAGTCCACGGTCCCAGGAAGAGTGGTATTGTCGCTAGCAAATCATCATTAGCAGAGCCCAAAACGGCCACCAGTCCACGACAATGATCTCCATCGTGGGACCAGTTGTCAATGAGGCTCAGACTCACTGTTCGCGATGTGCACAAACGGCGTGTAGGAGACGACTCTCTCTTCTGGAGACCAGTGCTCTGGGTCATGCGCCCACATCTGCAACACATTCGCAACATAATTGTATTGCGAGAGACCCACCCCTTTTGGATTGCCCGTCGTCCCCGACGAGAGGTGGATTGATGCAAGTCTCTTTCTGGTGTCTTCATAGTGAGGGACTGATAATGGCTTTGAGGCCATGAAATTTGCAAATAAGCTTCGGAACCCTTTGACGGGAGATCCAATCGCGGTCAACAATTCTGGTGATTTGAAGTCCGAGCAGTTTTGGCGGGCCAGTCTGACCGCATCTATCACCTGCGGGACGACTTCCGAGTACACGATCAGGAATGCCGGCTTCGAGACAGTGAGCGCATGTGCTATCTCTCCCACCTTCAGCTGATGATTTATTGGACAGAACACACCACCCAACCACAGCACAGCATGGACTGCTTCCAGATAGGCAACACTATTCGGCAGAATGACGCCCCAGCGGCTTTGATCTTCTGGTCTATAGTGCTGCGCTAGCCCTGCTGCGAGGCAGCCGGCGTTCAAGCGAAGCTGGCCGATCGAGAGGGTGCGGTGTTCGACATCGTCCTGAGCGATGACATGGTCAGACGGCAACGCTGGTGAGCGAGCACTATTAAGGAGCAGTTCTGTAAGATTGAGATCTGTCGGAATGTCGACGGCAGGGTCCTTGGACTTGTATATCTTCATTTCGAACGCTTTGGACCTTGCTCAATACTCACTTCTGGCCCTCGCCCAGAGAGCCCTGCACACCTGATCTAACAATCGTCGCGAGGGGAGAAGCACAGTCTGATCGTTGGATCAATACCACCAATTCCGAAGTTGCTTAAATCCAAGCGAATGCTCTGAAGGCGAAGCCTCGGTTGTTACCGCGAACCCGAAGCCGAAGCTATAAGCCATCAAAAAATATACTGGGTAAGCCTCGGTCCCCGCAATTTGAGAACCCCATATGTAGCGAGAACAGTCAAGACGCACAGATTCTGTGCGGAGTAGGATGTTGGCATGTAGCAGCGAATCTGGCTCCTCTGTTGCTGCTTGTCCGCGGCAATGGTCTTGGTAGCGCCAGGGGTCACGCATGGATTTCTTGACCGGACGATACAGGCGGAAGAATGTGATTGATATCCCCCAGACGGAAGTCATCTAAATCAACCCAGTCGTGTCAGGTAATCATTCGTAGCCCTATTCTTCGTTGGGCGTTCATATTTCAATAGAGATGGGCTGGATGTTATGACGACGGTTTCGCGCCTTCGAGGTAGACATGCTCGTACGCCTCGACGCAGATGGACTTGGGACTGTGGACGGAGGATGTGACTTGGTCATTGCTTTTTCTTCGAGAGATGTGAAACACATTCCAGAGCGCCAGCCACCGATTATTGGAGGAAGAATGTGCCATGAAGTACTGCCATTATGTGATGGACGAGCACCCAAGCTCTTTCTACTCGTATCAACTTTACCGCATTTCTCTATCGTGCAGTTGAGGTTCCGAGTCAGTAACCCTGAGCTCAAACTTGGATCTGCACAGAAAGCGTAATATCGACGCTTACGAGGTACGTACCCCTCGAGTACTTGAGTGACGGAAAGAGTTCAGTCTCCGCCGGAGAATTTTGATGTCGACATGCCCCATCTATCTGTGATTATTGGCAGTGAGACACAGGAAGCGAGCCAGTGCCGACTTAGCCGGAGCGAAGCTCTTTGGTGATGTCAACGGCGTAACAGGCAGCCCAGGGCTTTTTGAGCGCCACTGCAGGCGACAAACGCCTAGAACATTTGATGGACATGAGATCTACCGGATTCATACGGGTCAAGTCGCACTCTCAGGCACTCCCCTTGGGAACCCCTTGCAGAGGCTCCCAGATCTGATTTGCTTTGTGATTGATCAAGCTGCGATATCATACCACGCATACTTACTCGTAGAGGGATTGTGCTACCTGCGTTGAGGTGAGTTGTTGCTCCTCGCCAGGAATGCACGGCAACTGCTCTCCTGGGCTCCGTCCGCAACTGCGACACCGCAAGGACACCGAAGGCCCTGCAGCCCAATAAAGGATGAGTATGCAGGGTCTTTGCGCGGTGGATGCGGTCTATCCGGGCCTGGACTCCCGCCACAGTTGCGCATGTCCAACGACATGTCTCCACTACTCTCCTGTTCAGAATCGACCCGGATCTCTCGTGGCTCTCTTGAACAAACATGCTGACGCCTGCGAGGGTATGACTGGAGAAGGATGCCACCGCGTCATCCAGCATGCAGTGCGTTATTTAGACTTCAGTCCGCGGTGGACAAACGTCTAGGCCTTCGCGTACTAGTGATAGCACGTTGTTATGAACGGGTTCAGGAGGCCGTCATTGGTACTTCAGACCAAAACAGAGGCCTTTTCCCTTCCACGAAACATGGGCAAAGGAAGCATAGTCGGGTACCTCGTAGAGTTGCATTCGGATGGCGCTGCGCCCGAATTCGTTGCGGAGCTGAGTTGAGGGCTCATGTCGCGAACAGCTGTCCCCTTCAGAGATTGCGAGGATGTAAACTCCTGCACTAGGGGTCCTCGATAGGGCACGCGTAGAGGAGAAGGAAGTGGGAAAGACCTGTTGTGGCCTTGTGTAATGGATCGACAGTCCTTGCAGACAAATGCCAGAAGAATTCTTCGGCCCTTGACAGAGCCAGGAGTCTGTCCGTCGTGCCTCACTCGGCTCCCCAAGACGAAAATACGATGCTACAAGTGTCCGGGTGGAAATAATCATAATTAGTCCGCCGCACGGTCTCTGGCCTGCGCCCTAAGTAACCAGTACTCCGTACTTCATATCTGCCCGGGACGAGTAATCTTCAGGCGGTTTGGCGCACGCTTCAGCCTCCGTCCGGCGTTGCATCCTGCCTTGGCTCCTTGCCCTCCGGCTGCGTCCCGCTACGAAAGGTTTCTTCCCCCCTTCTCTATCCACAGTTTGAGTCTTACCACGGAGTCCTCACTTCTCGTCAGCGGCCCGTCAGTCGACTTTTTCTGGCTCGCTCGCTCTCTCCGAGCGTCTGCCGCTAGCTTGCTCTTTCCGTACCTGGCTCCTTCTGCGCTCTAGACTTCCACGCTGCTCCGGGATCCCTCCTGACAAATCGAGCTTGGCCATATCGGACCGCAAACACCTGACGACCGATGAAGGCCTTTGTGGCCTCGCGACTACCCCATCGTACAACGCCTGTGACTTACGGACAACCCAGATGTTGACGAGATCGGTCATTGCATACAGCATATGAGAGCTGTGTGTTGGGGAGGAAAAAGGCAATGGCAGTCATGGCCCAACAACCTCCCAGAATTGATCCATTCATACCTCTCATCGAACGACAGTCGTTGTGCCTTCCTAGCGTTCGACCCGGCGTACCTACACAATATGGCGAAGATGGGTTCCTTCAGAATCTGGCGAGACACTTTCCCTCGGCGGAAAACAATGCTCTAGAGAAGGCGGTGCAGTTGAAGAGGGAATTGAAAACGGCAGACTCAGAAACCTTTTGGAAGAAGCTTATGGAGGGTATGACCGAGATCTGCCATGCCCAATATGGATTTGTTGCGAAAAGAGTACTGGCCGACGACCACGATTCAGCAGTCGAGATGCCGCCGTTTGGGGAGTCAGGCTCGTGCCTCTTGGGTGTTGCCTTCTACTACAACGACGGGGACGAACAGAAAGCCATGCATCGGGACTACAACTATCTTGCCTGGGGATCGCCTTGTTCCTATATGAAGCACGACAAGGTCTTCCTCATCCCCGAACACATGAGCTCTTTCATCACGCACAATCCAAACGCTCTACCGTTCCCGGCAGAAGGCTACATCGGCATTCCGCTGTTCGCCGATGGCAAGTGCTTCGCCCATTTTGGTATGATGTGGACGCAGGAAGGCCTGGACAGGCGACAGACGACGTGGAGTTTCACGGAACTTCTACTACATTCCTTGGAAGACGTGATCGTTGAGCGGCTCCTGACCGGCCAGGGATTCGCAAAATCTCGAACGCGCGCGGCTACCAAAACTCGACCGACTCATGTTATTCCCCGCGAAGCAGTTACGCCAGGAACCCAATCGTTGAAGCCATACGCCAAAAATCTGTCGCATGAGCTGCGGACACCCATGCAAGGCGTGGTGGGAATGCTGGATGTCATGCATGCGACGGTGCAGGAACAGATCGAAAACGTCTCCGATGCAGCTGTCCGCCGGGCATTCCGGAGTCTCAGAGAGAATATCGAAGCCATTCAGGACAGTGCCAAACGGGCAGTTGAAGCTGCGGACAACGTCGTCCATGCCTATGACATGAATATGCAGATCCCTGATACTCCTTCCAACGACAAAGACTCGCCAGCGCCTACGTCCACCGGCTACTTTGACTACAAACCATCCCGCCTGATCGAAGGCAGCGACATACATCTCAATACATACAAGCGAAGACGAAGCAGTCCCACATCGTGGCATTTCGGAAATGCCACCAAGATGCGGCAACTCGCGCCATCGAAGGGCGTGGACGTGTCGCCGAAAAGCAACACACACAGGTTTCCTCCTTCCCAAATACTTACGCCACAGACACTCGGCTCCGATGGTCGCATCCCAACCATTTTCACACCAACGCCAGGATCCATGACCCCCGGGGATCTGACCACACCTTCATCCAAGTTGTTATCGGTGGATAGCGATGCACTTCCAACTCCCGGGTTGAAACACTGTAGAATTCGAGAGCTAATACCGACAGTTATTTATGAGTCTCTACGTGTGGGCGGCAGACCGGATTCGGCGATTGGCGAACCCATCGATTTTGGAGAACGGATAGTGGTCAGATCACGATCGTCGAATGGCCATACCTCGCAGAAGACGATCGAATGGTCCGTAGCGCCAGATGTCCCGGAAACGCTCTATGCCGATGAACGAGACTTGACCAAGTTGGTGTCGGCTATCTGCCTCAACGCCATTAAGTTTACGGAAGAGGGATATATCGTCCTGCGTGCCCGACTCTCAAAAAGCCAGAAGTTTCTGGTGATCAACTGTAAAGACACGGGCGATGGCATCCCGGAGGATTTTCAACCCGAGTTGTTCAAGCCATTCTCACGGGAGGACGACTCTCTGACGCGGACCAAAGAAGGTCTCGGCTTAGGTCTGTTAGTTGCCAAGGGACTGGCACGGCGACTTGGCGGTGACATTGTTCTCGTGGCTTCTGAAATTTCTGGTCCGAACAAAGGGTCTGAATTTGAGATCAAAGTACCCTTTGAACCCGGCGAAGGTAGCAATAGCCGCTCTGGTACTCCTCACAGCCGAACCCCAGAAATCCCCAAGAGCGTGTCTCAGCCAGCGACCTCGTTAGCAGTACCACAGTTGTCACCTGGCGCGATGAAGAGTCCCAGACCGTCGCGGATACATATGCCCTCTATCGAGGAACACACTTCTTCCGAGCCCCGGACTCCGGCCCTGACCAGTCCATTCAGGAGAGACACGATCGATCGCTTCCTTGCACAAAAACACCCCCTCACCTTCTTGGTTGCCGAAGACAACAAAATCAACAGAAAGCTACTCGTCAATATGCTTGGGAAGCTCGGGTATAAGGATATTCATGAAGCATTCGACGGCAGGGAAGCGGTGAGGATCATGCGCGAACTGCATGCAATGGAGAGAGATTGTCCCAAATCGAAAGGCAAACGGCCTGCGAGGAAAGTGGACGTCATATTGATGGACCTTTGGATGCCCGAAATGGATGGGTATCAGGCCACCGAAAACATACTGGAGATGTTCCAGCAGCCTCCAGGTGCAGAGGGGTCGGACCACAGCTCCGTGGCTCCCCCTATCGTGCTGGCTGTCAGTGCCGATGTCACAGACGAGGCTATCGATCGGGCGACCAAAACAGGCATGGAAGGATTCATGACCAAGCCTTATAAGTTGGCCGATTTGCAGAAACTGATTGTCGAATTTTGCGTCCGCAGCGAAGGCGTTGCTGCAACGGCGGCTTGATTGGGGGCCATTGATATAGAGCCTCGAGCTTGCTAGAGTCGTCTTTTCGATGATCTTGTACAGATTTACGAGATGTATTGTCTCACGATTGCCACGACAATACAATATGATACCCATTTACGAAGACCTGACTGTGGTATAGCGGTTCTTGCTGAGCGCGTGGAGCTCCCTCGCTGAGCATACGCTGATGCTACATCGACGGTTTGGGTCTTCAACCGTGACGGGGAGCCCTCGCCGATGTGACATTGATAGCTGAACTTCCAGCTTCGACCGCATTCGCCCACGCCTACATCTATCTCCCATCCTTCTGAGACCTATCGTCCAGCATTGGCGCACATGGTAGGTCTGCTGTAGGCTCCCCTGAGCTCAAATTAGCTCAGATTCCCATTAGCCACAGCAAACAGTTGGCTCCTCGATACTCTGACCAGTCGACGCCGCCAACATCCCTCCAACGGGCACTCTCTGCACCATCCAGTCGCAGAGGAACTTGCCTAGCCCCGCCCCGATAAATATACTGATGATGATATATCCATTGAAGTACATTGCTAGAGTACGCGGCCGGTCAGCGGTTGCGTGACAATCAGGGGCCCCGACTCACCAAGCAGCATGATGATGTACGCAACTCCGAATGTGACACCGTGAATGACCGCCCGAATAAGCTGCTGAAGAGGTGTTGCACGAAAGATCACAAACTGAGGCTCAGAGAGATGGCCCTCGGAAGTATTGGGTGTCTTGAAGTCCGCTGCACGCGCGGCCATGTTGCGCTGGAATTGTGCAAGGATGGCGGCGTCATACTCCTTCCCAACTCGCCGCATAAACTCCATGCTGACGGCGAGTAGTGCGACTCCTATGCAAGAAGCAGCAAATGCTCCTTCGGAACGGACGTGCCAGCTTTGGGCGAGAAAGCCTGTAACCGCGTCAATAGACAATTCCTAGCTTCAGCGAGTATGGAACCGACAGGCATCGATCGTGTACCAGTTCCAGAGCATCTGGTCGATTGATCAGCACAGCCAATGCGATCGCCGCCACAACACCTACCGAGATCTTGCAAGAGCCTCCCATATCCATACCACCCATGCTCATGGCGGACGACGTGGCCGCCGGCGCCGCAGCAGTGCTCGACGCCATTGACATGGCCGTACTTGCCATACTCGACATGTCCATTTTGATCGAAATGATCTCTGTTGGCAATAGTTTCTGAAGTATCAGAAGGACACGGGGTTTCCTACACCAGAAGCAACATGAACCGCATATGTCTACCTACGTTATCATTTGTATGTGTGGCCTGACCTGGGCGGTACGCCAGGGCGAAGGACATCCTTTGACCGATCAGACATCGAATCGGCCAATGGCACCTCAGCCCACATTAGACAATGAAAGATAGCAAACGGAGAGCAGATGACCGGTCCGCGATCCATAGTCGCCAAGCGGTCCCATGCAAATACGAAACTTGCTCACCACGACAAAGAATCTGCACGGTGGACTTGGCAAACTTGCGCAACCTCCCTACATGGCATTGCTCGGTGGGCTGTCATGCATCAATACAACTCTCCCCATGCTACCGACCAATGGAAAGGGCATTCGTCACGATGGTCTCGACCATGCCACCATCCAATCTGGTGGGTTTCGAATGGATTCGGGCCCTCCAAGGTCAATCCATCCCCTGAACCACACAATTCAATGACCAAAAGAATCAAGGCTAGATCCTAAAATCGGAGGGCCACTGTGCGTGCTACCAAAATCACAGAAGAGGAACTTCGGTGATATACGTGACGGTGGCCAACGTCTGCATTCAGGCTCTCCAGCGAGCGCACCAAACTCGCTGAGCTGTGCTCCGGTGTTGTATCCAACATGGCTTCAGACCCCAACATGCTGCTCCCTCGGCACATCCAGAATATGAGTGAGGCGAAGTATCTCCAGCCTCACTGGGGATATGCGGATCGAGCACTCCCGTGCACCAACGACCCAGGTTCATGCGAGTACTTGGACGTGGTATACCACAGCCACGACCTAGGTATGTTGTATTGCGGCATCATCTGGGCGACGATTGGAGGCACTCTCCTCATCTGGGCCATTGGCAGGCGTTGTTTTCCACCAGCCGATCAAGACCAGCCCTTGTTTATGATGGCGGAGAGCCAGACAGTCGGAAACAAGCACGGCATCCACCGCCTGAAGGCTTCCCTTGCAGCATCGAGCCGACATTATCTGCTTCCGGAATCTCTCCAAACAGTCTTCGGCCGTACGACTCGGCTCCAGGTGCTGTTGCTGGTTGCATTGACGGGATACCTCACGGTCTTCTCCTTCGTCGGGATTGAGTACCGCAAATGGGTCACTCCTGTCAAGAACATGCCCGGCGTCAACAATACTCGTACCAGCCTCGGTCCCTGGTCGGACCGGATTGGAGTCCTGGCGTATGCCCTGACCCCGCTGTCGGTGATGTTGTCGAGTCGGGAATCCCTGCTCTCCATCATCACGGGCGTGCCTTACCAGACTTTCAACTTCCTGCACCGCTGGCTCGGCTACATTATCTTCATCCAGTCGGCCCTGCACACGATAGGATGGTGTGTCATCGAGATGAGACTGTACCAGCCTCAGCCCCAGGTGGGCCTCGAGTGGATCAAACAAAAATACATGATATGGGGCGTGCTTGCAATGTTCTTTCTGACCGTGCTGTTCGTGTTAAGCACGCCGTGGGCAATCCGCCGGACTGGGTACGAGTTCTTCAGGAAATGTCACTATGTGATGGCAATGCTGTACGTTGGCGCCTGCTGGGGCCATTGGTCCCAGCTAGAGTGCTACCTCATCCCGTCCCTGGTAATATGGTTCATCGACCGTGGAGCACGTCTTGCTAGGACGGCACTGCTACATTACAATTACCTCCCCGACGGCGGCATGGGCTTTCGAGCAACAAGCGCCACGATTACACATTTTCCAGACCCTGCCAATGGGGACGTAGTTCGCTTGGACTTTGTGCATCCTGGCGGGCCCTGGGAAGTCGGCCAACACTTCTACCTCTGCCTCCCTGAGATCACAATCTGGCAATCGCATCCCTTCACTCCCTGCAGCCTTCCCGGGACAAAGGTCGGAGGGTCGACCCATTCGTACATCTTGCGTGGGAAGAAGGGAGCCACGAAAGCCTTGGCAGATCTGGCGGCAGCGAAGACCATCGCCCTTAGCCACGACGGGAAGACACCCGCCACTTCGGCTGCGACGACCTCAGTACTCCTCACTGGGCCGTACGGCCGATCGACCAGGGACCACTTGACCCAGGACACAAACGTACTCTGCATTGCCGGGGGTACTGGAGTGACCTTTGTTCTGCCTGTGCTTCTCGGATTAATCACCCAACGCCCTGCCCCAGACCGCAAATTGGAGCTTGTGTGGGCTGTTCGAAGGGACGCCGATCTCTCCTGGGCTAGACAAGAGCTTGATCAATTGCGCCTGTCAGCCGTCTCACATGGTATGAGACTTCGCATCTTCGTCACGAGGGAGGCTCATCCGGATCCTGGAACCCATGATCTCAAGCAGCTCGAGGCGTTGGACGCACGGCCTCAAAACGACAGCATTGAAGAGTCCTCGGCTTCGGTCTCGTCATCGGCATCGGCATCAAGGCAGGTGAAGAACGACAAAGAAGCCATCCGTGTCGATGCTTTCTCGATCCATCCTCAGACAGTTACGGATTCTGAGCTCCACTTCCGTCGCCCAGATCTCGGAAGGACCATCCGGGGCTTTCTTGATACGACGATCCGTGGTCCTACCACCGTTTATGCTAGTGGTCCCGGTGGGATGATCTCGGATCTGCGAAGCATTGTCGCGGGCTGCAATTCGGGTGGGGAGGTGTGGAAGGGAAAGGAGAGATATGGCGTTAAACTGGTCTGTGACGACCGCATGGAATGGTAGGACGAGAAGATGGAACCTGGTCGATTGAAGAGGTTGACTGATTAACCTCCTGAGCCAATGAACCGCCCAGCAGATGCTGCTTATGTAATTGCTTTGGTGTATCCAATCAGACGAAGCGCGCAATATGAACAACGAACGTCATTCCCGCCAGTCACGTTCTCCTCACCTTCCAGTCACCGACGAGTCAGTTGCCCGTTTGAAGGCATCCATCACTCATACTGGAGCACGATTTTCTCTTTCGACATCTGTCCTTTTCTCCCATCGCCGTCTTATCTCTCGGAATATACTCCGTATATCACTGGACAAGCCCGTTATTATTTCCATGAGCACCGGTCTATGAGTCTGGGCAGTTCTGCGCATTGCACTTGACCGACAACAACAGGAAAGGGCGCCCTTGCGAGAACAGCGCCAGCACCAGCACCAGGACTGAAACCAGAACCCAGAATGCCTACTCCGCTGGATCGAGCCATGCAATCTCGGGTACGTGGCTTCCATTGCCCTCTCACATTAGCCCGCCGTTCGACTGGACTCGGTACTATACTAACTACACTACACTACACGAAGTGACTTCCCACCCCCCGCTTCCCGCTATGTGATGCTATTATACTACGGTGACCCAGAACTATTTCGCTGACTTGGTAGTGGGCATCTCTAGAACCTCTTCTTCGGTTTGTCCTTTCCACCACTATTAGTATATTGCTATATTCCTCCACCCGACCCAGTTCCACGAGACCCACTCACCGTCGTGCTTGAAGTTCGCAGGGAGTCTAACAAACCCTCGACCAAGCACCCACAGGCACAATGTCAACCCTCGATACTGACCTCTTCTACCCATTCCTAGGGTTCGCGGGCCTAGTGACCGTCGCGTCGCTTTGGAATCTCTGGTCCGGCGAGATGTTCCCCGCGGAGAAGGATCCCACTGGCAGTACGTTCGTTCCCATTGTCTACCTATCTATCCCGTCTACTGATTCTGCCATCCTCCCCTGCTCACGCTCCCTGGCTGACTCGCCATCTGTCTGACCATCCCCCCTTACCTTTCCTTCAAGACGGAACCGAACTGACCCTTCACCTCCACAGATCCAGAGACCTGGACCGAGACCGAGCTGCGGCGGTGGTTGAAGCTGGTAAGTTCATGCGCGTCCGTCCCGTCCGTTGGAATGCCGAATGCATGCATGCATGCATACATACATACCTACCTGTTATTTTTGCCTCTCTCTGCCTCGAGACCAGCCGGGGTTCCGAATAAATAGATGCCTGTCCCGCACAGTGAACGTAGATGCAAATGCAAGTGCGAAATGCAAAAATGCGCATGCCCACGGACGGGGGACGAATCCACAGAACACCAACAGACAATGTTAACTCTGTACGCAGCGCAATCTTACGGCCGAGCCGAAGTTGACGAGGGCGGAGCTCCTCGAGCGAGTCAAAGCGAACTTGAGGGCAAAGCCGTCGTCGACGTGAGTCGATGACACTTTCGATCGATGCCACGAAACGGGCCAGGGATGTGCCAATCCGGAATGGAAAATACGAACTTTGCCATTTCAACCGGCGTTCTATGTGGATGATGGATGACGGTATCCTTGTACTGTAAGGAGCAAGGGCGTGATGGCCGGAACGTTGAGCATGGGATGGCCATGCATGACGTGGGCCCTCGGTCTGGAAAGAATCAAAATGGTTGATCTTTATTACGCGGTTGCTTGTGGATGTTAGGTTTCGGTTTGCAGGCGTTGGCAGCGTCGGTGGAAGGGGGGATGTTACAGTATATTGCTGTCTGCCCCGGATTGGGATTGGTATAACACGGGCAGACAGATGGTCGCTGTTGCAAAGATTCTTCTGCTGCTATTTACCTACCTACAGTGTCAGCCCGTGCGGTGTCAATCGGGCTGCCACCGGGAATCGACAATGTATGGGGCCACAAGCGGGCTCAAGTTTTGGGAATATATTGCATCGCAACGAGATCGGACGAGTCCGGGGTTGGCAAGAAACGGATGACCAACGTCATTTCTCCTAGATTTCTTTTTTACTTTCCAAGTGTCGATGTCGTATAGTCGCTCGCGCTGGATTTTTCACGACTTTGATCCTCTCACTGTACCCGATCGGTGCCCATCATCCTCGCCCCCCTTTGCGTCCTCCTCAATGTCCCGCGGGCTTCATTGGCGTCGGATATGCAATCTGCGCGCTGCCGGCCAAGGCCCAGGGACTCTTTCCCGTCGCCTCGGGAGACTCTCCCACAAAGGTGGACGGGAAGCCCACGTTGAACTCGGTCTGACTCTCCAGATACTGGATCTGCTCGTCGGTCAATTTGATGGACAGAGCCTTGATGTTGTCGTGGAGGTGCTCGACTTTGCGTCCGCCAATGATGGGGAACACTCTCGGCGTCTTGTGGAGCACGTATGCCAGGGCGATCGTCGAGAGCGATTCGATTCCATGCTCGCCCGCCACCTTCTCCAGTGCGGCAGAGACCTTCTCCTGTTGAGGGGTTTGGTCTCCCGACCCCAGCATGCTGCGCAGTCCTTCACCCGCCTTCTTGCGTTCTTCGATCTGTTTCTTGCTCTGGAACTTGCCACCTCCAATCACGTCCCACGGTGCAAGAGCCATGCCGAAATGGCGGGCCATGGGGATGATCTCCCGTTCAAAGTCCCTGGCCATAACATTCCACTGACCCTGGTACACGCTAAAAGTAGTCTTGCCGTGAAGGCGGGCGTAGTAATTGGCTGCCGACACGATCCATGCCGGTGTATCGGAGATGCCTAGATAGAGGACTTTGCCTTGCTGGACCAAGAGGTGCAAGCTGTCCATTACCTCTTCAATAGAGGTTGTCCAGTCCTGGATCATCCGTGTCAGCCAGCAGTTCCGACTTCGGGAACAGACAGAGAACAATTGCCATGTAAACTTACCCACCAATGGACGTACAGAAGATCGATGTAGTCGGTCTGAAGCTTCTCCAGGGAGTCTCGGATCGAGAGATGTAAGCTCTTCTTGTGATTTCCAGAATAGTTGACGGTCTTCCCTTTGCCGAGCTCCCAGCTTCTGTAGGGGGTGGTGTACCTGACGGAATTAAAACTCCGTGTTAGCAGGGAATCTCGTAGGAAGAACGAAGCCCCGTGGAGTGTGGACAGGGAGATTTAGCTGGGACAAAGACATACTTCGTGGCAAGGACAAGTAAGTCTCGATTGTTTCGTGCCTTGATCCATTCGCCGATCCACTTCTCGGATTGTTCGTTTTGGTAGTTGTTCTATGGGGAAGGTTAACACTGATCAAGGATCTCGCTCCGCCTGAGGAAGAGTGGTAAAAGACGTACAGCGGTATCGATGAAGTTGCCACCGGCTTCGAAGAAGGCGTCCAAGAGTTTGAACGATTGCTCCTTGCTCATGCTTCCCATGAACTATGACATGGCGCAGTTGGTCAGCAGTTGTCCAGTCCGGAATGGAGATGAGGTTGAGATTCGTCTCGTGTAGACGATGACCTTCGATCTCGTCGAAAATGCAAGGTTAAGCGGACTCACATCGGCCCAAGCATCACCAATGGACATAGCGCCTAAACACAAGGGCGACACTCTGACGCCGGCGGTGCTGGAGAGGATTCGATACCGACCCAGCTCTGTGGGCGGCTCTGGCGCGGGGGCGAACATATCACTCATGGTTGCTGCTGAGCTTGGAGATGAAGGGAGGGAGACTTAAAAGTTCGAAGAAAAGTCAACCCACAGAAGGTCAACGCAATGTCGCAAAGAGGTGGGAAAAGAGAGCTGTCAATATATCACTCGAGCGACGTCCTACAAGCCTTGGAGCTCAACGGTGAGTGACGACAGGATGGGCAAAAAACGTCCAATGATGTGGCAGTTTATATATTTGTTTGACGCCGTTCTTCGTGTTTGCAAGGAGCATCTGGAACCCGACCTGCAAGGCACTGACTTACGACCTATCTCCATGGCCAAAATCCATCGCTAGCAAGCGCGAAGGAACTCTCCCGTCCGCGATCCAAAAAGACTTTCGAACCAGGTGGCCCGGAATCCACGAGGAAGCGGTGGCGTAGCCCCTCTTTTCCGCGCTGGGCTGGACGAGCTTCGATTGAAAGTTCGGCTGTTGTATCTGGGAGAAGTCGCAGGGTCTTCTTCCGGTCTGGCGTCCCCGCAGTCCTCCAGCCGCTACTCCATAGACCGCGCGGAGCTGCAATTTCCCGTGTCCTCACAAGCAGGTGCCCCTGTTGTGCGATGACTCGCCCAATCTAGGACGACGTTGGTGCCTGCGGACATAGATGGAGAGGCTGAGGAGATAAAGACCGCACGCGGACCAGCGCTGACCTGGCGAATAAGAAACATCTTGCGATTCACAGGAGTGGAATGTGCGGCGCGGAAAACGAGATCTGCTCGCGGCGGAGTGCGGACGAAATCTTCCCCAGCTCACGACGATCAATGGAAAATACGGGCCCCTGCAGACTTTTGAAATTCGCGCCGGGACCGGCACGACCAGCATTTTTGTCATGAAGAATTTATCATTGACTTTAAAGCTAAATAGTGCAATTGCGGCCTGGCAAGCCTGATTCTAATGCGCCAGCGAAGACCTTTCCCTCTGGGTCTCGTAAAGTATGCTCGGTCGTCAAGCACAAGCCTTCAAGCGTGAAGAGGTCCTTGGACCAGAAACCCCGGGAAGATGCACAGATGGCCTGTACCGATTATGTTTCTACCATCGTCCGTGGTAGAAGGTTCCATCCATATGATCCCGGTCAATTCCCTGTTGTCCCATGGACCTCCCGTAGAAGCTCGTGATTGATCGTTGGTGTCATGTCCACATGTCGAAGAAGTCTATTTGATTCATGTCCCACAGGATGGCGAAAGAGAGAAGAAAACCTGCAATAACTTTTGGTGCTTTTCGTCGCTGGAGAACGAATCCCAACCGTGGCCGAAAGGAAGCCTCCCAGCCTGAAAGCCCCCTTCGAGGGCCTGCGTTGAGTCTCGTCATTCATTGCTGCAAGTTTGTTTTTGCGCCGTCACCACTCTCTTTCGTTTCAAACCGACGCCGTGTTGTGAGTCTGGTGTTCGTTCGTCGCACACATCGTCTGTTTTCCTCTGTTCCCATGAGGAAGTTCGACATGCTGAGGGGTATCTGGAAATCGATCGGAAAAAGCCAACGCTATCTATCAGTGTATCATGCTGTGCCCGATAAAAACAGTTGTCTCGAAAATCGACCTTTGCGTCGCCATGATCGAAGAAGCAAGCTCATGTCGAGTAAGAGCCTGCTCATGCTTCACGACGCCTGGTCGCCCTTCAAGAGTGCAAATGTCGAAGTAGAAAAGGAAAACCGTGTTGAGAAGAGAAGGCAATGCCGTTTCGCGTGCGGTCGCCGTTGACCGGTTACCACCAGGAGGATGGTCCATTGCTGGCACCACCAGGGTTGCCGTACCCGCCGCCGCCATAAGCCCCACCTCCATAGGGAGCCCCACCACCATAGCCTGAGTTGGTCAGTGAATGCTTGGAGCAAATGGAAACTGAAGGGAACTCACTGCCGCCGCCGCCGCTGTAGCCACCGCCACCACCATATCCGCCGCCGTAGGAAGGAGCACCTCCTGCTCCGCCACCACCGCCCATGCGACGCATATCACGTGTAGCGGCAGCACCGCGACCGCCCCCACCACGGCCACGTCCACCACGGCTGCCTCCGAAGCCAGAGCTCTCACGGGCGATGTTCTCCAGGAAGCCGGGGACTTCTTGGTTGGCCTCCTTGAGAAGCTCAATCAAGTCCCTAACAATGCCTCGGTTGCCGCGGTTGAAGAAGGCAGTCGACAGTCCGGTGTTGCCAGCACGACCAGTACGACCAATACGGTGGACATAGTCATCGATATCAGTTGGGAGATCATAGTTGACGACGTGCATCACATTTGGTATGTCCAGGCCTCGAGCGGCAACAGCAGTGGCAACCATGATTGGACATCTTCCATTGCGGAAGAATTCGAGAGCTCGCTCACGCTCACGTTGGGTCCTATCGCCATGGATTGCCGTAGCTGGGAAGCCTTGATTGATGAGGTAGTCGGACAAGGTATCGGCCATGCGTTTGGTCTCCACGAAGATCAGGGTCAGACCGACCTTGTGAGTGTGAAGGATGTCGAGCAAGATGGAGCGCTTGTCCTGGTCTTCGACGTACTCGATCTTCTGCGTGATGTTCTCGGATGTCGAACCGACACGACCAACGGACAAGAAGACGTAGTCTTTGAGGAAGTCTCTCGCCAACATCTGAATGTCGCGGGGGAAGGTTGCGGAGAACATGAGCGTCTGACGGTTCTGCACGGCGGGCATATCTTCACCCTCGACAATGCGGCGGATCTGAGGCTCGAAACCCATGTCAAGCATACGATCGGCCTCGTCGAGAACCAAGTACTTGATGTTGGCCAAGGAGATGCGACCTCGTTCTATGAGATCGACGAGACGACCCGGGGTAGCAACAAGCAAATCGCAACCACGTTCGATTGAGCGGAGCTGAGTGCCAATGTCGGCGCCACCATAGACCACACATGGTCGAACCCAAGAGCGGTATGAGAATTTTCGAGCTTCGTCGTAGATTTGGGAGACCAATTCGCGCGTGGGGGCAAGAATCAGAGAAGTTGGAAAAGCCTTGCGCTGGCGAAAACCACCTCCGCTTGATGGGTTGGCAGAAGGACCATTCTGGAATGCCTGGGAGAGGATCGGGAACAAGAAACCGCCAGTCTTGCCAGAACCAGTCTGAGCACAGGCCATGAGATCGCGTCCGCCCATGACAATTGGGATAGAGTACTTTTGTACAGGTGTCGGAGTGGTGTAGCGAGAAAGCTTGATGTTGCCGAGTAAGTGGTCATCTAGAGGAGGGTTGGTGAAGGAAAGGACTGGCTCAGGGACATCATGGCCACTGGCTTCGACGGGAATGTCGTCGTAGTTGGCGAAGTTGATGCCGGTAGCCTGCTTGGTCGGGTCATTTGGCACGCCAAACAGCTCACGCTCGATCTTTGGATTCGCTGGGCCGGCGATGTGTTGACCATCTCTCCACTGACCTTCTCCTGAACCTCGAGCGGAACCGCCACCGCCGTAGCTCCCACCGTATCCGCCGCCGTGACCACCGCCAGAGCCTCCACCGGGAGCACCGTAGGCGTTGGGATTGAAAGGACGAGGATTATGACCGGCACCCCAGCCGTTAGACTGAGGAGCAGGGCCGGTAGGACCAGGGGCAGCACCACCGGGGCCGGGCTTGAAGTCAGGAGCAGCTGCCCAGCTTCCGTTGTTTTGACTGCAATGCATTAGTGAAGATTCAGAGTTCACAGAATGTTGAACATACGTGTTGTTGGCCCAAGCACTGCCATTCAAGCCTTGAGCTGCCATCGGCCCAGGAGCAGGACCAGCTCCATCCAAGCCCATCATTGGGGGAGGACCGCGAGCGGATGAGCCGCGCAGGTGAGGTGGGATGTAGGCAGCACGACCACCTGGAGCGTGTCTCGAGTCATTGAGAGAGAGACCGTTCATGTTCAGAGAGTCGGCCATGTTTAATTTGTTCGGTTGTGAAATCTGCGTAGAAACAGGTTAGTTGAGACTCCAGGTGCTGTGAGGTCGATCAAGGATTTGCCAAAGCGATGCCTGAGAAAGATCCTGGAAAATTCTCCGGATCGCACGAGGATCGAGGCGCAGATGAACGTTGACCAGGATCGAAAAAACGGCAGAGGTGAGGGAGGACTCACAGGCTGCTGTGACGGGTGGTGTGAAGGTGAAACTGAGGCTGCAGTTGAAGCGTCAATTTTTTGAATCTGATGAAATGCTGGATCTTTCGTGTCCGGCAGATAGAATGAGAGACAAAGAACGCCTCTCCAAGTCTATCCGAAAGTGAAAACGAAAGGCACAATGAAAGGACGGTAGGATTGTCAATCGAGGCGTTGTAGATGAGGGAGGATGTTCGATGAAGTGGTTTGAGGGTTCGAAGATGAAAAGTTGAAAGCGCAGCCTGTTAACTAGTTAAAATTTCTCTAGGGAGCCAGCGGCAACCTGGTCCTTCGCTCATAGGCTAGGCCATTCTACGCTGCCAAGAGAGCCGGATTTGCCACGATAGGGGTAAGGCTTAGTGATGCAGAAGCGTGAGATCGGTGGCAAAGCTGCCAATTGATTCTTTGATCCTCTAGCATGCACAAGGAACACAGGCTTTTACGGTCACTGACGGTACACCCTTCCGACAAGCATGGTAGATGTTTTATTTTCTCCATGGTCTATCTATGCCATGCTTTTCTCATCCACTTTCTGGTACGCCACCCGTCGCCTCCTAACTAGGTAAAGAACGACGGCCATGATGAAAAGGAAGAAAACGGCCTTCTGCATGTAGGCTTGTGTGATCAAAGCCTCTGCGGGAGCAGAAACCTCCTCCGTGGCTGGTACTTCCTTGGCTGGAGTCTCGATCTCGTCCTCCGGCGATGGCACCTTCGTGTCGATCGTCTCGTCGTCATCATCATTTTCCGCGTATTCAGGGTGCGAGGTGGAATAGATCGGTGAGTCTGCAAGGGCCGTCTCAGCGATCTTTCAAAGGAGTAGTAATCCGAGAGCAGTACCCGCCCTCAAACCCTAGAGTTCGTTATGGATACCTTCGGCCGGGACTTCCAATTCTCCACTTTTTGCGATTTTGACCGGTTTGGCCGGACGGTCGCCTGATCCCTTGGGAACGTTCTCAATCTGCTCCACGACTTCGTAGCCTTCGAGGACCTCCCCAAAGACGACATGGCGACCATCAAGCCAGCTGCGAGATCTTAGTCGGTACACTTATGAGGAGGACCTCCGAGGACATACCTTGTAACCACCGTGGTGATGAAGAACTGTGAGCCATTGGTGTCCTTTCCAGCATTGGCCATGCTCAGCAGGCCCTTCTTGGTGTGCTTCAACTTGAAGTTCTCATCTTCAAACTTGTTCCCGTAGATCGACTTTCCGCCTGTGCCATCTCCTTTTGTGAAATCACCGCCCTGAATCATGAACTGCTTGATGACTCGGTGGAAGGTCGAGCCTTCGTAGCCAAAGCCCTTCTCGCCTGTAGCCAGTGCTCGGAAATTCTCTGCGGTCTGAGAAGCAAGAAGGTTTAGCAAGATTATCGAGGCCGCAGGGAGCAGCTTAGTATACCTTTGGCACGGTCTTGCCGTACAGACCCATGACGATCCGGCCCAGCGGCTGGCCGTCATGTTCGATGTCGAAGTAAACCTTGTGAGTGATCTTGGGGCCCTTTGCAGCTTGCGCAGTTTGGCCCATGAACAAGAAGGTTGCGGTCAATATGACCATCAGCGAGATGATAATTCGCTGAACGTTAGCCATCTCGAGCCACATCGGTCTGATATTTGTCGAGCTTCTCACGATCTAAAGAGTAATCAGGTTTGCAGGAAGTCAAGGGATGAGGCCAAAGGATTGTCACGACGGGGCTCCGGGGGACACCTGGACTCTCACTGGCGCTACGGTGAATCTCCCAGCTCTGAGCTGCAACGAGGCTGGAGTACGCAGTAGCAAGGCTGAGCTTCACTTTCTCCGACCTGCCGGGAATTCACAGCAATCTCTTGCCCATCGAATAAAACAACCACAGGACTCACCAGAAGCGGCGGCGGAGGAGGCATCATGGTGCGCACCCTAGACGACACCTGTGCGCGTGTGAATGATGCTAATGAATCTTAAATAGGTGTTCATCCTAGGGGTCAACTTCCCTGAACACCGTTTTGTATGGGTATGTGATTCTGCTGTCCTTCCTCCTGCATTGACCAGCGCAATCTTGTTGACGGGCTTTCCAGCGCTCCCTCGAAACCTTTTTCGGCATTGGCTCTGCAACCCGCGCCAAAATAATGTCGCGCTTTCATCTCCACAACACCATCAAAGTTGGCGAATTGACACAAACCCAAGTCCTCGACCTTACCGCCCATCTCGACTCCATGCCCATTGAAAATCACCTGCGACGGAAAATGCAGCAAGATATTACCAGACTGAGGGACACCGGCACGTACAGAGGCAGAAGACATGCCATGAACTTGCCTGTGAGAGGGCAGAACACGAGAAGCCAGATCAAGACAGCCCGGAAGCTCAATAGAGTGGAAAGGTTCTAGTTTGAAGTCTTGTCTGTCCACACAGCCTCATGCCGTTCGCGGGAGCATGTGGGCTGTGTTGAGCGTATACATCTCTCACCTGAAACTCGACAAGCATTGGTCCAACAGTCGATCGAACATTATGGTTTTGCAGTCTCGGCTATCCATTGCCGTCGTTGGGTCAGATCCGAGCAATCTCCACGACCTCTAGATACGGGCCGATCTCTTCAGGGTATGATAGGAGAGGAGAACCGGGAACCCTATGCATATGGAGTAGGGGAGCGTTTGCATCTTCTGAGCAGGCAGAAGAGTGCATCTTTCGCACCATGAGACCACGACAAAATGGTGCTGATCATTGAGGATCGAGTTCGACTTCTATGTATATCTCCTGAACCTGACGTGTAATTGAAGGAAGTCATTCTAAAACCAAGTGTAGCGGGTATCATGAAGCCCTTACCGCTCATAAGTTCGTCGTAACCGTCATGCTATTACTATGCACCAGCAATGTGGGTGGTAGACCACCAGCCAGGACTTCCAAGTCACTGATGTACCCAAGACTGTCCGTTTCGCTGCGGTACGTCCCATCAAAAGGCGCAGGCAACGTGGTAAAGACAACCGCCGTGTCATCACTGTTCTGGGAGATGATCTCATTTAGAATCAGATGTTGTGCGCGACTTGGAAGATCGTTGAATGATAGAGGAATAGAGGCAGCTGTAGGGAAGCCCTGCGCCAAGGGTTGAGGAGCAGTACTGTCATCTCGTGTCCTCTGGTAGATGGATGGTCTTGCCGCTGGGACGTCATCTGCTTTCTGTTGCCGCGGGTGTGGATCATCCGCAAACATAATCGAGGGACCAGTGTCTTCATCAACGGCCACTTTTGTAGGCGGCACTGGCTCAGACGTGAAGTTTGACGACACTGCTCGAGACTCGTGTGACGAACCGGCGACCTCCATTCTATGCCTTAGAGATGGAGCAGCGGGGTCGTCAAGCGCCGGACTTCGTCCTCGACGTCGTTCTGCATCCTCATCATGCAAAATGTCCTCATCGAATTGGGGTTGTGGTCCGGGTGAAGTTGATTTTCCCCTGCTAGACGTTTTCTTGATCTTGCGGCTCGACTTCTTGGAGCTCGCCCTGCTACTCTTCTTGGAGGAGGACTCGTGTATCCTGGTCGATTGACTGACCTCAGAATTGTCTTGATCCTCGTCGTCATCGCCGTCATCGTCGTCGTCCGTGTCCCCATCCACGTCATCGGTATCAGAAAGTTCCGAGTCGCTCGGATGAGACGCATGTCGGCTGAGCATATCGTCGTCTATGCGTGAAGTTCTCATAGAAAGACTGACCCCTAGACTTGACAGATTGCCATAGGATGACCTCTTCTTTGGGTGCGTTAAGATCCTGCGCAGACCATCGAGTCGCACAACCGCACTCTCTCTTCTGCCTGGGAAAGATGAACTTGGCCAGGCAACCTCATCTGCAAATGAAAGAGCATCAATAGCACTGACGTCCCCAGAGCGTGTTTTGTCCCGAAGTCGGAGGAGTTCTTGCCACCATAGCTCGTCCTCTAGGATCTTGTTGACATTCTCTTGAGTTTCTTCGTCCACATCTTCCCCATTGACGATGTAACTGTATGATTTGATGGTCCCACAGGCAAACCAGAACACCATGACCTCTGCTTTGATACGGAGATTTTCCAGCAGAGATTTTACTCGAGATCGCTCCTCCTCGACGTCGCTCTCGTATTCGACAAAGACACCAACTCGAAGTTTGTACGACCGCTTCCATGACGGCACGGTGTTGAGAATGCATCCCAGCTGTAGAATCAGCGTGTAGGTGTCGAAGTTGGTGGTTGTGACATTCCGTGGCTCACCATCCGCCTCAGAGGTTAGATCTGCCGACATCTGGATAGGCCAGAGGTCTATGTATTTCTTCGTGCCGTCCTTAGTATTCGGAAGCTCCAAATCTGCGAAGCCGATGGCAATGGCAACGTTGGTCCTCAACTTCAGTATCATGTCTTCCAAAACCATGACGTAGCTCTGGATATCCGTTCGTTTTTCGATGTGGCAGGTGTCAGTGGGTAGCTCTCCTTGAATCTGGCTCCGGCTCCTTCGTCGCCTTCGGATTGATCCCGCCTTTCTCTCAGGTGGCGGGCTGGGTATATCGACCAGGGGCTGCTCCGAGCGGAATTGTTGCAGGTTGTAGAAGCCGAGAACAACGATGTTGGGGCGCATGCCGCCCAGGCCCGCAGAGAGGAAAATGTTTCTTGCTCCCCATTCAATGGAGGGTGATATAGCCACGTTGACGAACGCCTTGATCCGGGACACGTCGATGAACTTGTTCCATGCTGCTTGCTGACGCCGAGCTTCAGGCACTGAATCTCCAAAGTTCTGAGTAACAATGACATGGCCAATAATGAACAAGGCACCCTTCTTGAGGGAGTTGCAGAACTGGATCAGCTTGTAACTCCTTCTGGGATCATTGACAAGCAGCAGGATCTGGGGTCGCCAGAACTTAACGTGCTCGGTCTTCAGTCGTAGCAGATATTTTCGAACTTGGTGATAGATGAGCACTTCCGAGATCGATCCCCATGGTTTTGGTGGCGTGGTATAGTGTATGAGTATGATCAAAACGAGTAGGATGCAGACAGAGCCCGATGCCGAAATACCGTCAACAAAGAACATACTGCCAACACTGAGGAGTGCACCGGCCGCCGCAGTCCACCAGTTAAAATAAGAGAATGAAGGTCGAAAGTTGGGTGCGGATCCGATCTTCAGGAGGAAAGTTGCCACGTTGAGCGCGAAGAATGTCCTAGGGCGTTGTTAGTGGCAGCTACCAATCGGTAGACAAGCGACTTACATTAGGTAGGCCATGGTAATAAGAGAGGCAATTTGGTTGATGTCCAGGAGAAGAACGAGTTGGGTGACGACAAAGGTACAAAGAATTGCGTAAATCGGTTCATCATTCTTCGTAGTACCCTGCCCGAATATTGATAGGCCGGGGACAACTTTGTCTCTCGCAATGGCCTGTAACTGTTTGGCCGGTCCGATGATGCCCATCAGGACGGAGAAAAATGTCGAGGACAACTCTCCGGCGAGGATGAGAACCCCGGATACATTTGCGTCCTGGACGACGTTGACATTCCTGTAGAAGGTCTCTCTGGTTATACTTGCTGCCATTGCCACGATAACGAGGGTATATGCAACAAACGTCAAGCCGAGCCCGGCCAGAGTTCCCCGAGGGATGGACGAGCTAGGATTTTTCAAATCGCCAGACATACTCGCTCCAGCAAGAATGCCTCCTGTGGCCGGGAAAAGGATGCCAAAGAGATCTTGGTAGTTTTCCTTGCCTTTCAATTGACTCCCAGCAGCTCCCCGTGTGAAATGAGGCAGCAGGTTTTCCTTTAGCGTGTCAAATCTGAAACCTGTGAACTGTAGAAACTGTTTCGTGGTTTCAAAGGGTTGTCGAATAACCGCTGACAGTGGGACACTGAAAGTTGCAAGAAGTAAGATCAGAAGCAGGCCGTTGCTTGCTCGGGCGAAGATGGAACTCCCAGCCGTACAGATGACAACACAAAGTATAACTACCAGGGTACTCCAGAGATATTTCCACCATTTCCCTTCCGGCAGGGTGTTGTCCCAGTTGCCACTCTCATGACCAAAGTTGTAAGTCACGCAGTCAACGAGACCTGCCGCATTCATTCCCGTGTTGAAAACGAAGCCGAGATACGAAACCAGTCCAATCGCTCCGCCGAACTCGGGACCAAGAGACCTGGAGATCAGGTAGTAAGCACCACCGCCTCTGACTGTCCCGTTGGAAGCGACTGCAGACAGAGACAGTGTGGTGATCAAATTGATGGCATACGCCACAACGAGCATGATCAGCATACCTACCACACCACTTTGGCCGAGGATGAAGCCGAACCGAATGAACATCAGGATGCTCAGCACATTGAGGCTGGTGGGCACGAATACCCCAGAGATCGTTCCCAGTTTTTCTATGCCTTCAACCGGGCGGAACGAGGTGCTGCTCTTATTGAAGGCGGAGGTCTCAATTTTGCCGCTTACACTAGTGGGATGCACAGTCGAAGGATGTTCCGACATGGTCAGGCCTGTGACAATAGGGTCGGGCTGACGGCTGGCATCCTGGGTATCTCGAGGCCCGTCAAAGGTCCCATAGGCCTTGGACGAGGCCGTCTCATGTCGCCCAAGAGGAAGACCCGGCTCGGAGGACTGGGCAGTCCCGGGCCTGGAAAGATCGTGTCTTGAGCCATCGTGGGCAGACTGTGGACGGTGTTCCTCTGGTGTCGCAGGGAAGGATGACCTTCGCAGTAATTGAGCAGCTTCGTCAGTCGCCGTCCGTGTCAAAAACGCGGGACCGCGTCGACTCCCGGAACCTCGTCCCATCCCCCAGTCGGGCCAGCCTTTCCCTCCCATTCCAGCCATGGTTGTTCGAGAACAGCTTCCAATGGGAATCCATAATCAGTCCATGGTGGGGTGGTTCTCCAGTGTGCGGCTCGGGATGGATGACGGAACCTCGGACCTTGGATCTCGACGTTGAACTAACCCCAGCTGCGAAGGGCAGTAATTCCTGAGATGAATTCTCAAACCCCGAAGACGCGGTTACCTAGAGCATCCGATGCGTAAAAGTCGGACAGTGTGCTCCAGGGCGAGGCACTATTACACAAAAGAGGAGATGTGAGGTCAATAACAACACTGGAGACGTCGAAGCCACCGGGAAGGGTTTTCCTTGTGGCTTGCGGCATTCCAAAGGCTTGGGAGGACCAGAAGCAAAGCCCCGGGGCGCTTCTGAAAAGCTTGTAATTAAAGGTTGCCATTGGTCCAGGCCTCGCCACCGGCCTCCTCCGCACACAGGACTGCGCCAAGGCCCCTCAAAGGCCCCTGTAGCGTACGCTGTGGCTGCGCCGCCGCAAGCAGAGCAAAGGCGAGTGACGTCGGGCCTCCAAAAGGAAAAAGGCCTTCCAATCCGCATTGTTTAATTCTTCGCTTGCACGGGCTTGTCCATGTACCTGAATCAGTTGCTCCGCTCACATGCCATATCTTCGCCATCTTGCTTCCGTGTGAGAGTCATCTACTAGGTTGTATCCTCATGCTCTTAAACTGGGACCAACTCTCACAACGGTTTCGATGTCGTCGATCAAATCCACGTCTAGCCCTGTGGACGTAGGCTCAAGAAGTCCAGCGGCGGCAGGCGGTTCACACTCTAGACAAGCGTCGATGGTACGGCTGTCGTCGCCTGTGCCATCGGGTCGCCTCAGCACGCCTCCTGTCCAGCAGGTGCCCACACCCCAGCAGATAGCAGCAGACAACGACGATGCCCACCTGCCGAAACTCGACCAGTCCGGCTCATTGCCAGGACCAGGACTGTCTGCCCTGTCGAGTGCGCTCGCTGATGCAAGAAACAATACTCCCCCGCAAGTTCGGACTCCTCCACCTGCCTCAACGCCAAGGCAGCCTTTGTTGAACACTGCTGGAGGATTGGGGGCCCATGACAGACTACCCAGAAGCAACTACGGGTCATTCAACGCTCGCGAAATGGCCGGTAGTCCCGCTCCCACGGAGGATCCAGAGGTGGTCAAGAGACATCTAGTGCAGCCGGAACAAGGCTCAACCAGATACGGGAGGTCGCTGCGCTTGGACTTGACGGACGGAAGCGGCCTGGACTCGGACGAGTTTTCGAGCTTGAGATTACAGGGAGGAGATGTGACACGTGCCGTATATCGGTGGGCGGAAGAGCAGGAGAGCAATCAGCCAGGAAAGGCCCAGAGGAGCAAGAGCTTCACCATCGCACGACCGGACCCAGAAAGTGAGACGATGGACATCCAGAACATTCGGGTGCCAGGCGGGTTTCGCAGACATTTCTTGCGTAGAGCCGCAGAAAGTCCTGCTCCCTCGGGACGAATGGCGAACGGCACTGCTGCGGCTACCAGAGACTCCCGAATTCCATCCGCAGGCAATGCTCAGCCTCGCCTTTTCACCAACAATTTCTTGGAGTTCCTCACACTCTACGGGCACTTTGCGGGCGAGGACCTGGAGGAAGATGACGAGGTGCTCGAGCCAGACGAATACTTTTCATCTGACGCCTACGATGATGAGGGCAGTGACAGAGAAGCGATGGAAGACAGTGCTTTGCTTACCCCAGGTGGACTGCGGAGACGGAAACATAAGGAACGTACACCCACTGGCACTGGCAGCAGCCTGAACGCCGCTTTGCTGCTCCTCAAATCCTTTGTCGGTACGGGCGTCCTGTTCCTCCCTCGGGCATTCCTGAATGGGGGCATGCTCTTTTCGTCGCTCGTTCTGCTTGGAGTGGCTATTCTCAGCTTCCATTGCTTCATCTTGCTCATCAGCACACGTAGCAAGGTCGAAGCGTCATTTGGTGACATGGGCGGCATTCTGTACGGCAAATGGATGAGGGCTGCAATTCTGTTCTCAATCGTTCTGAGCCAGGTCGGCTTCGTGGCGGCCTATACTGTCTTCACATCAGAAAACCTACAGGCATTCGTGCTGGCAGTGTCCAAGTGCAGAACGTTCATCGACATCAAGTTCATGGTCATGATGCAACTCGTCATCTTCTTGCCTCTGAGTTTGATCAGAGATATAGGAAAACTGGGTTTCACGGCTCTCGTTGCGGATGCATTCATCCTGGTTGGTCTTATCTACTTATACTATTACGATATTGCGACTATCGTCGACAAGAAGGGTATCTCGGACATTACCCTCTTCAATCCGTCAACCTGGACTCTGTTCATCGGTACCGCCATCTTCACATTCGAGGGTGTCGGTCTCATCATTCCCATTCAGGAATCGATGAAGAGGCCTCAGAACTTCCCCGGCGTCCTCGCCACCGTTATGGTGATTATCACTTTGCTCTTTACTTCCATGGGGGCACTTTCATACGCGGCCTACGGCTCAAAGACCAAGACTGTTGTACTCCTCAATCTCCCACAGGACAGCAAGATGGTCAACGGGGTACAGTTCCTCTATTCCCTCGCGATCCTTCTCAGCACTCCGTTGCAGCTCTTTCCGGCCATCCGCATTATGGAGAACGAACTTTTCAGCCGCTCTGGGAAGTACAATCCTTGGATCAAATGGCAAAAGAACGTGTTTCGCTTCTTCCTCTGTTTTGTCTGTGCGCTCATCGCTTGGGGCGGAGCTGGCGACCTGGACAAATTTGTTGCTCTAGTCGGCAGCTTCGCTTGCATTCCTTTGGGTAAGTCGGCGTCCCTCGTCCCAAATTGTCGTGCGTGGAGGCTAACAACTCAACAGTGTACATCTACCCCCCAATGTTACATCTGAAAGCCGTGTCAAGGACGCGGTGGCAGCGCGGGCTGGACTACGCCATGTGTATTTTCGGTATAGCCAGTTGTGCATATACGACAGTTTTGACTGTGCAGCAGTGGGCGGGAGGAAGTGGCGCGAAGGAACCCGGCTACTGTGACTCTTGAAGGATCTCATCCGACGGGAGGCGGGTTGGATATCGCCATTCGGTCGAAAAGAAGGATTACGGGGAGACAGGAAGCATTAGAGAGGGTGTCTTTACTGATACCGCTATTGCCCAACATACTGGCATGAATCAGATCCAGGATAGCATAGCGCTGTGAATACCTACAATATAAAAGAGCCTGGCTAGGAAGAACGCTACGGCGAGTCTTCGCTGTACAGCACAGCTCTAGTTTCCCGTTCTGCCCACCTCACATGCTTCGCCAAAGTTTGCATATGTTTCATTTCTGGTACTGTACATAAATATGATATTTCACATACTATTGTCTCAAAATTTTGGCGGTGCCCGCTGATGCAGGCACAAAGTCTGGGGAGAATCCCAGGGGCTTCTCACCAGCCTCAAGTGAGTTCGGAATGGTTTGCTGCGCTGCAATTTACAATGTCGTTGCTGGGTCTCTGCAGGACAAGTGAGCCTTGAAGAACGAGAACCGCATCACCACAGTATTCCCAATAGAAGCACATAGCCTGGGCGGAGCTTGTCATAGTCGGGCTGCTGGGTTGGTGAAAGAGTTAGGAATGATCATGATTCGAGACCGACTTGACGAGAACCGATTCGAGCCAGATCGTAGCCAAATTCCTCTTGTTGTGATGAAGTCTGCGAATTGAACCCCTCGTTTCAATGGGAGGACAATAGCATGGGAAAGACAACGTCAACCGAAGGCTTCACGTCAGCCGCCAAAGCAGCCGGGCCGTAGGCCATGTCGGCTCCCACTACAGCATGCTCGAACGCCCTGTTCGATTCGTCCACTTCCATCAGATCCAGGGCGGCCTTCATCCTCTCGGGCATGAACGGCTGTAGGAGGATGGCCATGATCCGAACCGACTCGGCACTCATGAAGAGCGCACAAAGCCCTAATCGTTGTTTCTCCGGCTTGTTGCTCTTGACGAGCCTCCAGACAGCAGTGTTCTGGAAGAAGCTATTCGTCTGGGGGAAGTTTAGCATCTCGGCTTGCCCAATTGGAGGTCCCTTACCTGTCCTATCAGCTCGCAGATCGACTGTACAGCCTTGCGCGGGTCCGGCTCTTTCATATGGTTATCTGCAATATCTCTCGCCGAGCGAAGCTTGTTGTACTGGAATCGCAGGCTGTCATGAATTGGCCTCAGGGATGGGTCTTTGCCCTTCCACTCTTCTTCGGACATCAGCCTCGACAAATGCTCATCTTCTCTCACAGCATTGACAGCTTCGCGGACATTGAAGTGCTTGCTCCTGAAGACACGGTGGATGAGGTTCCCCAGGCCGCCTCTCAGCAGATGATTATATGTTTCGGCGATGAATGAGTTCTCGTACATGGCGTCGTCTACGATGCCACCGTTGTGGGCCATGTAAAACCGGATACAGTCGACGCCAAAACGATCCATGGCATAGAATGGATTCACACCGTTGCCCGAGGACTTGGACATTTTCTGACTGTTCATCGTCCAGTGAGCATGGGTCAGAAACCGTTGAGTCAGCGGCAGACCTAACGCCATGAGGAATGCAGGCCAGTATATCGTGTGAAATCGGATGATGTCCTTCCCTATCACTTGACAGTTCGGTGGCCAAATCGTATTCGCATCGTTCTTGTGGGTAAAGGGATACCCGGTCATGGTCAAGTAGTTGAACAAAGCGTCAAGCCACACATAGATGGTTTGGCTGTCGTCGCCCGGCACTCGGATGCCCCAGGTGAGTCGTGACGATGGCCTAGAGACAGACAGATCTTTGAGTCCACTCCGAATCTCGTCGAGAATGAAACTCATGCGCTGTTTCGGGACGATGGAACCCGGATTGTTCTCGTAGTGCTCGAGCAGAGATTGCTGGAAGGCAGAAAGTCGGAAGTGATAGTTGGTCTCTGAAGTCCATTCGACGTCCTTGCCAGTTTCGATGGAGACAATCTTGGTCAGACCCGTGGAGGGATCGAGTACTTTGTGTATCTGGGTGGTAGGATAAAATGTCTCGTCGCTGACAGAGTACCAGCCCTCATGCTTTGCCTCGTAAATGTATCCATTCCGATTCAACTGTTCCCAAACATAGCGGACCACGTCTTTGTGGTCTTCGTCTGTTGTGCGCATAAAACGGTCGTAGCTGATGTTGGCTGCGTCGGCCAAATTTCTGAACTGCTCGGCATGATGGTCACAGAGCAGTTTCACGTCGGTGTTGGCCTTTTGCGCGGCCTTCTGCACTTTCATGCCATGTTCGTCCGTCCCCGTCAGCATCTTAGCCCTGTCATCGCCGCGAAGGTTTGCCCATCTTTTGAGGACATCAGCAAGGACCATGGAGTAGAGGTGGCCGACATGGGGTGCTGTATGTCCGCGTCAGAAAGATGATTCGAGAGTGAAGGGTGGAATTACGTGCCTGAATTGACATAGAAGATGGGAGTTGTAACGTAGTAGGGTTTGCTGGCGGCGGCATTTGAGGATCCTTTGGGCTCAATAGCAGCAGCGAGTCCTCGTCGCTGGAAGCTGACAGAACCTGCGGCCGGGAGGCGTGGCTTGCATCGTGCCGAAGCTCGACATTGAAGGAAGAAGCTGCGAGCGCGATGCTCGACAGTGAGCATACCGGAGGAGAAGGCGGTGGACAAAGGATCAATGGACGCGCAATCGAGCTGGAATTGACACGGTCGCGGAGAGCTCCGAGTATCAAATTATAAAATTTCCCCGCGTCGCTTTGCTTCTCCAAGCCAAACGCTGCGAGGCTTTGGACGAGACCGACGAGGCTCCATGAGTCCTTGGTGGTTAGTGAACCGCTGGCGATACTGTACACAATGCGGACTATCTCATGCGCGGATGGCTGATTCCGATCGGAGTACGCTTCGGTGGTCCTTTGAACAATCGTCTCGTGGTCATGATACCGGTGGCACGAGCAGCTGAACTGCGCAACGTCTTTAACAGCCAAAGCAAGCATCGCTGAATTCGAATCCAACTATCTGATTACTGTAGCGGGAGTAAACAAAACAATGTGGTACTCTTGAATGAATTCCCGACAACCAACGACTCCGGTCCCACCGCAAGAGGGCTGTCCACCTTCACAACCCTCCATACGCAGACTTGAACTGCTCCTTCCAGTCCCTCAAGCTCCTCTCCTTCGCCGCAGACAGAATACGTATGTACGAACAAATCTGCACCACGGAAAAGTGGCGAGCTTCCCGGCTTCAGACTTCGAAGTCGTCAACTCGTGCCCAACCAGGCTTCGTTTTGATTTCGTCTTTGACCCTGTCAAGGTGAAAGACACGGTTCTGTAATGCCATGTTCCACAACTACTGCAAGCTGCAGCTACACTCCGAGGTGTGTAAGTTTGGAGTCCGAAGAGGCCCTTGTTCTTCAGTGGGCTCTCCTTTGTTGAAGTGGCCATTGACTGCTTGGGACTCGGGCGCAGACCCAGAGCACGGGTGATATGAATAGTGTAGTCGGGTACCAAACAAAGAACAAACAAAGACATTGTTACTCTTGTTGCTAATTTAGAACCCAGAATTCCCTCATTCCAGCTTCATGGTGCGGCTGATCAAAGAGGGACAGTGCTGTAATATAACATCCAAGCCCTATGATGATTCTGTCATGCATCCTGGTAATATGGATTGAACCACAATCCAGAAGTGCTTGTTGCAAACCGGATACAAAGGCAGGACAAGATTGAGCGGCCAACGCTCTATCACCTCTTAAAAACCGCACCTCATACTTTCGATCCCACCACAAGAATGTGCACGACCCGAAGATACCTGTTTTTATGTTCGCACCCGGCCACACATCGATTTCGCAACGAGATCTGCGACTCGCCGAGCGTTCGCGGATGTCAGGTTCGAGATTATAACATCTATCTTCGCGATCCCTGTCAGAAATGCCGAGGCCGAGGGCTGCCCTCGATGTATATTGGAGAGCAAGAACCCAATTACAGCGACGTATGGCACATCCCCAGCCGCTGTTTTGTCGACGTCGGATTTCAGAAGCTCGATCCATTCAAAGAGGAGATCTCGGAAATCACACCATCAAGCCCGCCTTCGCCGACACAATCAATAGACGAAGATCCCTTGGCTCAACCGCTGACTCCAAGGAGGACCAACGTCAGTGAACCCAACATCTGCCGAAAGCTTCTTCGTCGGCTCACTTTGAGGAGACCCGCCCCGTGTTGTGCAAGCCAAACCCAGGAGGGGCCATATGAGGCGACGAGGATCGAGGGACGAAATTATCGTGTCAATGGGGTCATCCCAGCTCGATGTGAATCGCCACACTAGCGGTTGTGTCTGAATAGTCGGTTGGACGGAACAAACCTTCATATGCCAGAGACGTGGCAATAGCTTGGCCAAATGTACAACGCTGACCGTGATCTTTTCAGCCACCTCTTGTCTCTCCCTCCACCTCGATTTCCACGGAGCCATGCCTCGCGTTGTCTCCCTGTGTAGCAATGATGTCGCTGATCTTTCCCGCCTTACTCATCTCTTCTTTCTCGTCGTCGGCGCAACCGCAGTCGTAGAAGTCGCCAATATTCGCACAATCGAAGACAGGTTTCCCCTTGCTCTCGTTCACGACATTGTGGACAAAACATGCCCACGCCGCTGCACTCGACCGCGAACTGGTCTGAGGAGGATATTTTTTGAGAATTTGTTGAAAATGTTCGGCGCATTCACCGCAGGGGTACAAGCGGGCGAAGAGGTAGACGTAGCTTTTCAGGGCGTCGCTCTCGTCCTGGGTCGGCTTGTCCGGAAACCGTGCCATAGTGGTGTGTAGGACTTTCCAAGCGGCTCGGCCGAGTTCTGCTTTGAGAGTTTCGTTTCCAAGCTTCCCCATAACGTGCTCGCCATTGAGGGTATCCGGGGTCGCGGTCACAGTCGGGGCGTCCGCGGTGACTGGTTGGGGGAACTTGTCTCGGAAATGGTCGGCGTAGGACAGACCATCTATAGGTCGCTCATGGTCGCGCGTCCATACAACGTACCACAGGAACAAGGCAATGGCGGCTAAGACAATCATAAACGGAGGGGGACCACGAGGCATGGTGATGGTAGTGGAGACGAAAATGTGATGAAACGCAGCTGTCCTTGAGTAGGGTGATAACGATGAAAAAGAAGCAAAGGAGGAAGAGCGTTGAAGGATCAGGGCATCTCCATACCCTCAGGTGATAGTTATACAGGCAACTACAAAGAGCACCCGATGAGAGAGTGAAGGGATGCGGGATGCGAGATGCCAGATGCGAGATGAGCTCGGCTTCGCATCAGAAATTCTGAGGCAAACGAGCCTTGCAGCTAAAGCAGCCACTACCGCCAGCAGGGAGCCACCAGAAGCCACCTATGTACATAACTCATGTGGCCATCCACAGGTATGTGCCCATAGGATGGATTTGGTTCTCCCTACAATGTCACCGCACGCACACACGGATCACTCCACCCAAGCCTGGACCCTGAATGTCGACAGCCGAGGATTTATGCTCTCCTCCGATCTCGCTGGCCCGGCGTCAGGAACAGAATATTTTCTGCCGAATTAGAAAAGAGGCTGACAGTGCCATCCCTAGATCTAGGAAAGTCGTCAAGGAACGTCCACCAAGACATATTGCTGGTCGCTACCTACATTACGAATACTACGTCTCTGAGTTGCCACAGCGTTAAAGGTTGGCGGAGCTGTGCTTACAGTCTTGGACTCGGGATCCTACCGGCGGAAAAAGATTTCTGTTTAAAGAGCCTCGTATCACTTACGCCGTGACTCCTCTGAACTTTGACAATTTTGCGCGAGTGCTTCGAAAAGTCAACGCAGTTTGAGCTCGTTACTGCCGTGGAAGATATAGCCTACAGGACACCAGACGATCGAGTAAGAAGGCAGAACCTGTTCACGCCATCTCGAGCTCACTACGCACCAATACCATGGCTCCCTTTCCTCCTCCACCGGTCAGCACAATCGGTAAGCCTCTCGTGCCCTGTCCTTTATCCCTAAGAGGCAATCATCTTTCAGGAAGGAGCAGAAATATCTCGAATTAGCCTCTCTCTAACGTATTTGCGCCAGACTGGTCCAACGTCGGGTTCAAAGTCCGTGAAGTGAACGGCCACATTGAATCCACCTTCCGCTACTCCTCCTCGGACAAGCCAACATGGAGCAAACCGCGCTTTGTGACCTCTCCTCATCTCTCCATCCACGGCATGGCCCCCGGCCTCAACTACGGCGTGCAATGCTACGAGGGCATGAAAGCGTTCCGGCAACCAGATGGGAATGTCACCATTTTCCGACCGGGCGAGAATGCTCTGAGAATGCAAAGGTCGGCCGAGTTTATCTCTGTCCCGCCCGTGCCGGAGGAGCATTTCATCGAGTGTGTTAACTTAGCGGTAGCGATGAACGCCGAGTTCGTCCCGCCCCACGAGACTGGAGCGGCCATGTATATCCGTCCGTTATTGTTCGGATCCTCTGCTCAGTTGGGTCTGAATCCCCCTGATGAGTATACCTTTGTGGTATTTGTGATGCCAACCGGCGTGTACCATGGTGTCCACGCCGTCGATGCCCTCATCCTGGAAGACTTTGACCGTGCGGCGCCGGAGGGAACAGGAAGCGCCAAGGTCGGAGGAAACTATGCGCCCGTGCTGCGCCACAGCGAGAGAGCCCGGAATCAAGGGTTCGGGATTACTCTGCACCTGGATAGCAAGACGCGCAGCGAGATTGACGAATTCTCGACGTCTGGCTTCCTGGGCGTGCGGAAGGACGGCGACAAGACCACGATTGTGGTCCCAGACTCGAAGAATGTGATTAAATCCGTCACCTCGGAATCCGCATGCCAAATCGCACAAGATATCTTTGGCTACGGCGTTGAGAGGAGGCGTATCGACTACAGCGAATTGCCTGAGTTCAAGGAAGTGATGGCGGCAGGCACCGCGGCGAGTCTCGTCCCAATTAAAAGCATCACGATGAAGTCCAAGAACGACAAGTTCGATTATCCCGTCAATGACAAGTTGGAACCCGGCCCGGTTTGTTCGCAGTTGTTGAGCACGCTCAAGGGCATTCAGCAGGGGAAAGTCAAGGATCAGTTCGGCTGGAACTTCAGGGTCACAGAGCCGCCTAAAGAGTTTGTCAAGGCTGCCACGAACGGCGGCGTAAACGGTGCGGTTGACGAGTTACCGTGAGGGGAGAGGGCATCATGTGCTGGTGACGAAGGCCGACTCTTGATATGCAGTCGGAAGAGGTCGAGGGGATAAGTTGGAAAGTCATGTGCAGGAATATGTGTTTACCCAAGCAAGAAAAGCCCGGAAGTTGCACAGATCCTAAAAGGCGGCCTGTACAGAATCCATGATCTGTCTGTGACCGATGGGCATTGCTATCATTACAGGAATGGGTGTTTTTTCACGTCCTTGCAAATGCCTTCAGCATTGTATCCAGGAATAGGTATCAATATCATCATTCGTCCAGTGTCATATCAAGTGCTCGCGGAGCTGACCAAAGTCTCATTATGTGTAGAGGCAGGATCAGTGTCACTCCGGCATGGGTAGTTGGAAATCTTCATCGTCCAGCTTTGTGTTGTCGAACGGGAAGAAGTCGCTCTCAAATAAACCCTCCTCAATATCAGCGTTGCTTTTCGCCAGGTCCTCCTCGAGCAGCTCGTACTTCTTCAGTCGGAACCACATGTCGCTCTCCACCGGTGGCGAGCCGTACAAATCGCGAAAGTCTCGCGGGTGGAGGGACCTCTGGTCAATCTTGACGGGCTTTGGTGCCGAGACGGCGGCGGTTTTAGGTACTATGGACGGAGCTTTCTTTGCTCTCGGGAACCCGATGGTATTCTTAGAGAGAGCAGAATGGTTAGGTCGAGTTGATACCGGTGGGTTTCGTGCACTCATAGGTGCTGATTTCGCACCCGCGAGGAGATCCTTTTTCTTCTGTTCGGAGGCCTGAGTCGGTCTCGTGGCAGCGGATGGCAGTCGAGGCTGTGGTTCGGATAGTGCAGCAACAGCACATCTCGCCTCGGTAGAGTCTACTCTCGACAACGGGGCACGTTTCTTCGGGCCCCTAGCAATCATGTCATGGACTTGCTTGTTGAGCTCGGCAAGCGTAGGGGAGACGGGCTTCTCCAGATCTTCAAGACTCTTCTGGATTCGTTCTTCGTCAAAGGTTTTCCATTCTTCTTCCTCCTTTCTCTGTCGAATAGAAAATCCGTTCTCATATTTCGGAGACTCAAAGGGATATACCTGGCCGCAGCCACGTCGAAGTTCTTCTGTAAGCTCACGGTCTTCATCAAACTCAATTGGAGGGTCTGGGAGCTCGACAGGTGCAGGAGGTGCGTATCCAAAATCGGGCTCTTCCTCAACAGGTTGCTTAGACAAGACATCAGCGTCTGCAGGCTCTGATCGAGCGACTGCAATCTTGGATCGGTTCGAGCGGCGGCCGCCCGTCGAAGGCTTCTGATGTGTCTTGCCAGGTTTTACTGTCACGGGAGCAGGGGTCTGAAAAGCCCCGACATTGGTTGTCTTTGTCCCAAGAGGTGCTCGATTCCGTGGAGCTGCTGGTGTGACAAAGGCGCCCTTATCCTGCTTGCTGGGCCCGTCCTTGCCATCAGTCTTCTGACCTTTAAACGTGATAGGAAGGTTCTCATCGTTTTTTGCTGTTCTGAAAGGGGTCTTGAGGTTGCCTGGCGTCTTCGGATGTAGGGTTCGAATATTCTGGTTGAGAGACTTTCCGGCTGCCGTGGTTTGATGGGCATGTATGAGATTTTCCTGATCTCGAGCAGCTAATATGTTCGCCATGGTTGATGTCTCGTGGCTATTGCATAGTTCGGATGGTCGTGTTAGTCGGAGCTGTCGGCGCGCTTAGAAGACGCTGGATCTCAAGGCAAACTGATCACTGATGGAGCGCGGACGGACTGTTGACGCGATTGCCCCAGCAACCGAGGCTACAGTCAAAAGATGCCCCCTTGGCCAAACCGGAGAATGGGGGGCTGAAACGCCTAAGACGCAAACGGTGAAGCCTAAAGCTCCGGCAGCCTCACCCTGAGGGGGCAATTGCTATTGGCCTAATGAGTGATCGCTTCCCCTCCATCCACCGCCGCTGACTCCCAAGGCTCTACTTGACAGCGGAGCGTAACTGTGACCGCCTGTTGTATTCTTTCTGAACAGGTATTCTTATCAACAGCATCTATCATTCTTGTATACAGTTGCCCGTCACTTCAGCTTTGCTCGCAATCCAATTAGCAACAATGGATCGAATCAAGGAGGTACGTCTGCCACACCCTGCACCTTCCCCCTCGTGCTCCTGCCAGGCGCTGTGCAATTCACTGGCGGCTGCCTCAGCTGCACCCAGAACGCAGTCACTCGATCAATTTCACTTCCTGCTGCAGTCGTGTTCGAAACAACACCATCCCGTCATTCTTTCTCCCAATCCTCAGCCCTAGACCAGCCTGTTTTGTCCTGCTCAACGCTCAGTCCCGATTCTACGATCACTCACCATGGCGACTGCATTCGCTAATTTCCAACAGAAAATGAACTCTCTCCGCATCGAGGCGGATGAGAATGCTGCCAAAGCCGAAGAACTCAAGGCCAAAGTCAAGCAGCTCGAACAAGACAATCTGCAGAAAGAACAAGAAATCACCTCTCTCAACCACCGCAATCAACTCCTCGAAGCCGAAGTCGAGAAACTCGAGACCGGCATCAAAGAGGCAAAGGCTCTCGCTGGTGAGTCTGCCGGCCACAGCACTCAGAACGAAGCCCTCCAGCGGAAGCTTCAAGTGCTCGAGGAGGAGGCCGAGCAAGCTGACAAGACACTGAGAGAAACCAATGAGAAGTAAGACTACCCCTTTCCCGGCCAAGGATTGTTCTGATGTGTGCCCATAGACTCCGACAGACCGACGTCAAAGCCGGCCACTTCGAGCGCAAGGTTCAAGCATTGGAGCAGGCTCGCGATGAATGGGAGAACAAATACGAAGATATGGCTAAGAAGTACGCCGACCTTCAAAAGGAACTGCAGGAGCTGGAGCAGAGCATGGGCAACATCTAATTTGTACGAGACACCTTTGGTGTCGGCAGAAGTGTTGGAACAAGTGGGTGGAGGAGGCAGGATGCATAGACCACAGCCATACCTACGATACCATGGGCATTTGATACAGGGCGAACTCGAAGGCAAGCGTTGACAGTTTTTGTGAACGAGGATTCCAGTGTTACGATCCGCCAGCGCGTCGTTCTCGGGCCTGCTTGGAATTCCTGGACTTCTGCTTCGCGCGTGCTTCTTTCCGTTCCGCTTTGCCCTCGTATCTGAAGTTGCGCTTCTTCTTACGTTTCTTCACCCCGTCTTTGGGTTTCTCTTTCGCCCATGGGCGTTTCTGCTTGCGGGACGAAGTGTCGCCATCTGTGGCTGGAGGGGTCTCTCGGTCCTCCTCCGAGTTCTGCTCGTCTCTATCCTGCCGCGCCCGGAATAGTCCCTCCTTGGAAACGTCCAGAGTCTCAACGGTCACCGTAGTGTACTTCTCCTCATCAACGTATTCTGCCTCGTGGTCGACCGGTGGTGGCTCGGAGTCTGAGATGCCTTTCCACTCGTCTGAATCTGTATTGGACTCGTCATATTCCTCTTTGGTTGCGGCGGGCAACCCCAGCATCGCGTTCACTTCCTCCACGTGCCGCTCGAGTTCGGCCTTCCTCTGTTCTCTCAGCTAAGGATAGTCAGCACAGGAAGAGGGGCGACCCCAGCACTCATCACCCACCTGTTTTCTCCCTTCTAGTTTCTCCACCTTCGCCCTCCGCTCAGCAGCCTCCCGCGCATGCTTGGCCCTCTGCACCTTGCGCTTGTGGAAACCGGTCAAAAATTCATATCGGGCAGCCGGGTCAAAAGCGACCTCTTCGACTACAATGGGCTCTATCCTTCGGCGCTTCGTTGGAGGAGGCATGTTGCCTTCTTCTAGATTTGTATTAATTCAGCACGGGCTGAAGAATTCACTGCGGAACGGCGATTGTCGATAGGGCGAAGCACAATTCCATTACGCGCCTGACTGTGTCCTTGGCACGCCTTGGTCGTGCTAGCTGCACCTTCACATGCAACGAAGCCTATGGAGCATTGAGTCGAATATCTACATGATACAAACTTGGATTGTTGCTCACCTGTTATTATTCGAAGCCGTCAACCGATTCCCGACATGCGATCCCAAAATTCAGGTGCCGAGTCGGTAGCACACGTTTACTCCGTCCCACTTGCTGAACAAGAACGACGTGCGTGGTATGATTCCAGACACAGAATTGCTCCGTGCTCTGTAAAGATGCGTATTGAACTACATTCCGAAGAAGACAGAGGTTATCTCCTAGCAGCCACAGCTTGTACAGCCTCACAGTAACCTGGAGCTGGGCTGAGCTCGCCTGGCAAACTTGCCAAGCTCATTTCAGATGTTTATTCGTCAAGTCATGTTGAGCTCTCGTCGACCATTCTCCCACGGGCATACTTGGTACGGAGTACCTCGTATTCAGGCTCAAATCGAATACTTCAAATCCCATGGTGACTCCGCCGTCGCTAAGAATTCCTTTGAGGCCACTGAAATGGGGAATGCTCTCGCCCGTGGCTGATGCCGAGGCGGTCTAAATCCAACCCAGAATAAATATTGACACGCTTTTGGCTTCATGGCTTGAGCGCACTTCACTAGCTCCAGCAGCGATACGAGGACTCTCTTCACTCCTTTACTCTGCTTGCACAACATAAGCGACTCTGCCTCAGTCGTCAAACAGAGCTTGCCCGAAATGCAAAGTCCAGCCTGTCGTCATGGATTCCTCGAATCAGAAACCCACATCCTGTCGAGGCTGTGCCCATCTCTCCTGATCTACTTTACTTACCCCCTCGCTGCGCGCGTGGGCTGCAAGCCATCAGGCTGAGGCTACTCCGGACGCAAGGCGGACAATAAGACGCCCGCGAAGCCTGAAGTGCTCCAGATTGGTAGGTTTTGCTTGGGAGCCAACTTGCACAGTCTCCTGTGTGCCTTGTGCAGGCTATATGACGCTGCGCATGTCCGTCTGGAGTCTCATCGCAGTTCTCTCCTGCCTTTTCTGCACCCATAGAGTACTTGCATTAACTCTGACAGCACCCGGCCGTTCGACCGCTGCCAGCCAACATGGACCCCGTCTCGCTGACAGTTTCGATCTTTGCCTTAGGTATACCCAGACATCTGGAGCCTTGTTACTCCAAAGCTAACCTTTGGAACAGCGAAGACTGCGGCCGTGATCACCAACGCAATTCATTCTGTTTCCTCCTCTGAAGTGCCCACAGGGATAGAAAACCTGTCAACTGAGTTTAAACACACGTTTGATGCTGTACAAAGGCTCAAAGCCCTCGCGACAGAGCCCGGTCAATTTGAGGGGAAAGAAAGCCTCTGTGAGGAAGCGCTTGGTGTGGTTGCAGATACGCACAAGACTTTGACCGAGTTACGAGAGAGGATCGAGAAACTCCAACCGCCTGAAAAATCCAAAGGCAGATGGCGCACACTACAGATACGCACTCGGTATCAATGGAGTGAACGCTCTGTCCAGACTCTGTTGCTGCGATTACAGGAGCGGCGACAAGCATTGTGTTCAGTGTTCGATTCATTTGCTAGGTAAGTGATCTAATAGCGCATTGCCATCGAATATTGACAATGTTTCAGAATCCAGGCCAGTGCGATTCAAACTGATGCAGCAACCATCCGGATCACGACGGATCAAATCAGAGCCGAGACGACGCAACTCAGGGCGCAGATTGATGGCTTTAATGCCCATTTCCGAGAAGCTTTGACTCGACTGCGCGAGGCTGCTCTACCGCCGGTCGTCGAGCTCTCCACCGTAGCAGACAACCCAGGATCGTCAGGAACTCAGACAATCACCAAGAATGACGATAGTGTTTCGATCGCAGACTCTGCCATCGATGTCCGCACCCCCACTCATTCAAGAGATGCATCCTTGGCAGCAATGTCGGAGCCTTCTGCGCCAGTTCCGTTACTGAAGGAGAGGAAAATCCCCATGCTTCTGAAAGCGTCATCTGGTCACGAGTTACAACTAGCTCGCAAGAGGTATGCTACGACAAAGGCTGCTGAGATAGCTCGCGGCTTTACCCGGCAGCAGGATCAGGACCTAAGATCGCTCGTGAGAACTTTGGCCGCAGCAGAAGCTGCCGCCAAAGGCTTGACAAGTCCCGAAATAGCATCGGCCGCGCTTGCTCTGGCTAAAGCGTATCGTGATGCTGGTCTCTACGAAGATGCCATCCAGGCCTACAAGGAGGCTCTGACCGCTAGAGAGGTGATCTTGGGCGCTACTCATTCTACTACATTGAACGTCTGGGACAGTATCGCCAAAGTTCATGAGATCCAGTCCCAGTGGTCAGATGCGTTAGCATGCTACCAGATATTACTGGAAGGGAGGATGCAGGATCCGAAGGCTGGACAAGGCCATCCGTCAACTCTTACTGCCGCGACCATGGTAGCGAGGATGGAGCAACAGTTAGATCTTCACGATGAGGCAGCTACACGATGCGCCAATATCCTGTCAACATATGCATCGCAGAACAAGAGTCAGTCGTTGCCTGCTCTTGCTGTGCGATTGCAGGTGGCGGAGATCTACCAGACCCAGCGCAAGCTCGATGAGGCTGTCAGAGCGTATACTGCCCTTCGAAATGAGGCCAGACATGTGAAGGGAGGCGAACGCCTCGCAGAACAAGCGGAGATGTCAATTCGAGAGATCCAACAAGATAAACCGGAGCCCACGCCCGGAATGCCGGATGGCGAAACAGAGCCTGAAGACAACGCCGGAGTGGCGTTGGGTACGAAGGACGCCGAGCTGATCAATACATACCGCCGACAGCTGGAAGAGTTGAGTTCAGCGCTAGGTAGGTCGCATCCAGACAGCCTTGCTAAGATGTACGAACTTGCCATGGCATACTCCAGCGATGATCAACACCAAAATGCTATAGGCTGGTTTCACGAAGTTGTTACGGGACGAACCAAGGTCTTCGGGCCAGATCATCCCTTGACTTTGGATGCTACTCACCAAGCGGCTTCATCGTACGAAGAGTTGGGTGATCTAGACCGGGCCTTGGAGCATTACCACATCTCTTTAATTGGTCGTGAGACGAAGCTCGGTGACGATCACCCACAAACGCTGTCCTCCGTTGTGTCGATAGCGATGGTCTACAGTGCCCGTGGAGACAATAACGTGGCGAGAGATCTCCTGCTCAGAGCCGTGGATGGCTATACTCGTCGATATAGTAGCGATCACAGTGCCACTCTGTCAGCGAAATACAAACTCGCCGAGGTGTATCGAGAGAAGGCGTTGCTGCAGCGTTCGCTCGAACTCCATCAAGAAGTCTTGGATCGAAGAATCGCCACTCTCGGTCGCGGTAACGCTGTGACATTGAACTCGGAGCGTGCGGTGGGCAATTTGTACCGCCGCATGAAGCAACCCGATATGGCCATCAAGCACCTCCAGCGTGTGCTCGAGGGGAGAGAGGAGACATTCAGCCGTGTTCACTCGTTGACAACCTCCATTGCTCTGGATCTTGCGTCAATCTTCTGGGATATCGACCGACCGGCCAATGCGGTGGTCTACTACCGCCAGGCGTTTGAAGGAATCCAGCATCAGGAGCCGGACTCTCGAACTGCGGGACTCGTCACAATGTCCAATATTGGGTTGTGCTATTATGCGCTCAAAGACTATGCTCAAGCACTCTCCTGGTACAAGAAGATATTGACCATCCAAGAAAGCGAGTACGGCTTGACCCATGAGGAGACCATTTGCACCGCGGAGCGAGTTGCGCGGTGCTGCATGGAGATTGAAGAATGGATTACCGCTATCGAACTGTTCCAACGCGTGATAGCGTCCAAGCAGAAGACATTGCCAGACAGTCCGTCTGAATGGAGCTTCAACCTCTTCCAACTCGCTCTGGCCTGCTTCAAGAAGGGTATGTACGACGAATCATTGGCATGGAGCCGCCGCATTATCAACCTAGGAGACAAGATTAGTCCAGAAGAACGGCTCGCCACCATGAGGAGAATGGCGGTTATTTTCTCCAATCAAGCCAACCTGGAAGAATCTCTGGAGACATATCAGAAGGCCTTAGATGAATGCAAGGCTACCCTGGGAGAGGATCACTGGCTCGGAAAGAGCATCTTGAGTGAGATGGGCGATCTGTATCTACGGATGGATTCTCATACCTGTGCCGCTCGAGACTACCAGAAGACCCTCGACGGGCTCCAAAGGAGCCTCGACAAGGACAACTTCACCTCGCTTAAGATCCTATACAGATTTGCGGACGTCCATCTCGAGCAGCACCGATACCAAGAAGCACTCAACCTCTACATCGCCGTGCTCGACGCCGTGGAGGACTCTTCCCGCAGACACGAGGCGGCCTTTACGGACCTACGCAATGCGTGCGTCTCCGACATCGCCACCTGCCACATGAAGCTGTTCAACACTGACCAAGCGCTCTCGTTCCTCGACCGACTGGTCTACTGCGGCGACGACGAGTATCGCCTCGGGGCACTCGTGCGCATGGGCAACACGCAAGAGAAGCAAGGCAACTACCTCGCCGCCATCGAGACGTACAAGCAGCTGCTGGACCTCGAGACCGCCAAAGTTGGCGCTAACCATCGCGATCCTCTCATGAGCGTACGCAAGATCGCCGCCCTGTACTCCCGCGCCAGCAAATATCAGGACGCACTGGCCTGGACGAACCGAGCGCTGCAGGGATTTCGGGCGCAGGGCACCGATATGCAGGCCGAAACCTTCGAGACGCTCGACTTCCTCTCCAGCGTCTACTGCCACCTCGGCCGCTTCCAGGACGCCACTCGCGTTCAGAAGGAAGCGATGGACGGATTCGCCCGCGTTCGCGGGCCCCAGCACCCTTCGACACTCAAAGCGACGCTAGATCTAGCGGAGATGTATCGTGCCTTGGAGAGGAAGGAGGAGGCGAACCAGTTGTATCAGAGGGCGCTGAGCGGGTACGAGGCACGGGTGAGGGAGGTCAGGGATGAAGACACGACGGAATTGGGTGAAGAGCAGAGAGTCGTGAGGGAGTTGAAGGGGAAGATACGGGAGATTGGCGGGAACGGCAATGCGAGGCGCTAAGAGCCGGCCACGACGATTTGGAATACTGGGTAACGTACATAGTACATAGGCGCACGGTCTGTGAGATGGGTAACACTCAGAAGACGCTTCAATCTCGACGACAACAAATGAGGTATGATCGCATATACGCAGGCTAGTGTAACGAAGGAGCCAGGATGGTGAACGCCGATTTGTCCAATAATATTTTTGTCGTCGACGCATCCGTACTGTATGCCTGCGTGCTTTGCAGCGTCTGGCTATGCCTGGCCTTTGCGCCCCTTGGGAGCCTTTTCTGATCTTTTTGATTCCCGGATCTCGGCGTGGCCAAGCCATCGGATTTGCAGCTTCGTTCATACTGGCTCAAGACCCCCTCTTCAAAGATCCATCCTGTAGCATCTGCACAGATTGATGAATCTACTTCTTCAGCAGCGACGGCGTCGAATGCCTGCGCTTCAGCCCCGTGGAACCACAAGTTTGTGCTGGCCAGCCTCTGCTACCTCAAGGTGCTGACGTCGTCCACTCAGATCCAGAAATGCAGCAGGTAGGCATGAGCCTCATCACCGTGAATTTGTGTTTGCTGGTCGCCGTGTCGATGCTTGCTTGAGGTGAGGGACCAGAAGTTCTCGCACCCTTGCATAATGCTGAAGCAAAGCTCGGAAATAATCTCTCGAATTTCACCCTTTCCAATTGTCTTTCAGCTAACGACCACCAAACCCTGGCGGGGGAAATCCCCTCCCCTGCCCAGGCGGTCCTCCGAACCCAGGCGGTGGCCCACCTGGCGGTCCTGCAAACCCAGGTGGCGGTCCTCCAAAGCCCGGCGGCGGTCCACCAGGCGGGCCTCCAGGTCCTCCCCTCCCAGCAAACCCTGGCGGCGGAGCACCCCCAGGAAACCCTCCTGGCGGCGGCGGGGGAAATCCGAACGGTGCGCCTCCAGGTGGTCCTCCCCCTGGTCCTGGTGGAACCCCCATTCCCACACCGGCAACCGGTCCACCCAGTCCAACTGGAAGGCCTCGTCCCGCTGGTCGTGAAATACCCGTCCCGGCTTGTAATGCGCTCGGAGCTCCTCCCGGTGCAGAAGTCCCCAGTCTTGCGCTTGGGTCTGATGGAGGTGGTCCTTCAACGGAACAGCTCACAATGTTCGTTCCCCGAAGAATAACAAGGCCGAGGGTGCGCTTCTCTTCTGTGTCGACGGCTTGGGAAGCCGCCGCGGAGCCTGTGGCACCTGGGGCAGAGGGCTTGTTTTGGCGACGTCTGACTTTGCGAAATTCTTCGGTGTCGGCAAGGACGAGGTTCATATGCTGCAATGAGCAAGAGGTCAGTGGGGAACGATCATGAAAAGGAAAGCATTGAAGGAAATGAGAGCGGTAAGTGAGCTTACCTTGTCAAAGGCCAGCATTTGTCCGGTCATCTGGCGGCCATCGTTCAGAGTAACGCGCATGCGGTAGTTGATCTGGGGGTCTCGTTAGCTTGAGCCGGGTCGTGTCTTCCCGGGGTGGTTGTGTTCTCACCAGGTTTTGCTAGGCAGTGATGTTAGCATGCCAACCGTGTATCATGGCGGATTCATCCGGGCTTACCATCTTCCCCTGCTTGTTCGCCATGGCGGGCGGTGTTGCGCACGGATGCGACTTGACCCTCGACTCGACTTGTTCTCGAAAGCTCAATGTAAATATTGTCGGAGATTGTATGCTCAAAAAGTGTGTCACTGCGCAGTTCAGAGCCGCAGCTCGACTTTCGCTTGCAAGACGATGGCTGCAACACTCTTGAGAGACAAGGAATGAGGCAGGCCCGAACTTGCAATTGTCTTCTTCTGTCGTGCAGGCTGCAAGACGTGGCGGTCGCCAGACTTGAACTGCGAAATTGATGCCGCAGCTTTCCAAATTGGGTTTAGCGCTTTTGCCAAGCCCTCTCTCCGCGCACATCAGTTTTTGGCCCATCGACGAATCCTCCATCAGTTGCATCTCGTCAACCAGCACCGCACACATAACTCTGTCACACTCGTTAACACCACCATTGAAACAATGGCGGAAGGCAATGACAAGAGCTCCAACCCCATGCGGGAACTCCGCATCGCGAAGCTGGTGCTGAACATCTCGGTCGGCGAGTCTGGCGATCGTCTCACTCGTGCTGCCAAAGTGCTGGAACAATTGTCTGGCCAGACTCCGGTCTACAGTATGCCTTCTGTTCCTCCTCCTCCTGTCTACTCCTCTGACAATTTCGCACAGGCAAAGCCCGCTACACCGTCCGTTCCTTCGGCATCCGCCGCAACGAAAAGATTGCCGTGCACGTTACCGTCCGAGGTCCCAAGGCCGAGGAAATCCTCGAACGTGGCTTGAAGGTCAAGGAGTACGAACTGCGCAAGAAGAACTTCTCTGAAACCGGCAACTTCGGCTTCGGCATCTCGGAACACATTGATCTGGGCATCAAGTATGACCCCGCGATCGGTATCTACGGGATGGACTTCTACTGCTGCATGGGACGGCCGGGTGCGAGGATTGCGAAGCGGAGACGCGCGAAGGCCAAGGTTGGCCGTGGTCACCAGGTTAGCAAGGATGATTCTATCAAATGGTTCAAGACGCGGTTCGAGGGCATTGTCCGATAAACGAGATGCGGCTTCGATGAATGAAGAGTCGTGGCAGCGAACTTGTCGAGGCGTGTGTAATGGGACGATCACCATCATCATCAGCGTTGGTAACAAGCGAAGAGACACCGCGGGCCCCGGGTTCACAAATTCAATGTCCACGGATGACCACCCATGAAGAGCGAATCTATGTCAGCAAAAGAGCAGTCATGCTGGCACCAAAACCAGTTTCTGAACCAGCTCCGTGCAACATCAGGAAGAGCATCCGTCTACGCACACAGCATTGCTAGAATTCGAAGCAATTGACCACATTGTGTGCTTTGAAAGTGTCATTGTAGTTTCCTCCTTTCATTATCTTGTCCACTGTACAGAGTTGTTTGTGACCGGTGCTCGCCTCTCGCGCATTAGAATTCAAAGGGCACTTCACAGAGGATTTTTGCCTCAGTTTTTCTCAATGGAATACCAACAACTCGAAAGTCTCGGAACAGGCACAACACCAAGATTGAGCCAAGGAAGGAGGGTTCGAAGAGCAGATACAAAATCTTTCAGTGGTATTCCGTATTGTGTGCCCACAAGACATTGCAGTCAGATGCACGTTCCGAACGTATCAAGCCTCAAATGTCTACCACAGTAGAAGATGCGAAAACTTGGCCAGCCCCAGCGCCGTGCTTTTATGCATTACATTGCCATGGCCGTAACCCTAGGCAGGAAGTAAATCATCCTCGTGGATCTCATGCTCATTGAGCTCATCACAGAATCCTGTAAAACCCCTTTTGCTCCAAAAAAATTAAAATCATTGCCTCCCTGCGTGTGGACTCTCCCCAGCTCGCATACTGTCCAGTACCATGTCCGTACCGCTTGTTGCTACAGGCGAAGTTGGAGACACTGTATTTGAGGGCGCAGATTGCACGCTGGGCGATACAGGCGTATTCGGCTCCGTTGCCCCCGATACACTGATCCTTGGCACGTTCAACTGTGGTAACTGAGGTGCAACACTCGCATTCGTCGGCGCTCTGCTGGGAGCACCTGATCGCCGACTAGCAGCAGTGGCACGACGTGCAACGGCAGCCTCGTAGGAAGGGGCATCGCCCCATTCGAGAAAATCGTAGTCGGGAGGGCGGTTCGCGTCGTCGACATCTGACGGCTGTAATCGTGATTCGCCAATATCTTCTGAGCCAGTGCTTTCATCCGGCGTGAACCTGTTGGCCGTAGGAGAAGAGTTGGACGTACCGCCACTTTGGGGGTCTTCGCTGTGTCTTCTCTCGGAATTGGGAGTGGGTTGAGGATCGATGTCTGAACCCATAGTTGAAATGCTTATAGCACTCCCTGAGCGCTCGCGGCTATGCATTGACGTCGCATCTGACAGGCCTCGAGCTCGGCCAGTGTTCTCGCCCATGGGTGCTGCTCCACTCAGGAGCCCACCTCTTTCCGAGTCGTTGCTGTTCGCTCGAAGTCGAGTACCATCATGTCGAACTTCACCAAGTGAGCCGTAGGCGACGCTGGATACTCTGCTCTCCCGGCCTCGGGATTGATGCTCTGCAATGAGCGTGGCAGCTGATACGCTGGCACCACCGTTGAGGGAAGCTGTGCTTTCACTTGCTCGCTGCCGAGATTCTCGCCTCAGCTCCTCCAATCGAGCTGTGTCTCCCCTGTCGCGAGCCTCCCTGCGTTCACGCCGTCGTTCTTCTCGTTCCGCGATTTCCCGCCGTCGGGCGAGGCGGATCTGATATAAGGATTCCATTTGTTCTTCACGGCGGGCCTCTTCGTCTTCCGCTGTCTCTGGAAACTCCACGACAGTGTCCATACCACCTCTCTCTCCTTCTCGCCCGATCACCTGTTCGGTATCTTTGGGCGTCCTCGAATATGCGGGTAATGTCATAACGGATCGCACGCTCGTGTTTCGGTCAACACCCGCACCGCCTCCAGCCCCAGATTCGAGCTCATTGCCATTGTACGCAGTGTTCGTGGAGGAAAGATCCCGATTGCCGACAGCATTGTATTTGCCACGAGGCTGCCATTGTTGCCATTTCTTTTTCAGGAATTTCCCAGGAATATACTTCGGTTTCTTTCCCTGGACTCGCCATCTTCGGAGCATGGTATAGAAGACGACGCAAGCGGTAATGAAGAGGGCGACACCAGCGATAGCCTGAAATTGTCAATACTTTCTCTCTGCTCGAAGCAGGACCTACTCACCCCAATAATGACGGCACTTCCACCTAAACCCCCTCCGCCGCCGCCACCTTGCGGTCCATTTGCTTGCCTTATGTGTAGTCGATCTGCATCTGTGCTGCGTTTCTCTCGTCTTCGTATAGTCGAAGCGGCCGCCATAGCGGTGGAGCGGTGCGAGAAGAGGGGTCGGATCGATTGGATATAAGCGGCAGAGTTCTACCGGGACATTTGATCGAGGTCGCGAAGCTCACGAGCAAGTGACCGGTCAGATCCGGGACGAGAGATTTGTACGACACGAAGACGCAGGATATCCTGCGGACGGTGTGGAGAATAGTGATACAAGTGAAACAATAGCAGAGTAGGTAAGCATTGAGAAAAGTGTCAATAGTAGTACAGTATGTACAGCAACAAAAGCGTGGTCAGATTGAATGCTGTCTCTTAGCCATGGCAGTGGGCGGCCTCGTAGACGTTGGAGTTGGCAGGGCAGAAACAAGCGCAAGTCGCAAGGAGGAAAGCCATATGCCGTCAGCCTCCAAGAGGCGTTCAGGATTGAGCTCATCTCTCAGGGCTGAACAGCCTAGGATTGGTGGTGCAGAGCTAGGCTGTGCGAGACACGCAGGCAAGGGTCCAAGGGTTCCGACCGGCTCTTGTTCGCGTAATCGCCCAACTTCATTGGGTCTGGCTCTGGTGGACAGAGTAACAGCGTGGAGACTGGAATTTTCCAAGCCTCAGCACCGGGTAGGATGATACCACAGCATATACGGAGTATCGCGAGTCGCTCGTTCTAGAGAATTGTATGAAGAACCTGAAAACTCCTCGATGTCTCTGATGACGCTTGAGTCAGCACAACCTGGTCTCCCGGGCTGGGCGATCCCTCCATATCATCGTCCACTAAGCGAACTACCGAGATCGAAAAATGCTCCAGAACAGGCTTTACGATGCGAACACCCCTCCGACCATGTTGGATGAGACAGGACAATGTGATGCAGAATCGCATGTCTCTTGGTAGACAGACCGTAGAGTGAGCTGAAAGTGAATCGGATGTGCTGCCACTCTTGGCGGGGCCGGGTCTTTCCTCTTTCGGAATCCCATAAACAAAAACACCGAGACACGATCGAAGGTTTCGATTCTGTAACCTCATCATCGATTGCACAGCATCGTCAACACGACATACTAACCCAACAGCCATGGCTCCCTCGCGGTTCGATCAAGGAACCTTCAACACTAACTACAGCAGCATCCATTCTCATGAAGCCTTCGTTGGTGAATACCAGGTACAACCCACAACCCGCTCCGTCGCCGAAATCCACTGACAGACATCGTCAGGTCATGTACACTCCAGGCTCAACTTCTCCGCAACCTAACCGTGTCAAAAAGTCGACTCGATTTAGCAGAGCGGCGTCGTCCAAGACTCAACCGAGCCAGTCCTTCATATTACCCACCAACATCCCCAACACGTCCCTGATCATGCCCGACCACGGTCAATTGCCGAATCTCAACATCCATCACCCCGTTCCCGCAGACGAGAAGCAGATTGTCGCGTCTCTACGCACCCTCCAGCGCGACCTCAATGAAGCCATACAGAGCATCAATTCTTTGACCCACGAACGCGATGAAGCCCTGCTGGAACTTAGGTTGCTTAGAGCTGCATCTAAGAAACAAAGCACCCCCATAAAGAAAAACAAAGCTGCTTCCCGCGTTGAGGAGGAACTGTTTGATATCAGTCGATCTATCACTCCTGAAGCAGCTCCGGCCCGACGACCTTCACTCAGAGAGAAGACCGCAGACGCCAAAGAAGAAGCCAAGACGACTATCTCTGACGAGGCTCGTGTTCTGTCGCCTGTCAATATCGAACGACCGTTGTCTCCTGTCTCAGAGAAACGACCGAGCAGCAAAAACCAGGCGAATGGCAAGAGCAGAATTCAGTCCTACCAGAAACCGACTGCCAATGACACTGAAAACAGCGCCCCGGAGGATCCTACTGCCGCATCGAACACTTCCCGCCGACGACGACACGCTGCCCTTGATGACAACATGACTTCAGCATACATCCTACCTGATATAACTGTCAGTCAACTGGCAAGACCTGAGGTATCAAAGGAGGCTCGACATGTCCTCCACCGCCATGGCGGTGACCCAGATCACATGGACAATTGCACCGTCTGTCAACGTCTCGTAGCTCCAGCTCGGGGGCCAAAGCAGCTTGCTCGCAACGGCCGTGCCATATCCGCTCCGGTCGAGAAACTCCCTAGGAAGGCTCACGCAACATCCGCCCCAATCGAGTCCAAACCCGACTTCACCGCCCAAATCACCAACCTTATGAAAGAAAACATGCTCGAGGAACCGACCTTACGGCCCAAGATTCACCCCTGGCACGCCCTTGCTAATGTCAAGAAGCTTCTGAGCGATCAATTCGAGGAAGCCAAGCGGAAGCATGCCCTGGCGTGGGAGAAGTACGATGCAATCGAGGCGCCGATGAGCAGCAAGAAGCATGCTTCTGCGAGTGAGCAGCTGTTTTACTGGGCTAAGAAAATGGAGGAGTGTCGGATCAACTTGGATCAGTTGAGGGATGTCGAGGAGGGGATGAGGGAGGAGGAGAGCGAGTTGTGAGGCAGCATCGTCTAGCTGAAGTGCATTCGGGGCTGATTCCGCTTGATGAAGCTGTGAATGGCGCTGACTATCTACGTTGTGTGTCTATGTCCGTGTATGACTTGTTTGATTGCATGCCAGTTCTTGCCTTGGATTGGACCGGAAAAGCGTGCATTGCTGTTGGGCTTGGAGTTGGGCATGCGTAATGAGACTATCAGGTGTGTTGAGATCATGGGGCTGGTTCAAACTGTTGGGAGAGAATGCTGGCAAAGCATTCAGGATAGGAGCCAGCATTACTATTTCACCTCACAGCCCGAGGATTGCTTCAGGGATCTTTCGTGCGTGGCAGATAATTTGGGCGCCTCGTCCGCCTCCTGGGAGGCTCGTCCGTTATGCTTCTCCTGTAATTCGACATGACTGTCATGCCAATATCTATGGTTGCTGCGTAGATACTCATACTGCATCATCGTTTGTTTACCTGCCGGCAGCTCATCACCTTCACAAGTCAAATGCATCCAAGCGCGAGCAATTTTTCTGTCGACTTTTGCAAGTAGATCATGACTTGGGGACGAACCACGACGCTCTGCTGGTACCATCCCTCTACACCTCTACGCAGGCCACACGCAACTATTGCACAATCTCCTCCGTCTCGTCCAGCACCTCCTCGATCACCTCCTCGACAACCTTCTCGCCCTCGACCTCGACGCTCCTCGTCCGTTGCAGTGCCAACTCCTCCTCCGGATCTTTCAGGCCAAGCTCCTCCCTCTCCTGGGCCAGCAATTCCTTCTCGTGCTGCACCCAGCTGTACCACTCCATATACAACCTCCTGCGTGCGTCGATGACGGCTTGATTAGCGCCCTCTTCCATTTCCTTATCAAGCTCGTCGAATTCCTTGCTATATTCGCGCAAGTTGCGACGGACGGTACGCTGTTCTTCCTTCGACAAGAGCGTCGGGGGCCGGGGTCGCCAGAGGAGTTGTTTGAACTTCTCCGTGGGGTGTTCGCTGAGCAGGGTGCCGTAAAAGGTCCAGATACGGTAGCCGTTTTCCATCTATAGAAGCAACGTTAGTCCTGTACGACGGGGAGCTGTGGCGAAAGCGGTCCTTACCTGATGTGTCCACACACTTGCGCTGGTGGTGACATAGCGACCGGTGGGATCCCAGTCGACATCCGTCACACCGTAGTGGTCCTCACTGTTCATCAACATGAGGTTGGCATTGAGATGCGCGGCGACTTCGTTCTCCGGCTTCTCGCCTTCATAGTCCATGTCGTAGAAATCAAGATCGGAGTGCTGTTGCACCGAGACGGTCGCAACAACCACGAATCGGCCCTTGGGCGACCAGTAGATTCCGTTGCTGTTTTTCTTGTCGAAGGTCTTGACGAGCTTGAACCCTCCGATCCCGGGTCCCTTGACTTTCTCCGGGGCGAAGAACGAGACCGCCGTTTTGGGGAGCACGTTACTTCCAGCCACGGTTTCGCCCGCCGTGATGAGCACAAAGCGATCGCCCTTGGGCTCCCAGGCGAAGTTAATGACAGTGTCTTTGAGGGAGTCGACGACCTCAACAGGCACACCCTTCTCGCGAATGCGGAAGATCTCGAGGTTCGTGCCGACAGATTTCTTTGACTTGCTGTGCCGATCGACCTTGACGCAAATGAATTTGCCTTCGGATTGCCAGTGCAGTTTGGCATCAGTAACATTGAATAGGTTGCGGGTACGGACGATTTCCTTGCTCGGCACCGACATCAATGCTACGCTGGCAGGTTTCGAGCCAATTTCGGGAGTCCAGTAGCAGAGGAGGGCCTCGTAGGTTTTGATTCCTTCGCGCTGCGTGATGGCTGGAGCCCATTCAAAGTCCATGATGCCTTCGGCTTTGATAGAAGTCTTGTCCAGCAGGTTCATCCGAGGGAGTTCGTAAATAGAGATACTTTCATGGGGTTTCATGCGGGCGACGTATTTTTCGTCCGCGGACCATTTGAACGCTGGCCATTGGACTTTGGCTTTGGGAGGAAGAGCTGCGGCATCAGTGCCTGGAGGAGGCGTCAAATCATGAGCGTTGAATGCTCGAAGTGGTTTGCCTGTCTCGATGTCCCAGATGATGATGTGTTTGCCTTCTTCGTCGATTGTCAGGGGCCCTTTTCCTTCTTCGACGACGATGGGTTGGTTCGACCAGGTGGTTATATATGACTCGCCGGGGGAGAACTCGATCAGGCTGACGAACGGGTGCGGGAATTGTCTGATTCTCTTGAACGACGGTCCTCCCCACAATTGCACACCTTGTTGATGGATCGAGGCGAGATATGTTCCCTGTGGCGACCACGAGACAAACAGCTGCGTCCAATGCTTGCGATCGACGATGGGTTCAGGCGGCTCTTTCTTATTGTTCCAGAAAACACCAACATTGTCACCGCGGAACATGACGAACTGATCTCGAGCTTGCGGGTCGAAGAGCCATGATCTGAGATGTTCTCGGTCCGAAAAAGGCTCGATCTCCGGCGGGTGGTATTCATCGTCTATCCTTCCTTCTCTCCCATATTTTTCAATATCCGTGAGCTTGTTGACTGCGAGGGTGTGCCTCTTGTCGAGTGGTTGTCCGTGGAGCTGTTTCGTGGCGGCAATCGCTTGTTCGGGGGTTTGATACTCGACAAAGGCGAAACTTTATTGAATTAGCGACAGCATGTGAGAATGGACGACATGTACCATACCCCTCAGACATGCCTTCATCATTCATGGGCATGAAAATAGATTCCTCGCCATCCTTGATTTTGCCGACCGAGTTTAATCTCTTGAGCAGGAACTTGATAAGTTTGGCTTTCTGCTCTTGGTTGACGATCGGGAGGCCATCGATGACCTGCTCAAGTCAGCAAATCACTTCCATGTGCTTTGACTTCCAGCATACGTACAACAAAAGTGTCGAGGCCCTCTTCCATGCGCACATCGTAGCGTTCTTTGAGATCACTGAAATCGATATTCTCAAGATCGTCATCGTAGTCGTGGTCGGACAATTGATCAAATCCAGGAGCCATGTTTGCGTGGTTCGTTAGATCTGACTATGCTAGGTCGTGACCTGCCGTAGAATGTTCGACACGGCTCAGGCAAGCAGGTATTGACATGAACTTGATGAACTTGAAGTTCTTGAGTGTGGGTCTTGATGCCAAGCGTGCGAGGCTCGCGAAGCTTAGTCATTCATGTTGGAGACGATCCCGCATCTTCACCATCCGCAGTTTACACTCGACTCGACTCGAGTCCACCACCGAACATCTTCCAGCAGCGAGGATTCCTGGCCAGCCCGTCGCATTGGCTCGCTCTATATCCGTGACTCAGTTGCGCGGTGTGCGACTCGCCTGAGGTTGACTCGATCACTGCTCATCTTTGCTGCTCCGCGCAAGCCCGTCACTAGTCGCTGTGCGGGAGGCGGAGGATGTAGATGGGCGCATGACTTGTCTCTCACAGTGGTTCGACTCATTCGCCTCTCTCTTTGGTTGTTCCTTCTATTCCTAATTTCTCTCTTCCGTTGAGGAACCCTAGTCACCATGTCATGTAAGTTTGCCGCCACGGGAACGCTCGATTGCGTTTCATTGACTCTTCGCAGTGCCTCCTGAAGTCCACGCACGCTATGTTACAATCATAGATTCAATCCTCGAGAACGCTGATCTCACCACGATCACGATCAAGAGCATCCGTCAAGGCATACAAGATCAAGTGGAGTATGATATCACTCCGCAGAAGGTGCGTGCCAGCAATTGGTCTCGCTTGAGATGAGGGATTATTGACTCATGGGAACAGAATGCTATCAAGTCTTTGATCGGCGAACGGTTTGACATTGCAAACGCGAAGCGAGCTGGCGAAACCACCGTGGTACCGTCAGTCGAGGCAGCCGAACCCGCGGAGCCTGCCCCTCAGACCAATGGTGCCCACCATTCATCCGAGAGCTCCCCTGCCAAGCGCGAGGCAGAGAGCGACGAGATCTCGGATGTAGCAGACACACCGCCACCGAAGAAGAAGCAGAAGACCACAGTCGACGCCGATGCCGCATTTGCAGCCAAGCTGCAAGCCGAGGAGGATAAGAGGGCACGACCAACGCGAGGTGGCGCCAGTCGAAAATCGGCACCTGCCAAGAGAAAGAAGAAGCCCAAGAAGGATCGCATAACGGCGTCGGATGATTCGGAGATCGATGGAGAGGAGAAAGAGGCCAAGCCAAAGCGGGACACAGGCTTCCATGTATGTTGCATGGGTCTCTATACTGGAATGGTCCTCTGACGAACTTAGAAACCGCTCAACCTGTCCCCAGCACTCTCCAATCTCTTTGATGGCGAGACCCAGGTAATGACTCCCGCTCGATTTTGTGAAGCCGCCACTAAGATCAAGCAGATGTCGAGACCTCAGATTACCAAGCGGATCTGGGCTTACATCAAGGCTAACGACCTGCAAGACCCGAGCGACAAGCGCTTTATCGTTTGCGATGCCCGGATGCGAGAGGTCTTCAAGCAAGATAAGGTCCATATGTTCACCATGACCAAGTTGATCTCCCAACAAGTTTACAACCCGGATGAATGAATCTCTTGGTGGCCTTGGGCTGCCGGGGAGCGGCCGACGCCTAACTTGCCTTGTTGGAGCAATATTGCCTTCTCTGTGCTCCATCAGTGCTCATTAAGCTCTTTAGCGACATTTGCTTCGACGTGAGGTCGGCGTTTTCCGCAACAGGCGCTGTAAAGACGGGGGTTGGGCCAAAACATTGAGACGAGCTCTCCTTCTGCTCACATGAATCTGAGTACATGGTCTGACATTTTTGACGACGGGCAGGTTACCACGAATATTGGACACGAGATTATCAGGATAAAATCATCCATCCAAGAGCCAGTTTCTGAGGTTGAGGTCAGGAGCGGCAGCCTTGCTGACTAAAGTTGGATGAGAACGCGGACAACAGTTGCTGCTTTTTCCGCCCTTCTCGATTAGCAGTCTACACACGAGCACGAAATGACTCACTTGCCTCGGATATGTAATTATTGCGAAAGTGCCATACGTACATTGTAAACGGCCTCCCTCCCGGAAGGGAATCTGGAAGAAATCCAGAGAGTGGAGAGGTCCGACACTCACAGCTCATTTGCCGGTTCCTGAATTTGGTTCCCACGCTGCTGCAAGTTATGACCAGCATTTATTTGCCCCACGATTCCTCCATTGCGCTGAAGCTGCTGTTGAAACTTAATTAACCCACGAATTGTACCACAAGTCTACCACAACCCCAACACCCCACAATACCCACCACCGGGATCTGTTTTGCACACATCAACATGGCAGACACAGCTCCCGCCACTGAAATATCGTCGACGCCTCGCGGCGGAAATCGAGGCCGGGGCACTCGATCGCACCTCCACAATCGCAGCGGATCGTTCGACCGAGACTCCTCTGGCAACGGTGGCGGCTTGAGAGGAGGACGAGGCACAGGAAGAGGGAGAGGTAGAGGGCGTGGGCGAGGACATGGACGAGATGGCACCCCTCCACCCACCACATTTTCACCTCAATCCGCCGCAGAAGCAAGCTCAGGAAGACCACCCGGGGGCGGCTTCGGTGCTCGCCTGACCGGAGCTGCCTCAAAAACTGAAGGCGACTCGAAAGACCCTCAATCACTGCAGACCGTCGCAGAGAGCCGAGTTTCAGTGTCGGAAGAACAGGAAGTCTGCTTCATCTGTGCCAGTCCCATTGAACATCTATCTGTGGCTCCCTGCAACCACCAGACTTGCCACATTTGTTCTTTAAGATTGAGGGCACTCTACAAGACACGAGCATGTGCTCACTGCCGGGTAGGTAGCCCTGTAACTGATTTTCGCGAGCAACAGACTGACTAGATCGCAGACAGAAGCACCCTTCGTGATCTTCACTGACAACGCCGAGAAACGATACGAGGACTGGAAGGACAATGAGTTTGCAAAGATCGACGATAATCTCGGGATCAAGTATGAAAAGGATGTCATCCTGGAAGATACGGTTCTGTTACTCCGGTACAACTGCCCAGACAAGGACTGTGATGTTGCATGTCTCGGCTGGCCCGACCTACATCGCCACGTCAGAAGCAAACACGGGAAGATGATGTGTGATCTATGCACAAGGAACAAGAAAGTCTTCACCCACGAGCATGAGTTGTTCACATTTGGCGACCTGCGGAAACATGAGAAGTTCGGAGACGACAACCCCGGGGCCGTGGACCAGTCTGGCTTCAAGGGACATCCCGAATGCGGCTTTTGTAAGCAGCGATTTTATGGAGATGACGAGCTCTATAACCATTGCCGAGAGAAGCACGAAAGATGTCACATTTGTGACAGGAGAAATGGCGGCAGGAATCCCCAGTACTACCTGAACTACCAAGAACTGGAAAAGCATTTTGCAGCAGAGCACTTTGTTTGCTTGGATGCCGAATGTCAAGCCAACAAGACGAACGTTTTTGAGTCCGAAATGGACCTGAAAGCACATCAACTCTCAGAACACCCAAACGGGCTGTCGAAAGACGCCCGCAGAGACGCACGTCTGGTCAATCTTTCAGGGTTCAACCTCCGCGAAGCCTACCATCCTCCACGAAGAGAGCGAGAGCGAGGCAACCGTGGTAGTGGAAGGGGTAGAGACCCGAACGCTGAGCCACTACCCCTTTCCAGTGCGCAGCCTCTTGGGCGAGCCGAGCTGGCTTTTCAACGTCAACTCGCGATTCAAAGTTCCCAATCCGTGTCAGGAAGGACTTTCGGAGGACAGCTTACTCAGTCTGTACCCGCGACCCGCCCCCAGCCGGCATCGCCACAGCCAGCCCCATCACTTCCCGCGGTTGAGAACCTCTCCCTCGAGGAGAGATCAACATCCCTGGCGAATTTGACGCCGCAAGAGCAAGCCAGGACACTGCGGCACCAGGCAGTAACCGAACGTGCCACATCGCTTCTCAAAAACGACAGAACGAAACTGTCGCAATTCCGCACTCACGTCTCGGCCTATCGAAGCGGCACTAGCTCTGCAAACGAATTGATTGACGCATTCTTCTCCCTCTTTGACTGCCCCAGTTCAGAATTGGGGAAGCTGATCCGTGAATTGGCAGACTTGTACGAGGATGAAACGAAGCAGCAATCTTTGCTTGAGGCATGGAACAACTGGCGGAGTATCAACGAGGATTACCCTAGCCTGCCCGGCCCCAGCGGCACGTTACCGGGAGTGTCAAGCGCGAGCAGTAGCGGTCGTCGAGTGTTGACACTCAAGAAGAGCACAGCTCAGTCATCTCGCTCAGCGGTGGCAAGACAAGACTCCTGGGGGAATTCGATATCCACCGGCAGAATCCGGGATCCCTTTCCTGCGCTGTCAGCTGCTAACAACGGTTCTTCTCGTGCTTCTGCCGTGTCAATCCCTCCAGCGTGGGGCAACCCTTCTGCTCCTACGACCTCGAATATCAACATGAGCGCCACATCATACCGCCCGCCACCTACAACGGCATCTACGCTCCGCCAGAAGACCAATTCGCGTCAACCGGCTCCACCCCGCGCCACGGAAGATGCTTTCCCTTCTCTCCCTGCGGCGCCAAAACCGAATACCATGATGGTCGGCTTCAACACTCGGGGCTCGGTGAAATGGCTCTCCTCGCCTTCTGGGTCGGGAACAGCCACGCCCGTCAATCCCTGGAGCAATGGTGGCACGACTCCAACACCGGCGCAGGCCCAGGCGGCTGTGGCGGCCGCGGCAGACAATGCAAGACCCGGCACCGGTGATGGAGATGGAGACACTGCCGGGAAGAAAAGGGGGAAGAAGGGAAAGAAGGGAGAGACCTTGTTCCACTTCGGATAAGCAATAGTGGAGGAATGGAGACCCTTTGGCTGGCGACTAGTCTGCCACTGGGCGCGCTCGCCGATGACCAGACGGCACGTCTGATCAAGTATTTGAGATGGGATCATTGGGCGACCCGATGACCCTGATAAGTATCCGCTCGAAGAATCCGGAATTCAAGAACCTCTAAGCACGCACCGTGACCCGTGGTCGTGGTCGGTGGCGATCCACAATCGAGTCGGACCCGGGCTGCATCATGCAGCCCCGGACGGGGTGGAGAGGAAAGGGGATGGATTTGGTCAAGCCCAACTAGCTAGCCGGTGGTTGTTAAGGGGAGGTACCTCGTACCATAGGCATCTAGCTGTTCAAAGAAAAGTGCCAAGACGAGCGACGTGGGATAGGGCGACAATTGGGGACCACAACGACCATCACGGGCGTCAACACTTCGGGCACGCATTTCTCAACTCTGCTATCTGATGTGATAGCACGTGGCCACGTGCAAGGGTCCAATGTATAGCCATCCAGCAATTTGTGTTGGCCTAATAAACGTTAATCTATGCCCACGTGCCATCCCTTGCCGGCGCACTCTCTCCGTACTGACTCCCCCTCAAGCACCCATTGGCTCCCCATGAACATAAGGGACGCAGGTGTAGTCCTCAGCGTATTGTACTTGGGCAGGCCACAAACATCGCTCTTTCTCCAGCATGGCCTTCACCTTGATAGCACTCTTGATGTCGCTGAATTCGATTGAAGCACAGCCATCCGCAGCGTAGCTGTACTCAATTACATGCTGGTCGTAGGGAGACTTGATCTTGTACGGCAGCGCGTTGTAGACGTACTCGTCAACTTTATCAACGAAAATGATTCGACTAGCTTGGTTGTTGCCAAAGATCTCGCGATCGACTTCGTAGTTTCGTGGATAGGTCGGATCGGTGGGCATCCAGCAGTGAACAGCGATATCTTTGATCTTGAATCGCTTTGCAACGGCATCCTGTCTGGACTTGGCCTCTTGGTGCTTAATCATGTTGTGCGCAGACCGTTCGAATACGAACACGACTCGAGCTGTCATGAAAGAGGTCGCATTGCCGATGGGTGGGAACAACTGTATTGACTCCACAGATCCACCCTTGACGATACTGAGGACATCTGTCATAGTACTTCCGCATGGAATGTCATCAATCATTACGGTGCGATACGCGTCGATGGTGCTAGCTGCATCCTCAGGCAGGTAGCGAACAGGATGGTTCAGGAAGGGGCTATTCCGTTGGAAGGCAGGACCATTGCCGCCGACTGCTTCGAACTTCTCCTGCTCAGTCTCGAAGATTGGGTAGTCTTTGCGCACCAGCCATTTCGGTTCTCCGTAAAGGTTGCTGCCGATCTTAAGAGTGATGCGCTCTTTTCTGGGTTGGCTGGTGGGATAAACAACTGCAGAAGTAGTCGATTGTCCATCTTCATCATTTACTGAGGAGATCGGACTGAGTCTGCCGTACTCTCCATCTTGCGCAGGCTTCACTGTGTCATCGCTGAGGCGCAGTGCCTCGAGCTTCCTAATGTGCTCCATGTTGAGATCGGCACCATTCGACTGTACGTTGGGTAAGGATGCGCAAGCAAGCAAGCAAGAGTTACGAACCTGATTCCCCAAGGAGACAATAACAGTCTGGCGACCGCACTTGGGCACAACTTCATTGTTCTAAGGGACAGTCAGTGGTATGCGCCTGGTGACAGACACAAAGAGTGACGGTTACCGAGTTAACCGTGGCATCCGCTGCAGTCTGCCCATAGTTAGAGCTGATCAATCTAACGACTAGCTCTGCTCACTCACCTGAAGCTGGATTTGGGTCTGAATGACGCTTCCGTTGCTGTTGTTCACTGGAATGTGTCCTTTTCCACAAATGCTGTCCTTACCACCAGCAGCTGATTCAGGGGAAATATCAATCAGCCTGTTGTGTTTGCCACGTGCATGGGAAGGAGTTTCGAGACCTTTGCCGTCATCTGGACTGCTGTCGAGGGAGAAGTGTTTGCGAAGAGTCCGGCGCAAGACTGATTCGGCAGAATCGCCAGTGCCTGGTTTCGCAAGCAGGTCGAGGTTGTAAAGTTGGGCATCGTCGAAAACCGTCTCCTGCTTGATCAGATCATTACCCTGACGTGGATCCCTGTTGTTGAGCTCTTTCCGCTTTTCTTCCGTTCTCTTCTTTTCTGCTTCGCTGAGCATATTATATTCACGATAGAAATCCCTCAAAGCAGCCTCTTCGGCGTCCTCAGAATATTCCACTGTGTGATGCGACTCATCCTGCTCAGATCCTTGCTTGCTAGCGTTGTGTTTGATGATGGCACCCAGACTCTTGATTGTGACGGTCATACTTGCAATTTGTTGCTTGCTCCTCCTCAATCGGTCCTCCAGCTCAACGCACCGTGTGATGTGTTGCGCCAGGGCTGTCTTTGTGATGTTATGAGCACGCTGCTCATTCGCGAGAGCATTGCACAAGGTCTCGCTGATTGAAACAGAGTCAGAACCGCCAGGGCTGAGGACAGCGGCGGCTGGCATGAAAGTGGCAGCTGTTGGATTCATGGCAGCAGCCGAGAGCTGAGAACAGGCCATCTGTTGAGCCCAGGCACATTGTCAGCCAGACGCATGCCACAACCGCAACAGGGCACTCACGTTGATGGAGCTGCTCGGGTGATGATAGTTCGCTGAATACTCAGGCTCCTGCTGGTCCTGGATGAATGACGTTTTCTTCGCTGGGCTGGCTCCGTCGATAGCGGATCGAAGGGCTGCAGTCCCCAATCGCAGACGAGACTCCCCGATATCAGGCTTGATGTGTTTGTTAAAGAAATCGGTATCAGCTGCAGATTGTTTTGGCTGCCGCGGGGTTCTTTCAGAGGACAGAGTGCTGGCATTGTCTTGAAAAGCCCCAGTTGAAGAAGAAAGTCTCTGTCTCTGGAAAAGCTGCTGCTCCAGGAATTGGTTCGCCGACCGCGTGAGGGATTTGAGGTCCACGGGGTCAACCGGGGTGAACTTGAAGCTGCCCAGTTGAGACTGGTTGAGATCCTGGCGCTCCATGGGAGGATATCTGAACAGCCGCTCACTCATCTTTGAAGTCATGATGAGCAGTGAGTGAGATGGGGAGAGAAGAAGATGCACATGAAGAAATGAAGAGGCAAAGTGATAAAGCACGACAGGATGAAGCGAGAAAAGCGAAGATGAGTCGAGGATGTTGGAGAGTGAAGCGGCAGGGTGTGAAGGATGTTGCGCCGTTGACGGAGGTGTGAGGAAAGAAAGAGCTGCACCATCACTGTCGCTGTTGTGCCTGCCATGTCAACATCGGCAACGGCAACTGACTTGACCAGAGCTCTTCCTCATCACTCCATAGTTCAATGCCCTCTGATGGGCCGCCTTTCTCATCTCGGAGCGTGTTTTGATGCTGGTGACGGACGTCAGTTGGCTCAACACATTCTGTGCTGCCTCCAACTACAGAATCACTGAAGGCTGCATCGGTATCCCTGCGCAGCCTGTTCGTTGAAGTTGACCAGCCAAAACTTGCGAAGGCAACCTTGTGGGCACTTCCACAACATCGCCAGAACATCGACGACGGCATCTTCGCCAAGCGAGCTGCCTGCATTGTCCAGCTGTGGCCGTCGTCGGTGACAAGCGAGGATATGATTTCCTTCTTGACGCCTCCTGTCACATGCCGAAATGTACCCGCAGAAATACGGTGTCTGTGGCCTGACAAAAGGACAGCTCTCCTAGACTCGAGATCAAATTCAGTTGCAAAGACATCGGGGTCTTTGCCGATTTCCGAGGCCTGCAGTGGTCCGTACGAAGGCCGATGTGTGAGAACGGCCGAAACTTCGATAGAACACGGATAGAAGCCTGGGCAAAGCGACGCACGAAGAGTTCCATCCACTCATCCGGGCAGCGAGGCACATGAAATACGGATCTCGCATGCCGCTCGCGACTTTCCCCGTCTAAATGCTTAAGCGACAATGGAATTTCGGGGGTGGGAATGCAACGTTGGTGGCATGGGCCCGTCTCACCTGCTTGTGTGTGCTGACCTTCCATGGGCACAAACCACTCTCCTTCTGGCAATTGACCGGAGGCCCACGGCACCAACGGCCACCCCCGCAGATGCTTGGCTGACCAGAAACTCCCCAGCCTTGGGGGAGGCGAGCCTGTAGGGCCAGTGGAAGCATTCTCCAGCATGCTTCTAGCGCGTCTTGGGCGCGGGAAGCTTGGTAGAGACAAGAAAGCTGTCGACGTCAATGGCTGGCTCAGGTCCGCACAAGTACACGAGCGTGTCTATCACGCACACTCACTCCACCCCATGCCTCCGATCACCGTTGCGACCTTCACCGAGCTAACACCCCATGAGGAAGGACAGCATTATCGTGCCAGGATGTGCCTCCAGCCTGACGTCTTCTGTCCATTTGCCGACGACATGACTTATAAAGCCTCCGGAAGAAGCTGCATGTTGATCACTGCAAGTGGTCAGCGGGTCTCCTCTGTTTATCTTGATTAAAAATATCCCATCACGTCTGTGTGTGACCTTGTCCTTGACTCTTTCTCGAGCTGCCGGCCCCTCTCTATTTCCATATAGTTTGCGTGGTCGCTGCCATCTCATCAAAGGACATACCAATCTTCTTATCGCCAAACGCCATGGAGAAGACTGATCCGAAGATTTCTGACTCGGACGATGCTCGCGCGCCCTCCGAGAATGAGAAGCACATCGAGGGTGAACAACCTGTCGATATACTCGACATCCCTGACCCCGATGAAGGCTTAAGTGAAGAAGAGCGGAAGAAAATTGTGGGTGACGACTCAATTCCGCTGTTGTGCGCGACGTGTGCCATTAACACTCTGCAGGACCGCGCATTGCTCTGGAAACTCGACCTTCAACTGATTCCGTGGCTGGCCTTTCTTTACCTCATTTCCTTCCTGGACCGAACGAACATCGGCAATGCCAAAATCGACGGCCTTCAAGAAGACCTGAACTTGACCAACAACGAATATAATGACACGTTGACGATTTTTTTCATCTCGTATTCGCTTTTCGAGCCATTGACCCAGATTTTGCTGAAACGCTTCAAGCCCTCCATATTCTTGCCCACAATTATGGTACTCTGGGGTAAGTGAGGCGTGCTTCAACCGCTGGTGACTTTCCACGTGCCATTGAGCCGCAGTATCGACTCGGTGACCCCTACTGACCGGTCTTCCCACTACAGGCATCTGTATGACTACTATGGGCCTTGTCCACAACTTTCAAGGATTGATGGCATCGCGATGGTTCCTTGGCTTGACCGAAGCCGGTCTTTTCCCTGGTACGTGGGCTTGGTCTCATTCACTGTGTGGTGAGGATATCATCTGACGAACGTCAAGGTGTGAACTATTACCTATCATGCTGGTACAAACGTTCCGAATTCGGTATCCGTGCTGCGATTTTCTTCTCCGCGGCTGCACTTGCCGGCTCCTTTGGTGGTCTTCTCGCGGCGGCTATCGTCCAGATGGACGGAATTGGAGGCAAACCTGGCTGGGCGTGGATCTTCATTCTTGAAGGTCTCGCCACGATCCTTGTAGCCGGCGCCTCTTTCTTCATGGTATGTAGCCTTGAGTTGCTTTTTACGATTACGCTCCTAACACGAGCCGCAGGTGCATGACTTTCCAGACGAAGCCAAATTCCTTAGCGAAGACGACAGGCGGCGCGTGATCCGGCGACTGAAACTCGACAAGCAATCCAGCGCCGAGCACGAAGAATTCAAGCTGGATTACCTCTGGGCCGCGCTCAAGGACTGGAAGACGTTGACCGGCGCCATTGTCTACATGGGCTGTGATGGTGCCCTGTACGCCTTCTCACTGTTCATCCCGACTATCATCCAACAAATGGGATACAAGTCGATCCACGCCCAGCTGCTGAGCGTTCCGCCTTATGCCGTTGCCGCCGTCGTCACTGTCACTGTCGGGTTCATTGCGGATCGAACGGGACAAAGAGGTACGTGTCTCTGTAGACCCATTTTCCAGGCCTCCTGCTGACCGTCCGTCTAGGTTACTGTAACATGGTCATGTCCCTCTTCGGGATAATAGGTTTCGCCATGCTTCTCGGCTCAGGGACGCCGCACGTTCAATATGCAGGCACCTTCCTGGGCGCGATGGGAATCTACCCTTGCATTCCAAACACGATTACTTGGACCGCCAACAACGTCGAGGGCGTCTACAAGAGAGGTATAGCGTTGGGATTCGTGATCGGGTGGGGAAATCTGAATGGTAAGTCAGCACCCAGCCCGCTCTTATCCTCCTGTCGCACAACGAATCCATCCATCAAAGATTGAGGAGGCCGCGACTCCTGGCTGTCCGGAGCCTTGGAGCAGCATCTCAGCCTACTTCTCGACGGCCATCGAGTTACTCGAAATCCACTAACGCTCTACTCCAGGAATCGTCTCCAGCAACATCTACCGCGCCGAAGACAAACCACGCTTCAAGCCGGGCCACGCGGTGGTCTTGGCCTATGAAGCCGTGTTCCTCCTCGGCGGTTCAGTCGTGCAACACGTCTTGCTTAGAAGAGAGAATGCAAAGCGTCGCGCCGGAAAGAGAGATGTTTGGATTCAAGGCAAGACAGAGGAGGAGATTGAGAAGTTGGGTGACAAGAGGCCGGATTTCTTCTACACGCTGTAGACAAGTGGGGGCGGTATTGGTGATGGATGGGAGAGGAGAGTGCGCCTACACCAGGGTCCAAAATTGTAACTCAGTGCTCATTGACGCGGTGGAGGCTGCTGGAAGCAAAGAGCCCCGTACAACAGCTCATCCAATACGGGCAGTCTGTCCATAATCGCCGTCTGTAATACGTTTCGATGTGCCCGCCCGCACATGCCGTCATGGTCATTGCTCATCGTGTTCGTTGGACCAGGCTTCTACCCGGTGTACAGCATCAGCACCTCATCTCATCTCATCGCGTCGTTGTGTCCGAGGACAACATGCTCCCTCTTCAATGCCAGCTCACAATACATCCGCCATCGTCCACCGCAGAGGCAGACACCACACTCACCGTCACGCCTCACACTCAGGCTCAACCCCTTCACCCTCATCCGAAGAGTCAGCCCCGATCTCGAAGGCAGGTTCCTAACCATGCCTCGGACTCTTGCTTCTATTCGCGCCGGGACTGTCGATCCTCGGCGGACTCCTGGACTTGCGGCCCGGATGCGGGGAATTACTGATACTGCGTCTTCGCTCGCCCTCGCGCCGGAACTCATCGATGATCTTCAACATTTCCTTGCGCCCCGCCGCGGCATCGACGGTCCTCCCTCCCAATGACATGCTCACCTTGCTGTCCGTTCTGACCATCAACAACCTCTTGAGTAACAGGTGGCGCATGTTCAAACACACAAACACACCACAGTCGCTGCTGTTGTCCTGCAGTGGCGAGTCACTCAGATTGATGAACCTCAAGGGCCGATTAATTAGCTTGCTCAGCTTCTGGGTCGCGTAGTGTGCTTCGTGCTGGTTGCCGGGTGGCATGCTGTCGTAGTGGAAGGCCACGCCGTCGACGATGGAGACCAAGAGGAGGGACCAGTGCGTGCCGCCCTCGGCGACAGAGGCAGTGGGGTTGTCGTTGATGGGGAGAAAGATATGTGTGACGTTCGTGAAGTCGGGGAGGGCATCCTGCACGCGCACAACCGTTAGGGAGGAGAGCAGACGTCGAGGATGTGGGCACCATCGAATAGACAAGCGTGGCATACCTTGATGGTGCGTGGGTCAGGTGTCTGCATGAGCATAAATGACATGGTCGGCCGGAGGAGGACGATGTGGCTGTGTTTGTAGTTTGTGAGGTATTCGCGTTCCAGATATCTGAAGATGGCAGCGTCAGATTTCAGCCCTGTCGCCGTCACTGTGCTGCGGTGACGGGTTGTACATACTCTTCCCAGAATGCGATGACCTAGATATCACAGATACAGTCAGCGGCCGTCGTCTGTGTCATGAAAGGAGACCACCTCATCTCACATTGTCTGTTAACCAGTCGTTCTTCAGCACGGAAATATCCTCTCTCGTCACTGTAGGGATCACGGCCCATTTAGCCCAGCACTCTTTCAACAAGCCAGGGAGATTCAGGGATGCCGGGGGCGACCGCCGCAAGCGCAAGGGCACCAACATCTTATGTCATAATCTGTGATAGAGACATCCGAGGTCAGTATGTGGCACGAAGATGTGAGTTGGAAGTGAGGATTGCAGGGTCCGGTAGGGTAACACTCACAGCTGAGATACGCATCTTCTGGCGCCAGCTGCGCATCCACACCGAGTATGTTAGCCGAATTCGATTGTTATGCGGTGTGGTAGGGCGGTGTCGGGAGGGTTGTTGCAGTAAAGGCGTGCGCAGACACTCGAGACTGCGCCAACATGGTGCGAGTGGGAGAAATGCCTGCGAGGATCCAGCAACCTACCGTTCTTCCAAATGCCCTGCTCATTCTCCCTCCGAAGGGATGAAGTTCAGGCATGTTGCCTGTCTTCTCTCGTCTGCGCAGATGTGTGGTGGAAGAGGGATTGTCGTAAAATGATGTCGTGCAAGGTACGAGGTGCTGGGCGCAGGCAGGTGGTGAGATAGCAGTTATTTTTGGCTGTTTACGAGCCGCACGCCAGAAAATGATGCCGTCGACAATGCAGCTTCATGTTACATCCATAATAAAGATCATCACACACTTATACAGTTGTACAAACAGTGGCACCACGACAGCCAGCGCGGATGCATGTCCAGGTGGCTCAGACATCTGCTTGATCTGAACAAGGAGGCTCGATCCGGTCCTAATGCGAAGTATGCGGCGTAGCAGGTCCTCTACGTCACTGAGCCGCCATCTTCGTGATCAATGCCTCGTCAGATTCCACATCAAATGCGAGAAACGCACGTCCACGCACAGGGGGCGCAAACAGGATGGGACAAAGGACAGAGCTAAATGAGAAATGTTCAATTGTTTGCCTGTACCGTGCAGATTTTGTCCAACTACAAGATACCTCCATCCGCTGGTGTCTTCAGGGTGCTCTCCATCAAGTCATGTCCGATACCCAGGTACTGTACAGTTCACGCCTCCCTCCCTTTTTTGTTTTTGTAGTACATGTCAACGCCGGCCCTCCTTGTTCCGCTTGAACGCTCGAATCACAAGAAATGAAAAAATATTTCCAGGCCTCATCGTGTGCTGTTGGGTGCCCCATCAAAGTTTCCAGGCACGTCCCTGAAATGGTTGCTCCCCGCTCCGCCTCCCTTGGCTAAGTCCATCCACCATTGAGTGGATGTTCGGCGAAGAACTATCCAAAATCTCGCCCTATCATAACTCACTCATATCAATGTGCAGTGTTGCTCATCCTGCCAATTTGGCAAAATGCTTGTTCCATATCCAGCCTATTTCTCGCGTTGGATCATCTTGGTTGATCGCCAACCACAGCTCCCCGTGTTCAGCGATAATGTCAAAGATTTCCCCTGTCACATACGTAAGGTAGCGGAAGCCGCCTTGCTGCCGTGATCGATCAATATTGAACTCATAGACACTGGCCGCCGTAAATAGGACTCCCGGTTCTTCTCGTGGCTGTGGAGTTGCGCGTGCCGGACCAGGACCGTCTTCCATGGGCATCGCCGAAGAAAACACGCTCCCCCCACCGGGTGTAGGGAGCTGAGACTGGGAGTGACTCGGGCCAGGAGCTGCCGTGTAGAACGAAGATGTTGATGCATGGCGAACCGCCACAGGGGACTCTGTTAAGAGCTCTCCAAGCGAGGGGGATGGCGCCTCTAAGCTTAATCTCGGAGCAAGTTGTGCACTGTCTGCCGGTAGCCCCGGACTAGTCCCTGGTCGAGAAGCATTCAGGCTGTCCACAGTATGGAGTGAGGCGGAAACGCCTCGACTTGCGGTCTCGGGAGTCCTTGGAGGCCGTCCAGATGCAGCTGAGCCCGTCCGAATCCGTCCATTGGCAAAAGTAGAAGAACTCCATTCAGTGCGATCGTCGCTTTGGGAGCTCATTGGTCCACCGCTATTTCGATGGGGAAGGTCCCTGATTGGGAACGGTGGCATCTCTTCGTTTGCTGAGACCGATCGCTTTGTACTGTTCCACGACGGCTGTCGGGGAGATTCCTCGCCAGTCAAGGTCGAGCCAGGCGTCAAGAACGAAATCATGTTGACGGCCTCCGCCAGCAACGATCCATTGCAAATGCTCAGTGTCAGTGCTGTTGCTTCCTGGTAGTCAAAGTCTTCCTGCCAGTCCTTCACAATGTCAGAATTGTCGACCTTGTCCAGGGGCATGTCAATTGCGGCCGAAAATTTCTGGCGACACATAGCCAGCCAGTTGAGATGTAGCTGGATCAGATTGGCCTGGCAGGCGTGAACGAGATCAGCGGTCGATCGCAGAAGACGCTTCATTCTTTCTTTGGCTTCCAAATTCAAGGCTTCCCATTGCTCCATCCGCTCCGCCATTTTCTTGTCGATCTTCTCACCTCTGTCCTTCTTGTTCTTGAATTGATTGTAGTCAAGAAGCCGCTTTTCTCGTTTCTGGATGAGCCCCTTGGTATCGGTTTTGAACCTCTCCAACATTGCTGCTGTCTTATCCATGGGTTGTATGACACGCTTCGACACCTGTTCGTTGTGGTCAGGCAAGGCAATAGAGTTTACCCCTCGCACCACAATGGCGAACTGTCTGAGCTTGCTTTCAGCCTGTGAGTGGTTTGTATGTCCGACGTCAACCCAGGCTTCTGCCGCCGCTGCCAGCTCACACAAGCGCCCAACCCATTTTGTGATCGCTTCGACATAGCCTTGGCAGTCTTTTGTGACCAGAAATAGGTGGGCAATATTGTTGTCATAGCTGATCTTGATCTTGGCATATTCTTGATCTTCGTACATTTCATTGATTCCGACGTGTTGCCTCAATTTTTCTGCACGGCGACCAAATGCTTTGGTCAAACCATTCCGGACATCGGACTCTTTGCGTTTTCGATTAAGGACCTGATCAACAAGCTCGGTGTGTTTTTTGACTTCATTTATACGCACATTGACCTCAGTCATTTCGCCGGCCGCTCTCCGGACAAACTCGACATCTGGATGAGTGTCCAATGTCGCTTCCAATAGCTGATTCAGCAGTAGAGGATACTTAGTGATGCGTTGAATCGGCTTCACAAGCAACGCATCGAGACTCCAAGCGTTGGTTATATCACTTGAGTTCTCACTGCACTCTTTGAGCCATTCTTTTACGGTTGTCGAAGATTGAAGCGCTTCCAATCGTTTGTTTGCAGCATGTCGGGTCCGGATATAGTCCGTGTACACCTTCTCCATGTCACCCATCGAGGCTTCGAAAGCGGTGCCAACTCTAGTGAGTTCATCCTTTTCGGCGTCCGTCAGGTCAAGCGCGCCACCGATGGAAGCTGCCGAGCTCTGCACGGTAGATGCGCGATCTGCGTCTTTTCGTCGGTCCGACCTCTCCATAACATAGGCTGGTTTGACCACCTGCTTCAAGTAGGCGAGAAAGTCTTTGGAAAATTGTTGGACAAGGTCGACATTGCCAAAGATGATTTTGATATCGTCATCGCTGATAGCTGCAATAGCAGTTTGCTTGTAGATGTCGCACAGAACTCTCATATCACGTTCATAGGTATACTCCGTATCCACAATTTCTTTCAGGATATGCCTTCTCTTCTTCAGGCGGCGCTGCTCCGGGGTCTCATCATCCACAGATGGTCTCGTATTGCTGGAGCCAGATTGCATTGGTTGTTGGTCCATGCTTGAGCGGGCGGACATCTGAGAGAATGAAGTAGCCGGCCTCGATTGTGGAGGCGCATGTGGGACGGCGGGTCTGATGCCCACTGGGGCAGACCATGAGGACTGGTCGATAGTAGATAGCTTCGCTATCGGCGGGGGCGGGGGCGGAGAATGACTGGGTGGACGGGGGATGTCACTCTCAGCACCCACGGTTACGAAAGTGTTTGTCTGCTGGTCGTCCTCACCTTGGTGAAAGGCTTGAACAGGTTGGGTGACTGGAACTGTTGATTGCTCGTCTGGGTATGTCTCGTGAGCTAAACCGGATGGTTGCCGCTGTTCTGTAGGCGACTTGAGAGCAAACTGCATCCAATCGCCGACCGATGGCGAAGTTTCAGCCCAGTCTTCTGCACTGTCCAGGCTCGATTTGTATCTATGATGCGCTTTCCAGCTTGATGGCGGTGGCAGCGAAGTTTCCTGATTTAACGTTGGAATATCGGCCGGCTTGTCAGCAACATCGCTTTGCGATTCAGTGTTGACGTGCACTGAGCCCCTCTTGTCTTCAGCATGGAAGGACTTTGTCGATCGCCACGGCGAAGATTCAAGCTGCTCCCATTGACGGGTGTATTCATCCAATTCGTGGAGACAAAGGCGTTGCACCTTCTCCTCGTCTACCTCTTCAACGTCAGCCAGGTCCGGCGAGGCTTGGATGATACGGTGGTATATATCATCCACAAGTTGCTGATCGACCACTCCAGATTGCGTTTGCTGTTGGAGGACTTTATTCACAACTGTATATGCATCAGTCGCATGATGATCCCGAGTTGAATCATCCTCAATACTAGAATGATCCGACTCGAAATGTGAACCGGACTCGACACCTGCTGATCCCGCTTCCTGTCGATGGAGTGAATGTGGTACAGTGGCGGAAGCCTCATCTACTTCCGAGTCAGGCGAATCTTCTATGGACGAGGTCCAGGAGTTTCCACCATCGCTTCGTGAAGGCGTGAGTTCGGGCTGGGGAAGTGGCGCAAGATGTCGGTAACCCTTTTCGACAGCTTCATCATCATCCAGGTATGTGGTATTTCGAAGCATGAGGTGGACAGATACCTGGTCAGCATGATCAGAATTCTCTCCAGACGCCTGAGATGTGGATGACAATGGCGAGGTGGACTCCTGACTCCGAAGAATGCTGATCTGGCTGTAAAGCGATTGGCCGGGAGTCTGAAGTCGTGAAGTGTCAGTCTGGGGTTCGACATCAATCATTGTGGCCTCGGTCGCTACCGTGCCCTCCGTCATCGCGGACTGTGGCTCCTGTTCATCCCGCAGCGGTTGCAGATGCGTATTCAAACTGAAAGGGATGTTGCTGAAAGGGGATTCGGTATGTCCAAGGGTTGGAGAATCTAGTTCATCGCCTGGATGGGTAGAAGTTGACTCGACGACCCGTAACGCATTTTGGGTGAATGCTTGTTGGTCTCCCGGGCGCTCCCCAACCGGGGAGTAGAATGCGCGCTCATCGGACGTGTCAACGACCGGCTCATCGACGACCACAGCTGGTATTTCCATGATCTCTTGAGGGCGCTGCTCAGACTCGTCAGACTCGTCGAAAGAAGGCGTCATACTATCCGACCGGCTAGATGAACCCCCGTGCGCGGAAGTGGTCACACCCTTCAGTTCGTGCCCTTCTCTCGACTTGCTCAAGGCCTGAGTAATCTTCAGTCGACGGGCTTTCAGGTCAATGTCACTAAGCTCCGGAGGTCTTTGACGTCTGTAAGCCTTCTTGTCACTTTGCTGCTTGGCCATCGTCTGAAATTTCTCCGCCATTTTTGCGCGTGACGCTGCTGTCGTGGCAGACGAGACGGGCATTCTGGGCCTTGAGCTTCTCAGTGGAGGCGAGACCTTTGGCGGAGGAGCAATGATGTTTGCGCGGAGAGAAGGGCTCTTTTCGCCATTTGCAGTGGCTGTGCCGCGACCTCTGTTGTTCGGACTTTTGATGTGCACCGGCGACCGCACCTGCTTCCGAGGACTGTGCTGTCTGCGATCTCCCGGACGCGAAGGACTTGGAGGTTTCCGCCCAGACTCGAGCGCTCGGAACGGAAGCTGGTGGTGTGGAACGATGGTAGGAGAAGCCGTGGGAGATATTGCCGCGGAATCTGACGCTATCCGCTGATGCCGTGTGCTTACCGGTATACGAGATCTAGCATTGGCGTCTGCGGCATACCTATGGCCGCTGCTCCCAGTATTTGGCGAAGGGACCTGGCCATCGCGCATGATGGCCCTCGACAGTGGCCCCGAGAAATCACTATTTGCTCGACGATGAGTGGGCCGGGTCTGGGGTTGGACCTCCTGCGACAGGGCAGTACTGGCGGGATGAACGGCTGACGGCGATATTGGCGGCCCTGGCAGATGCGCCTGGCCACGCTTTGTTTGAAACATCGGATTGGGGCTATGCATAGGAGACCCTTCGGAGCCTCGTCTCCGCCTAGCATTGTGGATGCCGTAGCCTGGTGCAGAAGGAAGATCGCTTGCTGAGGGGGCAACTTCACCGAACAACAGTTTTCGACCATCAGTAGGCGCTTCGGGATTGCTAATTACTTGACTTAATCCACCAGCAGCAGATGGACCTCTCGAGTGAATTGTCCTGTCATTGGCAGCGGCCCGGAACCCCATCGCACTTCCTGCCCTTCTCGTTGACTCGGAAACTCTTGATGGTGGGCGCTTTATGGGCGGCTGAAAAGAGTGCGATGTGTCGATTGAGCCATAAGGCATGGGACTAGCGGTCCGTGATGCCGGACGCGACACCTGTTGGGTAGGCAAAGGTGGAATGTCGTCAGACGACGCATCGAACCTAGCCACCAGATCTTTGAACGAAGCCTTCCTTGACCTTAAGCCATTGGGGACGGCCGTGGCAGGCTTCGAACTGCTACCAGTAAAGGTGCCATTCGACAATGTCTGAGTGTTTAATGACAACTTGCGACCGCCTGGCCCATTTCTTGTCGCCCTTGGCGTTCTTTCATCAGCATTGAAGCTGGATTTTGTCTCAGTGACGAGTCCCTCCTCTACCGGGTCAATTGGCGCGGTTCGTATGGCCTCTTGGTGGAGGGCTACGGGGGATTCGTTCGTGAACGGATCTTGATACTGGCGATAGAAATCGTGAGGGTCATTTGACACATCCTCGGTCCGCACAATATCCAGCCTTGAGGTTGATCCTGAAGGGTTTGACAGAGACGAAGTCCGTGAGCGCTGGGTTATCGGCTGGGATGGGGAATAGGCGGTGGAGGGGAGAAAGACGAGAGACCGGTTTGGCGTCTGGGCCTGCAACCCGCTGTTTCTGATCTGATCGGGTAGATTGGTCTGCGACTGAGAGGACTGCCGACGACGGTGGGCGGAGTAGTAGTTGCTGTGGCTCGACACCGCTGAGGGCATCTTGAGAAAGAGGCCTTCCTTCTTGGCTGGTGATGGTGAATGCTACGGCCCAGATGCATTGCCTATGCCCACCATGTTCAGCTTGTTGGGTTCAACTGTGCTGGCGGTCTGCTTTCCGTCGAGATGTATCTCATAGATCCTCCTCTTTTGTGGAGCGGTGGTGCACAGGAGTTGAGCCGATGGGCGGTTGCCCCAGACTCCGGGTGCAGCGCACTGGGCAACAGCGGGTTTCAGACAGACTCGTCCGGTCGTCTCTCTAGGTCAAGAGAATACGTGGGTTCTGATAGTGAACGAACAGGTGGACCAAGACGTCGTGGATTGTTTGCGAGTGTGCTGGATCCGATGAGGTGACGGTGACGGAAACCGAGTGCGCCCGGACCATTGACGTCTGCTTCGTGCCGCAGTTGAACAGGGAAACGATGTCAATACAGCTTTAGAATGGCCTACGTGCACTATGGAGTGATGCAGTATGGAATCGTATGCCGTAGCGAATATCGGAGATGGATACCGTGGTTAGGCTGCGGATTCATGAGGTGGTGTGCTGGTCGGTAGATGGTGAATGTGAAATGGTCGGTCGCAGCCAGCGCGGCACCGACCAGAAAGTTAGAGTTAGTAGCCTGGTCTCTTTCTTCACTAGTTTGCGGGCTACAAGGAGCAAGGACAAGCATTGGTCAGCTTGGGGGAACACCGGTGACAGCCTTCCATTGTTTGCAGGACAGCTAACAAAGACCATCAGGTGGGGACCAGCAATTGACCTGCAAAGGTTCTAGTTACATCTACTTGGTACGCAACTCGAAGCAAGTCTCGATGTCAATGTCAAGCTTATCTATGGTGGTCCTTGGACACAGTTCGTGCACGGTGTTGGGCACCCAAGAATCCAAGATGACCGCAACAGAGACTTTGAGGCTTGAGGTTCATTTTGGGCAGGACCATTAGCTTAACTCTGGTGTTCCGGGCTCCCATCGGCCTGTCTATGCCCGTTTAGTTAAATAACCGTCGGGACTAACTACACCCTGTCAAGTCCACTGCGTGCCGTCATCATCGTTAAAGCCTTGATCACGCCCCCGATGCCTGAATGCCCTTCGGTCCACTCTGGCCTGTCAAACCCCACGGAATAAGCGCAACCTGCGGCACTGGGATGTACCCAGTAGTTTGGCGTTCTCGCGTTCCCGCTGGGTCGATCACTTTACACAATACGATCGCAGTGAGTTATGGGCTCCGCGTCTTCCAGTCGACTCTACCGAGTACGCGTGCTGGCACTTGTATGTGTTTGTTGATGCCTTTTACTTACTCAACAACTTTCTCTGGCTGGAACCCGTGTCGATGTTTGAGTGATCCGTGTGCCGAAGACCCTCTCGAGAGTCGCATGTCAGGTCAGCGCGTCTGACCTGAATGGAGTCGCGACCCCCAATGCTGCAGGAAGACGACGCGATAGTAATTTCCTCAGTGTTCGAGGATTGATATCGGGTATCTCGGCGACAAGGGTTCCATCTCTAACGAAAGTCATTTTACGCGATCGCGGAGAAGTCTTCCAGGTGGTGCTGAGCATACGCTTTCCACAGACTGCGAACTTCCGCCGGGGTCGCGTTTACCCTGTAAACAATCGCGGTCATGGCAAGAAAAAGAAAAGGCCCTGAAACAACATCCAGTCGCGTGGCCAAGAAAGCAAAATCCTCCAATCGTGATGGGCATGGCCTGCGCGAACAGTCGCCTTACTTGCACCATTCCGTGCTGTCATCTTTCTATCCCCAAGTGTGCACGCTGAGGAATTATCTGCTAGCGGGCCTGCCCACCAGTTCTCGTGTGCGGAGGCGGAAACTGACAGTTTTTGGGAAAGATGAGGCCGCTTCCATCCTTGACACCTGCTTAGTCGGCTTTTTTACTCAACCCTCGATATCTGTCAAAGAGTCACGCAAAATTGAATATGCGACCTTCACTCAATCCCAAGGCCGTGCAACTGGGGCCAATACAGGCCGAGCTCAGCCTTGTTGCATAGATGAGGTAGGGAATGTGTTAAGCCAGCCCTATTGTGCAAAAACTCCTAACGTGCACTTCAGATTGTCGACTTTGTCATCTGGTCACTGTTCAAGGGTGAACTGACCAAGGGCGGTCGGCCTTCCCATATCCTCTGCCATGGTCTCCAAAGAGGGGCAGTTCATGAGGACTGCCGCGGAGCGGCGCCGACTTTCCTTCCTGGCATCATCCGGAGGCATCCCAACGACAATCTGACCTCTCTAAAGACTGTCCCGTGGTCGGATATCCCGCCTCTGTTGGGGGCAGATGCTGAGGTCATCTTTTCCAGTCTGCTCTTGGACTGTGGTATCTTCACACGCATTGAAAGTGGAAAAGACAACTATTTCCAATTCAGCGGTATTCCAATATCAGACTTGCCAGAAATCAAGCCTGCTCGCGCTGAGCGAGCTCTTCCGAGCAATGTGCGAAAGGAGCGTGTCCTGAGTATTGGTACCATTAGCTTTATGAGGCGCCGAATGCTCTATGCCAGGCCGTCTTTGAATGCAGCTGGTAAGGTCAAATTCGGACTCCATCATAGCCATGTCCTGCAGCGGGTGGCGGACGCTACACAACAGCGTCAGGCTGTTCACCTTCTGAAGTATATCTTCCCACAACAGTTTGGTCTTCACAATGTCTTCCGGGCAAAAGTACATCCAGATGAGACGACTCAGAAATATAAAGATTATACCTTCCGCGAGCAGGAAATCACTAGCCAAAGAAAGAGATCCCCAGACTGGACTCCACGGCGACTCCGTGGAGAAGCCATTCAACTCGTCCAAAAGATCCATTGGAATCACAAAGCCTGCTCATACAGCCAGCTTCTGAGACACTATTGCCCTCTTCTTTCGAGCCAAAGTCAAGGCCAGGCCGTTCGACCTGAGGGAGCCACGTCGTTTCTGCCGAGCTTAGACCCGTTTGTCACACAGGTTTTACTATCTGGGACATCGAAAGCGAAGTCGGACCCGCCGTTCAAGGAGTATGACAGCGATACCTCATTCCTGCCGCATTCGACCCAGGTGGCTAGAGTCTCAGCCTTCTGTCGCGCCGTCATTTCGCATTTGCTTCCGGGCAATGCCTTCGGAAGTGGGCCGGATGGTGAGGAAAATCGTAACAGGGTGATGAAGAAAGTCGATGACTTTGTTCAGATGCGTCGCTTTGAGACTATGACCCTGCACCAAACTATACAAGGCCTTCGCATAGCCTCCATTACGTGGCTATCCTACCCTGGAAATCCAAACCCCAAAATGAGCAAATCCGACTACTCAAAGCGATTCGAGATCCTGAACGAGTTTATCTATTACATCTTCGACTCGATGTTGATACCGATCATCAGAGCACATTTCTATGTCACAGAATGTTCTACCCATCGAAATCGATTGCTCTACTTTCGGCAGGACGTATGGCGCAAACTGTCAGAGCCCAGTCTGGCGGCCCTCAGATTGAATATGTATTCACCCATTACTCCTAATGACGCCCGCCACAAGTTGCAATCACGCAGCTTAGGATACAGTCAACTGAGGCTACTGCCGAAGGATCAAGGAGCAAGACCGATTACCAATCTGAAGCGAAAACAATCGAGGGCAGGCCCCGGGAAAAGAGTGCTAGGCCCGAGTATCAACACTCAGCTTGCTCCAATCTTCAGCATCCTCAACTTCGAGCGTGCACGCGACCCCTATCGACTAGGTTCCGCGTTGTTCTCGGTAGGGGAAATTCATGGTAGGGTGGCGGAGTTCAGGAGGATAGTCCCGCCAGGATCTCGGTTGTATTTCGCCAAAGTTGACATCAAATCCTGCTTTGATAGTATACCCCAGGAACAACTCCTTCGCTTGGTCGAAGTCCTGCTATCTGAACAGTCGTACCGGACTACCAAACACATAGAGGTGAAATCTTCTAACCCTGGATATCAGGTACTCGCCGAATGTCTGACACGAAAATGGACCGGCACAGCCCGGCCAGCTGATGAACAGGCCGTATTTTCAGAGAAATCAGTATCTGGGCTCGCCGCAAGGAAGCGCCAAGTGATATTCTCAGACCTGGGCCACCAAAGGGTGTGGAGTCGGAAATCGGTCCTCAAGCTTCTGCAGGATCACATTGGTGACAGCATGGTCAAAATCGAAAAGAGATATATGAAACAAAGCGACGGCATACCACAAGGCTCTGTCCTGAGCGCTTTACTCTGCAACTACTTCTACGGCGCCTTTGAGCGAAACGAGCTAGGTTTCCTCAATTCTCCGTCATGCTTGCTATTGCGACTGATTGACGATTTTCTACTTGTAACGACGAATGACAAGCTTGCTCGACGGTTTCTGGACGTGATGGCGAATGGTGACTGGCGCTATGGGATCCAAGTCAATCCCGAGAAGTCTCTCGTCAACTTCGAGGCGACCATCCATGGCCGAAAAGTGCCCCGAGTTTCCGGTGAAGCTCCATTCCCTTATTGCGGAATGGCCATCGACGTCAGGACACTGGAAATCAAGAAAGATCGGGAGAAGAAGGACGAACGAGTTAGCAATTCTCTGACTATAGAGAGCTGCATAAGGCCCGGAGCGGTCCTGAAACGAAAGATCATGTCCTCGTTGAAGAACCAAATGCATGCCATGTTGCTAGACCTGTCACTCAACAGCCGAGCCCAGGTGGTATCGACTTTGATCGGGAACTTCACTGAATCAGCAATGAAGATGCACCGATACTTGGTCGGGTTGGCAGCGAGGAAACGCCCACCGCAGGAACTGGTGCGAGGTCTGATTCAAGACTTGATGGTTGCAGGTTGCAAGATTTGCCGAGCGAGAAACAGCCACAGCGATCAGATCCAGCATATCACCCAGGCACAAATGTGTTGGATCGCAGCTGCGGCATTCGAGACTGTGCTCGAACGAAAGCAGACGCGGTACCAGGGCCTGTTGGTGTGGCTGAGAGCTCTGAGAAATCACTCACAGCCCAAGATGAACATGGACCAAGCGGACCTTGAACGACTCCTCCAAGGCAACAACAAAGCTTTCGAGGCCTATGTGTACTGAGCGGCCCGAGGCTGTCAATGGCGGCACGATTGAGTTGGAATGTGCGAAGTCCTCGTATTCAGCTCACAGTGGTCGGTAGTCTAGATGCGTAAATCATTCGTCAACCGCATTGGCATCTGCGGCTCGCCTGCGCCTGCGGCACCAGCCACCAACAATGCGCCTCCATACCTCACAGTGTTGTCACGACGCATACCAACCTCTCTTGCTGCGCAGTCTCGCAGTCTCGCAAATTCGCCTGTCCTCACTCGCTTCATTCTGACAATGCTACTGTGTACGAGTTTATAACTACCACAAAGATAACCCCGACTCCGCCGAGCCCGGCCGATAAGATTCAGATCTCGCTCTGTTTTGGAGACGCCCGCATCGATCATCGTGAAACAGCCACACTGCCTCAGACGACGGTCCTGCCTCTGATTTGCCCAACTCCAGCTGTCGAATGTTCTGCAGCATCCTCCCTGACAGCCACGAGTCGCGCCGATTGACGCCTGTTCAACCTGCGACGTGTCTCCTTGCGCCTTTGAAACCCCCCTCTCCCCCTTCGACCCTCGACCGCTGCTCAGCGACTAAGTAACGTCCAGAAGCATATATTATCGATAAGCCGACCGAAACAGCAAGATCGTCACGATTGCATCAAGATTTCCAAAAGAGTTGGACGAACCTTTGAGCTATTGAACCGATTGTGGATCATGACGGACGCTGTTAATCCTTGAAACCTCCCCAATCGATGTCGGACAAGCCAACGCAAAATCCTGCCAGCCACCCGTGCTTCACCAACTTTCCCACTCTTGTGCCACTCTTTTGAGGTTGGGGGACGGAGGTCACGGTATCGGCGCCATCGTTCTCCGGATATGGCCCCTGACCAAACTCCTGGCAGCCAGTCAATTGACTTGGAGGCGCCCCTAAGCCGGCAAGCTCTTAGCCATGCTTGGTATGGCTTCCCGCCTGGAGCTTTACCAGCATCATGCCAATCCTTCACCATGTCAGCACTTTCTGCGCTCCCACCAATCGCTCGGCCACCTTCGCCAGGGGTTGGGCCAACGCCACCATGGGAAAGTTTCCCACTTGGCTGCGCTCAAGCTTCGACTCTCGACCCGACGGACCTTGGAATTGTCCAAGTTGTCGAGAGCGACAGTGAGAATGACCTCTGGGCAGTACCAACATTCGTTCATCAAAAGCCAGCAAAGCTTCAAGCAGCAGAAATAACATTGTTTGCGCGACAAAACACCGCCGTCAAGAGCTCGCGTTCACCGGAAATTACGTTCCCACCATTGACTGCGTCCCTGCTGGAGACCTATTCACGAAAACAGCTCGAAGGCTTCCGCGTCAATGATTTATCCTTGAAGTCAGCGCAAGGCTTAGATCTTGACCTACGTTCGCTTACTCCTCTATCGCATGCCAATAATAATATCTTCACCATGGCCACGACCATCACTGAGGCTCCGGGTTCGCCTCCTGACCTGTCGTGCTCTCGATCCTCGAAGTCGTCCTCCTACTCCTCTTCCTTCTCGAGCCCAGACGAGGGCTTAGAGTCCGACATCACCAATTTCGAAGAGATCGGGCTGGAGGATGAGAAGCATACACCCTCGAGATTCACTCATTCCCGCGATGTCTCCATGCAGTCTGTGGGTTCACAACATGAGCTGATGAAGACGAAGGAGGGGGCTTCAGGAGAGAAGAGACCGGCACTCCCACAATTACAAACCCACGTCAAGGCTTCGGGGCCGAGGCAGGATTCTGCACCACCACGAGTGAATATGTCCAAGATGGCCATGTTCAAACGGGGCTTCACCAGCCCGGAAGCATTCTACCCGCCGAACAATACAAGGACGCGGTCATCCTCCCCTCCGACCAGAAGGCATCCCGCGTCCGTCTCGACGCTGTCTCTCAGTGCGGGTGGACTTCGACCTGTTCCTCAATCCTCCATATCATCACTGGGGGTACCTTCCAGGCGTGCATCATGGCAGCCTCACCGAAAGACAGTGGAGGAACTAGAAGCCGAGTACCACGACTCTGATGACGACTTGCCCGACGATGCAAGTCTTTGGAACGTCCCCGTTTCTCCTCACCCGTCCGGCCTGCGATCACACCGGTCCAGTTTTCGCGGAAGCCCGGAGAGATATCAAGCGGCTCCCAGTCCGCGTCCGATCCCTTTAGAACATGCCAGAACAGCTCCTGAAATGGCTCCCCGCCCGGCTTTGCATTCGCAGCAAATCCTGCCGAAGAACAAACCTCCTTCGCCAAGGTCAATCTCGCTCACTCCTGCGACTTCCAATCCTTCCTCGCCAGGGAAAAGTGGCTTTGCTTTCAAGAACAGGACGAAGTCGTGGAATCTTGCCATGGCTGGCCTGAGCGAGGAAGCCAAGATCATATCCGAGGCACTGGAATTCCATGCCGAGGCCAGGGACCAAGAACGCCTCGAAAGGCTCCAGGGTGGTTCGTCCCGGGAGAGCCTGGAGACTCCAACGGATCGCAGCTCGCGGACTTCATCTATCCAGCTCCCTCCGATACAGAAGAGCACCCTCGACTTCATGCCAATCTCCAAGGAAAAGGAGGCCATTTTGTCGCGAACAAGGCCGTCGTGGTTACCACCAAAGGATCCCAAGGAGGAGAAAAAGCATTTGAAAGAATACCAACGGATGATGGCCGCCTCCATCGAAGCAGATAAGAAACGTCGCTCAAAGCTGCAGGTTCAGCAATGTGAGAAAGACGACACGAGGCAAACCTTGAATCGGATATGGCATTTCTACGTTGACGAAGAGACCGACCTTACGACCATTGATAAACGAGTCAACGACCTTTGCTGGCGTGGAATTAGCCCTAATCTCCGGGGGAAGGTCTGGCAAAGAGCGATAGGGAATCCGCTTGGTCTGACTGCTCAGAGTTACGAGAAGGCCTTGAGACGAGCCAAACAAATCAAGAAGCGGACAAGCGATCAGCTCGACCAAGACGAGAAGAGTATGGGACGATGGTTTGTTGATATCGAAAGAGATGCCGAGACAGCATTCCCCGAGCTCAACTTGTTTCAAAGGCAGGCACCTTTGTGGCAAGATCTCATCGACGTGTGTGAAGCCTACGCGTGTTATCGTAGCGACGTGGGTTACATATACGGCATCCAACTAATCGCCGCGCTGCTTCTTCTACAGCTACCGACTCCCGCAGAAGCATTCATCCTTCTGGCCAACTGTCTCAATCGTCCCGTGCCGCTAGCGTTCCAGACTGATGAGAAGACCACGACAAGTCGGACCTACAACCACGCAGTGTCGACATTAGGCATCAAGTTCCCTCGACTCCACGAGTATCTTTTTGGTTCGCTCGAGCAGGGAGGCTTGGGCTTCCGCGGCGAGGAAGTCTTCGAACCCATGCTTCGCACCATCTTTTCGAATGGATTGGATGTTGATCGACTGTGTCGCGTCTGGGACATATGGATATTTGAGGGCGACCGAACACTGGTCAACGCAGCCGTCGCCGTGCTGGGCAGCCTTCAACCACAACTATTTGGGATGGAAGGCGATCTGGATTTGAAACGGCGCAACATCCAAGAAATGCTTGGGTGGGGCCCCTTCAACCGCTTGCCTCTGTCCGGTCACTGGAACTTGCAGACCGTCGGTGATGAGGACCGGTTCGTCGATGAAATCCGGCTTGCGGGAACGCTCGACTACACGGGCAAGTAGATATTAACGACCGAATTGTACACAGTTTTGTACAGATGAATATTCAAAAGGTGGAGTTTGGTTTGGACTGGTACTACTTCTAATCAACGACGGCCGTCTACGATTGATTTCTTCATGCCCGGACGAGGCCATGTTGCACATCAGGGGGGTGGTTGGACACATTGGTGTTTCTGATGACAGCGCTGCTGCTCTTGCGTCTTGACGCGAGAAGGAGCATGCGATCTTCTTAATTACCGTTTCAATGTGAAGTATATGACCTCTAAGACTTTAACAGCTTGCTTTGTCTCATCCTCATGGGGAAGAACTGTAACCGCGGTCAACGCTTCGTACACAGGAGGATTTGGCCCACTACAGTATGTATCATGCTCACCAGGCGTCCTTCGTCTTGCTATTCCAAAGGTGCAATATCGGGATCTTTCTCAAAACAAGAATGAAATCCCAGTATCAAACAGCTCATCGAATCCCGTGCGACTCGTCTTCCCACGGGCTTATTCCTATAGCATACGACCCTCCGAGTCTCAGATCACGGTATCGTGTATCTCCCTCTATCCGACCGATGATATTATGTAGAATCGATACTTCTAGGTCTAAGAATTCACAAGTCAAAGACCCTTTTGTCGGCGGGTCAGCCTCTCATCCATCTCCGAGAAATCTCTTGGCCGAGGAAGGATAGGATATCGTCGCACACCAGGGAGGCTCCCCTTCGTTGACCTTGAACCACGTAGCGTACGTAGTTCAGGCATCCTTCTCACAGCTTAGACTTCAAGCCGCGAACCCATGCATCCCCGTATCCCTCTGAGCCCAATTGTTGTTCAGTCCACAGCCGGTCTTGCACCTCGAGTTCCAGCAGCTTCGTGTTGACGTACGATGGATTCAGCTGGTCGAGGGAAGTGACGCCCATGCAACGGAGGGTAGTTTCGATTTCTTCGGACAGCACTGCTCAGAACACGATGGTTAGCGTTGGGAGGCGCCTGGTACTAGAACGTCGATGTGGGAGCAGAAGAACAGGTGGGGAGTAGGGGGATTGGTAGCACTTACGTCGGATCACCTTGCTCACGCCCTCGTCACCCATCGAGACACTGTACATGAACGGCCTTCCCAGAGCGACGCCCCTGGCGCCCAAACAGAGCGCTTTGATGACATCGGCTCCCCTCCTGACGCCTCCGTCCAGATATACCTCTGTCTTCTGCAAGAGCTCGGGGTAGAACTTCCTGATCTCGAGTAGCGTTCGGATCGAGGACGGCGCATCGTCGCATTGCCTCCCTCCGTGGTTGGACAGGTATATGGCATCGACGCCGTATTGGTATACCGCCAACGCGGCATCTTCGGCCGTCTGGATTCCCTTGAGGACAATCGGACCAGCATCGGAGCGGCCTTTGGCCCAAGCCTCGCGGATCCACGGAAGATCTTCCCAGTTTAAGCTGCTCGAATGGTGGCCTCTCAGGGGCGGCGCGTTCGGGTCATCCTCGTCGGCGGGCTTGTACCACTCGTCCAGGACGCTGGTGTCGCCCGTGGCGGTGGCGAGTTCGGCACGGTATCGTTCGTCCGCCTCGCGCTTCCCCACGACAGGCGTGTCGACCGTGATCACCAAGGCCTTGTATCCCAGGTCCCTCGCCATGGTCACCAGCTCGATCGTCCGCTCCTTCTCCAGGGCGACGTACAGCTGGAACCACAGCTGTGCTCCCTCGTCGGGCCCGAAGCCGCGGAACTTGACCTTCTTCTTCTCGGCCTTCAGGCACTCCATCAGCTCGTCGTGCGGCACGGTCGAATACGTGCTCGGACAGTACGGGATGCCCCACCTGGCGGCGCCCCTCGAGAAACACAACTCACCATCTTCGTGCACGAGCCGCGCCCGCGCGGCCGGGGCGATGAAGAAGGGCAATCGGAACTTCTTGCCCAGCATCGTCCGCGTCATGTTCACGCGGCGCACGTCGCGCATGATCCGCGGCCGGAGCGACACTTTCTTCCAGTCGGCGTGGTTCGTGCGCAGCGACTCTAGGCTGTCGGCCGCCGACGAGAAGTAAACGTACGCGGACTTGGGGATGATGCGCGTGGCCGCCTTTTCCACGTCGTCGAGATTCATGCAGTGCGCGAGCGGGATCCTCGCCATTTGGTCCAGATCTCGCGTGACTTGCGGTTGGGCCGGGGTCGACACCGTCGCAGGGTCCACGGCTCCGAGATGCTTCTCCTTGGGGAGAGACCGCTCGATCGTCCCGGGCGGGTGGATCGGCTCGTACATGGCCGTTGCGTCCTTGCCGCCGTATTGAAGCAGGATCTGGCTGCCGCCGGGGTGTTTGTCGAGGTATTCGGTCACATCGTAAACTTTGCCGGACACGATCACCCAGCAGGAATCCTTGGACGCGTGGGTGGCGACCTCGTTGCCGTTGAGCAGCTTAGAGTCCGACATTGCTGGTTAACTTTGGTCCTTGATGGTTTGCGAGCTTCTTCGATCCTGAATCGAAACGCCAAAATGGAGAGAGGCTTGTTTATCAATGGCGGTGGCAGGATTGGGTGTTCCAGCAAAGCAGCCTCGGAGAAATTTCCGTCAGTCCCCGACCCGACACCCCCCCCTTTCCAGCCGCTACAGCCGGCAGGACGTTACTAGGTACCGCTTGAGTCTTCCCCGCATGAGTGCGAGGAGAAGACCGTGGTGAACCCAAGGCTGAGGGGCAAGGGGGACCGGCACTGGGGGGTGGAAGGGTAGTGCCACGGAGTGCGGAATACGTACTTGGGTGGTCTCTACATTCGCAATACCTGTTCGTGAGACGCGGAATGGGCGAATGCTTCGCGGAATTCGACCAGTCCTTTCTTCTTCGTAGTATCGACTTCGGCTTCGACATGACATCGACACTGTCATCGTCATCGACTTTGGCCCATGCAACATCTTCTTCCGTCGAAACGAGAATACAAAGCGTCGACATATTCTGTGGATCTCGACGCTCAGCTAGGCAGCCTCGGCGATAGGTATGTAGACCATGGCGCAAGATGAGAGTCAGAGTACCTACTGTAGAGAGTCGAGCCGCCACACCATGCGCCTACAAGCCTCGTCCAGACAATTATTTATTCTCTTCTGACGCCGCTTTCACGCAGGGGAACTGTAGAAAATGGCTCTTCAACCGTGTCCTACAGTAAGTACTCGGTACAAATTTCACGACCGGTCCGCCCCAGCTACGCCCATTGGGCGGGTAAGCAAGATGCAGCAAGCCTAAGCACCGACTAAGGATCTCCGAGTTCGACCGTCGGCGGCCTCGACCATTCCTGTTCCTGGTCCCCATTCCCTCTCGTCTCGTCTCGCAACATCCACACGGTCCTCCGTCTGGGTCGTCCACTCACAGACGGACATATTCTGGAGACTGAAGACGAAATCCGAAATCCCTGTGAGCTCGTCAGACAAGCTTCAGAAATTGGATGGGTGCCTAATCTTTGGCATCCTCTCAATATCGCCATTGCTATTATCACCGGGCTGCTGACTTTGCTTGGGCTTGTAACCCCGGAGAGTGACACTGATGGATAGATCCACTGCGTGGTCAGTGTCGTCTCAGAGTACAAACATAATGTGCATGGGTATTTATATTTATTGACACAGACGCCCGCTGGAGTAGGGCTTGACTATTAGACCAGCCGGTGATTGCTCTCTGCTTGTTGACCTGCCTGCCACCAGCTATTTCCCGGTACAACAAGAACAGGAAGAGTAACAGCAGCAGCACAATTCTCGATTCCGGCCCGGTTGTCGTCCTTGACATAGTCGGCGCTTTGCATGACGTGGTCGAAGCGATAACAACGCGAGGGGGAGAATCAATTCAATCCGTCGCTTCACTTAGCACGCGAGACAAGTACACACATATTTGCATTCGACACGGGGGACAAGCACACGTCGCAATCCGACTCCCCGACCATTGCGTAGCCCAAAGAACAACAACCCCCTACAAAGTTAGGGCAGCTTGAAAGGCTCTAGAAAGATGGTTCATCTGATCCTCACGGGCGCGACCGGGCTGGTCGGCTCCTCGGTCCTCTCGCACGTCCTCTCGCTCCCGCCGACCAGCAAACCCGTCATCGACAAACTCTCCATCCTTACCCGGTCGACCTCGATCCCTTGGCTCTCCGCAACGCCTCCCCCCGGGACGCCGACCGCCAACACGCACACCAAGATCGAAGTGATCGAACACCGGGACTTCAGCGCCTACCCGCCAGAACTCCTGGCGCGGCTCAAGGGGGCTGACGCCTGTGTCTGGGCGTTGGGGGTGAGTCAGAACGACGTGTCCAAGGACGAGTACGTCAGCATCACGCGGGATTACGCCGTCGAGGCGGCCAAGGCGTTTTCGACATTGCGTGGAGGGCCCGAGTCCAACTCGGGTGCCGACGCGGGCAAGTTCAAATTCATCTACGTCTCCGGCGAGGGCGCGACGCTGCACCCCCGGCCGTGGACGCCCATCTTCGGCCGCGTCAAGGGCGAGACGGAACGCACGCTGCTCGAGCTGTCCAAGACGGCAAAGTACTCGCCTTTGCTGTCGGTGTATTCCGTCAGGCCCGCGGCCGTGGACGGCGCCAACCAGCCGTGGATCTGGGACCAGGTCCTCAACACGAAGAGGACGGCGTTTCAGCGCTTCTACCTCAAGGGCCTGATGTATCCTATCCGCTGGGGGTGGGCGGGCGAGGCAACCCACAGTCCGACCGAGCAGTTGGGCAGAGTCCTGGTCGAGATGGCCGTCAGTGAGCAGAGTGGTCCCTTTGAGGTGGGCGCTGGAGTCGACGCAGAGACAGAGGGCAGGACGCTGGGGAACAAGCGGTTGAGAATGCTCGAGAGGGGCCAGGGCTGGTGGAAATCATGACCGTCATTTCGGCGCGGTTTGATGCCAGTCCGCCCGTTCTCCCTTGACTGTATCTTCCCTCACGGCGCAAGGCGGATGGATGGTGGGTGTGCTCCGTAACAATAATATAATGGCCAAGTCTCTTCTCTGCCAGGGCCCGCATTTCGTCAACCGGGGAATACGGGATACCTCTGACCAATTCAGCGGCAAGCCATCCTGACCACGTTATGGCTGCGAAACTCCGAAGACAGAGGTCTCGGAACACAAGTGTTTAGAAGAGTCCTGTCAATGCCTGCGAATGCTTAGTGGGCATCAGGAATTACAACTGTGAGGGCTTGAAGCTCTGCCCCTCCCCTCCCCTAACTGGTCAAACTCCTGGATAGAATTCCAAACGGGGGAGGGTTGAATCACGCACTTTTCTCCCAAGTTCACCCAGGAACGAAAGATGAGCCGCAGTGAGGCGACCTGTCCGGAGACATGTCCTGTAAATATTCTGGAGATACGTTCATTCATTAATCGTATTCATACCGGTGCTCATGTACACCCTTTCTATCGCCCTGTAATGCCCGCGGCACGTCACGCCTTCGTGGTTGCACTGCATTGCTGTATCCTTCTCTATCCGTGCGATGCAATCCGCACCCAGCCAGTGGAATGAATGTATATCCATCATGACATGCCCAGACCGAACAACAACGCCGCCAACGTAACGCACACGGTAACTAGCAAGCCCTTCCTGTCGACCTCAGCCACGGGCGCGCCAATCGACGCCTCGCTGCTCATCGGCGCAGGCGTATTGGTAAACGACGCGGAATTCGTGGAAGTCGGGGTCCCGCCCGTGGCGCCCCTCGTGGCTTCTAATTCATTGAACCCGCTGCTTCCGCCGCTCCTCTCGGGGAGGACATTCTGAACGAAGAAGAAGTTGTTCTCGCCCACGATGTTGCCGACGGGCCAGTACTCGCACACCAGGTAGATGCCGCCGAGGCCGTTCCTCCCGTCGCAATCCGTCCACCCGCACCCCGTGGCCTGTGTACCCTGCCATACCAGCTGCGTGAAATGGCCGGTCGCTTCGGTGAAGCCCGTGGGGTCGGAGGTCGAGAAATCGTAGAGTGCGCGCTCGTCGCCCCATGCGTCCACTGCGGAGGTCACGTCGGGGTATCCGCGCGCCAGGTTTTCGCCATACGGACCGTGAGAATGCTGCCACAGACAGTTCTCCGAGTATGACTGTGCGTACTCCGCGAGGGTCTCGTTCCAGTAGAGGTAGCTCGCCGAGTGCTGGTAGCGGTAGGTATTGGTGGAGTTGAGGATCGACTCGCGGAAGGTCAAGGAGTTGGTGTATTGGGGGGAGTTGGGGGTTGTGGAAGCTGCGGCTGTGAATGTCTGTGTTATTGTCGTGCCAATCACTGTTACCGTCTCTTGGCCGAATACTGGGAGCGGGAGGGCGAGGAGGAGGGTCGCGCAGAGGGGGAATATTGTGAGCATTGTCGCGCTTCGGAGGGGGTTTTGTTTTTTGATCCTCGTATATAGTTCCCTTGTTTTCTTTTGGAAATGACAGCTCTTGCTATAATGGCATGATGTGGTATATGTACAATCTAGATCTCTTTCTGTTATGCTTGGGTCGAGGCCGTTGCTTTGTCGACGCTGTATGTACTGGAAGCTGAACGAGAGACGGAAATGAAAACGAGCGGACGGGACGGATCAAACGGGTCAGAATCAAACGGGTCAGAAGCGTGCGTAATGCCCAAGTAGACCAAGATCAAGATGACTTAACAGATGATTGCAGGAATCAGAGGCAGAACTAAGGTATATGTAAGTATTGAGGCGTAGCTCTCTCTAGACTTCTCGGCCGCGAAACAAGGCATCCCGTGCCCGTATGGAATTGATTAGCGGGGTGGTTGGAGAAGAGATGCGAGCCATGACGATGGATGGTCGAGGATGGTGTGGAAGTCGCCAGTGGTCAGCTGCCAACGTCACCAAGCACCAAGAGGCGCTGCAGATGGCATCCCAGCCAGCCGATAGGCGCGTTTATACCTGGACCCTTTGCCCTGCAGCGCCTGCAGAGCCATGTGGAGGTCCGCGCCTAGTCCGTGCTGAGAGTTTGGATGCAGAAGCGGAGCCAGCAACGGCCGATCACCGCGGCAGAGGTATTAATAGAGAGAGAGAGGTAGGTCTGAGACCGCTTCGGAGAAGAGAGGGCGAGACTGACTTGTGTACGAAGCTCATGTTCGAAAAGGCTGCCTTGATGTCAAGATGAGTGTAAAGCACCCCCACTTGTGTTTTCGAAAAATGCTCCATGGCACGTAAGGTCCTGTGGCCCTTCAAGGAGAGTACCACACAGATGAACACAGGCAGGGAACCAGGAACAGGAGGAAGAAGGAAAGAACAGAGGGCGTGAATACCTTCACGAAAAACCCATGCTTTCCTTCGTCGTCATGGACATGCAGTTTTCCGTATCCAACGACAGCATCCGCAAACAAAGAAACATAATATTCACTCTGATCTCTTCCAGAACCTTGGCATCAAACCACCTTCACGTTCACTGAAATTATTTCTCCTGTATTTGGGCGCAATTCGTTTCTCCTCTTTGCTGAGTTTGGTGGCAGCGTGACAGCTAGATTCTCGTGTCGTCTCCCTGAACTGGAATGAAGAGAACACAACAGTGCTGAAGGCTGTGGCGGACGATGGCAAGAATGACTCCCAACAAGCGCAAGAACAAACCAAAGGCGTCAGCATCTGGTGAGTTTACCCTGAGTCCCCACGCAGCCTCATTGATCCTGACGATAAGTGAAAGCTGGTTCGGATCGGTCAAACCTAGCTACTCCCAACAAGGCCACAGAGCTCGACCAAGCTGGGAATCATACCGACGAACATGACAGCAAGGCCGCCATCGTTGAACACTCAGCATCTGACATCGACAAGACAGGCAACATGGCAAGGCTGTATATAAGCAAAAAAGAACAGAGAGTCGTGGCAAAAGATCCGGTTACCAAGCCAGTCAACTCCGGTGAACACGTCCAGGAACCAGCCAGACACATGCCTACCAGACCAGCAGAGGGTTCGTGGGCCCGGAAGAGAAACGCCTTTCAAGACCCCAATTCCACCCGCATCCCCAGACAAGACATCCTGGCCGTTTACCAGACCGAAGAAGCCTGGCGCACTGTCTACACCGCAGCAGTCTCGAACAACGCTTTCGCCCGAAACCTCCTCATGACGTACATTCTCTTTCACTCCGCCGTGAAGAACAACGAGATTCACGATGTCGTCCACCGTGGCGAGCAGCTCTTGACAGGACGATGGCCCTATACGGCCGTGCCAGCAGAAGTCAAACAGAATTACTTCGACTGGCTGAATTGGCTGACATGTCTGGACGAAGTGACTCCCAACGCCCTCAGACACCACAACTGGATGGTCCTCCTCGAGCGAGAATACAAGGCTGCTGAGTCGATATGGAACCGTTTCTGGGAGTTGAACCGCAAACTTGTGCACGTTGAATCGCAGGGCGGGTTCACGTTCAAAACCATGCCGCCTGCCTTGCTGCTGGAGGAGATGGACGGCATTGAAACTAAGATGGCGGCGCATAATCGGAAACGCCATTTCTTGCAGAGGGCCATCATTGCCGGGAAGAAGTGGGTGCCGAGGATGTACATGTCACCGCCCACGTGGGTCGATTGGGATCAAGTGGTTGCAGACGTTGTTGCTGCTAGATTGCAGGATGAGACGGACGATAGGTTTCACAGCAACGAGACGCAGGCGGGATACGAGAGTGGGCATGTTTCCGACCCGGAAGCAACGGAGAGTGACGAGGAATTTGAGTTGTAGAAAGCGTTCGGGAAATTCTCCCCGCCTGGCTTGTCGTACGGGGACGTTAGCAGCGAGGGCCGCCGAAGACGGCGTGCATGACCACAAAAGCATCGAAATAGAATCTAAAAGTTCGAATTCAGCACAGCACATAGCACATAGCAGGGCCCTTCTCGAGATGAGACCGTCTCCAGCAGTATCATCGTGTTTTTATATCGGCTTCCTACATGACAATACATCCATCGCCCTTGACCTTCCCTTCCACCCGCGCCCGCAACAGCAGCCAGTCGCTCCTTCGTTCCGCGAACTCCACTACCTCTTCCACAGTGAAAACGCCTTTATACCGATCCTGGTCGGCGATAATGGTACTCATCTCGCGCACGTCCCGATCGCTCGTCCCTTCGATCAAATAGATCTGGGCCAGCGACCGCAACGCCGTGAAATAGCTGGACAGGTCGGGATTCTTGAACGTCGATATGAACTGGGCGTACGCTGTTAGATCCGAGAGGAGGCTCAACGAGCCGGCACACGAGATGCGCTGCCGTTTGATATGTTTGGTCAACGTTGTGAAGAGACGGAGGCCGACCTCGGTGGTGAAAACGTCCAGTAGGCCCTTTTCTGTCGCGCCCGTGAGCATGCTGGTATGGTGGCCGACCAGTTTGATGACGCGCTGGGCTGTGGCCGTGGGCTGCCCGGAGAAGTCCATGACGGGGAGTTTACTAGCGATGCTCGTCGGGCGGCCGGCCACGCCGTTCAGGATCGAGCTCATGGTATTAGCATGGTGGGTGGTGGCACTGTCGTCTTGCAGGGCGAGCTCGGGGTAGAAGTCTGTAGGCAGCTGGGTGGTGGCGCAAATATATTCCACCTCGTCCATGAGGACGTCGATGCCCTTGCCCAGTCCCGCAGCGACGCGTTCATCAAGCATTGCCTCGAATTTGCGCTTCTCCTTCACATTGACGTCGAGGAAGTCATCGCGGTTAGAGATGCGCAGTCGGACGAGCTCCGACTCGTAGAACACGTCAAGCATCTGCTGGATCAAGTCACCAACGTTGACTAGCTCGAGGAAGGTGGCTAGAGGGGCTACTTGAACGGTTGCGGGTGTGGTGGTGTCACCGCCGGTCTCGCGAGGCGAATAATGGGAAAGGTGATCAATGGCCTTGTCGAAGCCGGTCTTGACGTGGCGGATGCCTACAGTCTGGACCAGAAGATTGAAGATGGCCGAGCATTGCGTACGTGCAGCTTCGCCTGCTTGGCCTGGCAGCGCGATGAATTGAGACGCACGGTCAAGGGAGGACTTGGCGGCATGGACCAAGTTGAGAGCGATCTCGATGGAAAAGAGAGACTTGATGTTCTCGAGCTTTGTGTTCATCAGGGCCGCTTTTGCAGCAAGCTCATCTGTTGGCGCTTCTTGAGGGAGAGTTGGGGTCGCAGCTCGAGGGCCGCCTGTATTCGGCGTGGAGGGCCTGGACGAGGTAGAAGCTTCGGCGTTGAGCTTCTTGACGGGAGTTTTGGCAGTTTGAGATCCGCTGAAACTTGGGAGAATATTGACCGGCATCATCAGCACCTGCTTGAAAGATGACATAAAGTCCTTCTTGTCGGCTTGCCGATTGACGTTGGACATGAGGAAGCTTTCTGTTGACGCCGCTTGTGCGGACAATGCTCGATCCCATTGTTCGACCTCCGAATCTGCCTTCTGTTGAAAGAAGGCCAGTTCTTCTTCAAGATATGTCTCGAGGTGAGGTGCAAAGATCTGAGCTCCGATGGCATTGCAGCGGCTGATCGTGGCCTCGTCCGTGTCGTCGGAGAGGACAGCACTTTCGATGAATTGTTTGGTGGCTTGAAACGTCCCCGAAATGATCCGTAAATACATGGATGTCCCGCGAGCTCGAGCCTCTTCGAACAGCTCTGACAGAAATGGACCCAGGATCTCCTTGGCGACTTCTTCAAGTAGTAGAAGCGACACTTCATTCGCATTGGGAAAGACAGCCTGGACGATACCATTTTCCTGCGTGAGAGCGTTCCCCATCCTTTCGAAGTAGGCTTGCACTCTTTCGAGTGACAATTGGCCGTATCCCAGGGAGTAATCAATGCAGTCTGATACTGACCCGAGTTCGGATTTTTGGTTTATGATCTTGTTATCGTGCAGGAATAGGTCTATCCCACTCTTACCACCGTTGAGAGTGTGCATAACCCGCGCGTACTGGCGCATCTTGCCCTGGATATCCTTGAACTCGTACCCCTTTCGGAATTCCAACAGAGCTTGAGTATCGAACATCGAAACGGCCTCATTTATTTGCTGCTCCCTTCTGCTTGATCCGGGCGAAAAATCGCTCGCGGAAAAGGTTCGCACGTTCGCCAGAAGCCGGGCTTGTTGATCGGGAATGTCGAAATCTTTGAATAGTCGGCACTGCATCGGATTAGACGTTGAGAGCAGATCCTGATAGAATGGTGCTAAAAGTCTATAGATTTTCCCATATTCTTGCCTGGCTTGCCCTCGGACAGATCTGACGCGGGCGAACGCTGACAAGGGAGCATCATGGTCAACAGGTAATTCTGAAGCAGACATAGCCCGTGGACTTGATGTTTCGGCGACATCGAAGCCGTCTGCCACCGCCAGTCGAGGCCGCAAGGGTGAGAGCAGGCTCGGTTGACGAGTCTGATGGAGGGGAGAGGCATCGACATCGAACAAAACTTCCGGTCTGCTCTTGCCGTTGACCAGGTTGCGGTCCACGGTACTCTTTCTTCGACTCGGGGTCGTGGGTGTCTTCGGCGGTTCGGCTCTTCGTCTGGCTTCACTGTCATTCCAACAGCCCATTATTCTCAGTCTCTTAACCCATCTTGCATCGTCGTACACCATTTCGTGCATGCGGCGAGAGACTCGTGCAAACCGAAGGAGATCGGGCACCGCGAGGTAGTCGACCAAAGTAGCCAGCACCTCTGGAACGGTTTAGCAGGTACCAATGCCTATTGAAGTGAGGAACATCCTTTACCTGCTGGGAGGATGGGTTTGGAGATGATCATATCCGCCATCTTCAAGGATGCCAGCGGATCTCTCCGCGGCACCTTGTTGAGAGCCGGGGGCTTCCTGGGTTTCGACATGTTGGCGGTCGATCGAGGGTTCAGGAGGGTGGGAACGACGGCGTCAGGTTTCCCTGTGAATCATCTCGCTGGAAGTCGCATCGTGGCCTCGAGACGAGAACCAACAGAGTGATACCGGACCCTGTCGGCCAATTTCGCATCCACGATTGCGCAACGAGAGGTCGAGTATGCTGTACTCTGAGTTTGCCCTGTCAAAGGAGCAGTGACAGGCACGTTGCAATGAAAGTGGAAGTGGAGGGTTGTTAGACCCTGATTCTCAATCTGAATTCTGATTCTGATTCTGGTTCCCCTCGCTGCTATAAACATTTTTGGACCGCAGGGCTGGCAGTCCACTGAACTGGACTCATAGCGCCCAATCCATCCAGGAAAGCGAAATGTCCAGGTGCTCTACATAGTATGACCACTAATTGTACTGTGCACTTGGTTTGTATGCACTATGGGCCAATGCCCAATCCCATCCCTGATGATGATAATGCCACATACAAGAGTCTCGACAGATCTTTTCATGCTCCCTCTGAGAACCCTCCTAAGAAACGTGTGCATCGGGGTTCTACTCTTCTTGCTCATCATCATCGTCTTCTTCACTACCCTCTCCACGATTCCGCTTCCTTGCCTTACCCTTAGTATCGGACTTCCTGATCGGTATCTTGATTCCCTGCAACGCAAATTTCTCGCTCCAAGCAGTTGTCTCGACAACACCTGGAAATTTCTTCGCGCTGAATACCTTGAAGGGTTTGGTGAACGTGGAGGCCAGGCACGGACATTCGACGAGCAGTCCGTTTCGAACCTCGCCCGTCAAGCCTTCTTCACCATCCAGACCTAGTTTGCCCAGCGCAAAGAGCTGGCACTTCAGTCGAAACCAGCCTTCGGTTCGAACGCTCAAGTCCTGGAAGATGAAGAAAAGTCCCGGGTTCTCGTCCAGGCCGTCCAACTTTTGAAGACTACTGTGACATTGACCAATAAGATTCTTGGATGGCTCGGACCTGTTCGGACCCGGTGACCCCGTATCTTGGGAAGGGCGGGACTGAAGAGATGGTGCCGGGGACGTCACCATCTCGTGAGGAAGGCCTCGTTGGGGGAAAGAACCATTGTAGGGGTTCTGATAGTGTCCGTTGTAGCTTTGCTGGATGCTGGGTGGGTATGATGGAGGTCTCTCGTAAGGAGACGATGGGACGCTCGCAGGTGCGGTTGGAATCATCACGTCCCTACGATAGGCGGGAGCATTCATTGGGTCGTATGAAAAGAGTTGCTGAGCTCTAGGGCCCATCTGCTGGGATATGGGAGGATACGCCGTTGTGGTAGTCGCCGAGATAGACGGAGCAGCAGCGTTATGCCTGACACAGTTGTCTTCATGCTCGCCATGCACATCCCAGAGGTCGACGCTGAGAATGAGCTTCGACCATTCCGAATTTATGCTGCGTCTGATCAGACAACCATAGTGCACAGATGTAGAAAGAAACTTACTCGTAGCTGATTTCTTGGTTTGTGACCGAGTCGAGAATCATCAGCTTGACGATTAGGGGAGGTGTGATGGGTCGACGGTCCTGCAGAAGAGGTCAGCTTGTGACGCGATGGCTAGGAGAGTTCGCGTTCACCTTGTCGCCAAAACCACACATGCGTGCGCGTTGCGGTTGCTGCTGAATAATTAGGACAAAAGCATGGTTTCCCCAGACTCTGGACATGGTCGGAAGGTCTGGCAGGTCATAGTTCGACAGGTCATCAGTGGCATTGCTTGCTTGGCTCGGGCTCGGTGGCACGCCGTTGCCGTTCGCTAAAGGAGACATGTTGCTACCCTGAGTAGGGTATGTGCCATTACCAGCAATGGCGTGGATATTGCTGTTCGGCAGAGGTTGTCCCATGCTATATGGAGCATAAGGCGGTGGTATGCGTAGTGGTGGAGGGGTTGGTGAAGTATGCAGGCCTTGATGAAGGAGTACCTTCGGAGGAGGGAAATTATGCTGTTGCGAGGGATACATAATCCAAAGGAGCTCGCAATATATATAGAGAGAAGATGTTAAGAAAACATGGATGTGCAGCCTCCAAGCCCTTGTAGAGAAAGTTGCTGGTGTGCTTGATTGGCTCTTTCCCAACGCAAAGACTAATCTTCCAAACCGGAGGCGGCAATCCAGTAACGACAGTTGTAATGGGGCCTTCAGAAGGTCAAAGGCCGGAAAGAGGCCCCGACTCTCGAAAGATCAAGTTTTCTGTCCAAGAGCAGTCTCGGAAATGCAAACTTTCCTTGAAACCCGACTCGCTCCCCAGACATCCAACCTCCCGAGGACAAGAAAGTTTGGGCACCCAAATAATTGAAGCTTCGGTTCAAGGTAAGATGAGGGGGTAAAATCCCACCAAAGAAACGGAAGCGTCGAGGTGACACAGAACGTAGGAGGGCGAGGCACAACTAGGTGCACAAAGGTTGACTTTCGAGTGACCTGGTATCGAAGAAAGGACGACCAGTGAGATCAGGAGGATGTTGCTTGTTTTTCGAGATTTGGTAACGCCGAAAAGGTTGACAGTCAACAGCGCACTGTTCTTCGGTAAACAGTCTTGTCGAGTCGTCTGGCGCACGATGCAGGACGCCCACGTACCTGGTCGGGCGGGGCACTGTAAACGGGCGGGTTCTGACAGTCTTGCAAGGAGTTTATGAGGTTATGAGTATTCTAAGTCACTCTTCAAGCATCACCACAACCCCGAGCACGTCTTCGATAAGGGCGATTGACCAAGACTTTGACGACTTCCTCAGCCCAAAGCTCGAATATACTGTAGGTCTGGAACCCCGTGTGCCCCGGGTACTGGTAGAGGAGACGGCCAGCGACAGTGTGGACACAGACGGCACTGTTGAGATAGTGCCTGGTGAGGATCTCAGCGGGGTTGTTGGCAAAAGCAACGATGAATTGTCTGTGTCATGCTGCATACACCGAGCAGCTGAAGTTGAACTGAATGCTGCGTAAACGTTTCTAACAGTCGTCTGGGGAAGGAGATTGGGACAATCACTGCCAAGTGAAGATGTGAGGGCTGGCTGATCAGAGCGGAAGAGATTGTGGCCGGAGAGCTGATATACTAGTGAGACGACTTCAATTCGAGGTCAGGTCCAAATCTCACAGCTCGGCGCGAGGAGGACGGGGTGAAAATTCGCTGGCGTCGAAAATCAACGTTGCATATAGATAAAGCCCTTGTCCGCAAGACTTTACTGGCCGGCTCAATTATGAACAGCGGTGCTTGAGCACGGAGGTCGAGAACGCAACCTCAACTCAACGCAACCCCAGGCCACATCCGGCAAGGTCTGCAGAGGCCAAAGCAGCGTGCACCGACTTAAAATCGTGGTTGTGTTTACTGAGAAACCAACAAGAACTCGGCCTTTCGGGCCAGATCCTGGCCGCAGAGAGGGCCGCCCTACGAGCGGAGAATTAGAGTCCATTGCGTCTCGGAGGCGATCAGCCTCCTACATCTAGCCACTGAAGCGCTAGCGGAGGGATGATCATCGAAATCTATGTACAGGAGCACTGGATTGAACAATACTACGACTGGTGCAATGACCGTGGGCAGGCCCAGGTTCCCGGATCAATTGAAGTAGCCCAGGGCTCGAGACCCGACTGTGAGGCATTGAGCAGGAGGCCAGACCAACACCGTATCCCGGCCGCCGGATCTTGAAGCTGTCGAGGCCACGATCTATTCCAGCTGTCATTTCTAGAAACAAGAAGCGACTTACTACCCGTGCTTCAGATTCGGTAAAAAAAGACAGGGATCCGCGTTGGAAGCCAACAAAAAAACGGCTGCGCATCCGACAGGGCGGCGAGAAGGCTTGGATCCCGCACTTGCCCCTGGCATGATCGGGACTGCTTTTTGGGGCTTCCAGGCGAGCGCGGGAGAATCTTCGGCACTGCCACTGGTGTTCTTGTCGCTGGCCATGCCGCATCTCCTGTCTTCTGAACTCCGCGGCGGCTGCCTTCCACCTCTCGCGGTCGAATGCCCTTCATAGCAAGAAAAGTGGTTGATCCTGTGCATTTATCCCTGGTAGTTCTTCTGTGGTTACACGCTCTTCGTACTGGCACCTAGCTGGCTGGAAGGATTGTGAGCACGGAGTACTCAAGACCAAGAGTCCCAATGTTCTATCGGCTTTGCGCTCGAGGCTCGCTCACAAGCATCCGTCTGCAGCCACAATGACCTCTCCATCGCACTGGCTGTTTCGTAGCTTGACGGCAGGCAGATCCGAAAATCCAACATTCCCTGCTCCATACGAGCTGGATGCCTCCCCTGCCATGATGGCGTTCAAAATTTTGATTTTCCATAGCCACCGAGGGTCCACGGGTCTCCTGTGCGTTAGAGGTGCAGATTTCCTTTCTTTGTTTGGTGTCCATCACCTTCTAGGACCATCAGACCTTGATCCAGCCTTCATGAAATCGGTGGCTTGACCCCTCAGTGCGACATGTCATTTTTTGGTGGCTATGGGGAAATGGCCACGAGGTTGACACGTACTGCGTCAGATCATTGCGCTGTGTGCCACTTTGATATGATTGGGTTGCATGCTGGCATGTGCAGCAAGCGGTTATTGCAACTCGCGTCAATAATCACTACTCACCTACTATAATGGCTCTGGACCTTAACCGAGCACATCAGCGCTCGACATCCAGGCGATGCCTGCGAATAGCGACCACATCTAGAAAATCCCCCAGAGCCCGTCTCCACTCCTCCGGTACCGCTACCGCTATTGAACCCCATCGCCTCTATGCGGCATTCCGCTATCGCATCACGGCTGCGGCTGGTTCGACTCGCCCAAGGATGATCAAGAGGATGGAGAAGACGACCAACAATTGCTTGAAAATGTGACTACAAAAACAGGGGCGGTTCCGATTCGCAAACCCTTGATCAGCAGAACCGCCTTGCAAACTCCTTGTGGAAAAGCTGGAATAATCGTACTCGTAGCCTCAAGGACGACAGAGCTCAGAGATCCCGCCAAGTGGCTGGTTCGTCGATGGTCATTCCAAAACAGTCTCCGCTCTTGGTCAATCAACACCCCGGTCGTTATTTCTCCCCATTGTTCTTGCCGCTCAAGCTGTCCTTTGCCTTATCCGCAAATGCGCGGATACCACTCCGGTCCTTGCTGAATGAGTCTGATCGCACCTTCTCATTATGGGCGCGCGCTTCCCTTTGCTCCGCTTCGGTGGGCTTGTATAAGTTGGCTGCGCCACCTGTCATGGAGGAATGATCAGTATGGCTGTGCAACAGACGACATACGAGGGCTTCAGTGGTCAAACTTACCTCTGCCGGTGTGGTAGACATTCTCTGGAATCGTAATTCCGGGTACATCAACATCTTGAGCGCGCCTTGCCTCCTCTGGATCATCAAGCTTGGCCATGTTTCCGGTTCCACCACGACCAGTGGTGTACACGTGCGTTTTTAATGTGGGCGTGGTCTGAGGCTTGAAGGCAGGCGATCTGCTGTCTTTGGTGGTGACATTGCCTGACCGAAAGATTAGGATTCTCATCTCATGGTAACGATGATTTTGCACTGACCAGCTCCACCACGGCCGTATGTTACCGTTTCGTTCGTCATTTGTTCTGATGACGGTCTGCTTTTGAGTACTCGTACAGACACCGGCGTTTTCGCGACTAGCACGACAAGAAACCGCGGGACAATGTACCTCGCCCGCAGGACCCAATAAACTGAACTCCCCTCACGCGCAGTTACTGGATATGCGAAAGTGCGAGACAGGGACAATGAGAGAAAGAAAATTATTGGCGAGCTGTGCACGTGGTCGTGGTGGAGTTGTGGAGGGAACAAATATGAGAACCCGAGCTCGATAGTGACCCATCTATCAGCCTTTTTATGTGTTGACATGCGGTACTACTCGTACAGGTTTATTCCTGGAACCGGAAACTTACATCATAGCGCCCAGACAGTGAAAATCCCTCTGATGGTCACACGTGCGGAGAGAAAATGCGTTTCGAGCCTGGAGAAGGAGGAGTAAGATCAAAGTTAGACGTAACAGAAACAGCCTCGTCGAATCGAGTTGGAGGCTAAGAAGGCTGGGCATTCAGGTCTGCTTCTTGTCTGCCTTAGAGCCCACTACACTACATCGAGAGACCTGTTGTGAAAAACTGTACAAGGCACCTGCTAAGATGGAAATTTCTCCAGACTCTTTGACTCGTACGAGTCAAGGATCCATGGCTTGGAAACGTTGCTTGGATCAATTGTTCTGGTGTCCTCGTGGAGATGCGCTAAGGGTACGTACCCCAGATTTGAACGATTCGCCTATTGATGATGTCAACTCGCCGCATCGCCAACTTCCACGGAGACGCCCACCGACCATCGTTTTCTCCGTGGCCACAGTCGAGCACGTTCAGTGGTAAAGATCTATCTCAAGCTTGGAATAAACTCGACTTTTGATTTCTATGATTTTCCTTTTTGAGAGACAACACCTGGTAAAGCACAACAGGACATTTCCACCAAACTTGTTATCCTGGGAAATCGCTTCGTTGGCATGTGAAAATCCGTTCAGTTGTCAACTTATTACCCAAGCGAACCTCACCGCCTCTCAGTCTGCCACGAATCGCAACTACTGTGCATCTCCCTCAAGACATTTCGGCGCGACGGGTTTAGAAAGTACATGAAGCGATCGAAGACCATATAGGTTGATTGAAGTTTTCGAGACTTGTAGTGTCTATGGCATCAACAACATCATGCCGTTTATTGAAGCGTTTCTTGCTAGACAGATCAGCAAACACGAGTAAAGAGCGCGCTTTCCAGCAAAACCTTTTGAAAGCCAGCCTGTCTCGTCACGCCACTTAACAGGCATCCCACACACCCCGGCCCTCATTTCTATCTCACCGTGATCATGTCGTAAAAGTAGTTCTCGGTTGAGAGAATGGAAGATTGAAATACTGGTAGTACGACGAACTCATGCGGCTCGAGGCTAGTACTGTGCTGTACTCGTCGGTCACGACGAAACTTACTCTGAATACCATGTGGCTCGATCGCCGGGACGTGCAGATCGATGTCGGTATGCTCTTTGGGACCCCGCGGGGACTTACATAGCGAGTTGCGTTGAAGGGGTTCGACACAGCAAAGGTTTTTTTGTTGGGACCGTTCTACGGAAATCCATGCTGCCAGGAGGATAACTGCGATCGTGAATGCCCGACGACAGTTCTGCAGGAGTTCTCTCGTCAGTCTCTTCTTGCGGCTCCAAGTCAGCCACTGACGCGGTGAGATTTCGCGAACGATTTGTGCGGCCCCTCCGCCTCACGATAAGCACCCGCAGCTAGGGCCTGTCCTAGGCACTGTTAGCACCTCAAAACTTGATTCGCTCCCCGCTATTCGCCCGGTAAACTTGGAATTTCTCCGTTTCTTGTGCTGGAAGAAGAAGCCGGGCGGGCAAAGTGGGATGCAGGAACGCGCCTGACGTGAACTTTTCCATGTCGAATCGCCCATTGAAAAATCTGGTTTGTACCACAAGAGGCCGTGCCTGCCGTGGGGTGAATTTTCCCAGGCGGGCTAGCTGTCTCCTTCCCGCTTTCAAAGCTCCTGCCTCGCCGTCGCTGCTCGATTGGCGCTTTCCTCAAAGGGTCGTAATGAGCTTCAAAGCACCAGATGCTGAATATTCTTGTCTGCTTTCTCACTCCATCTTTCGGTGAGCGACCATACTCTTTGGCAGCTTCTGGCACTCGCCTCGTGTATTCCTATTACTTTTCAGTCTTTTGATACGCATCCTTTGAGCATCATTGTTACCAGCCTGCACATCCACCTTGTTCCGCTTTCAGATTGGGATTGAAGCCGTGGCCGACAATGCAGCAATAGAATAGCAACTCGACAGAACTCCACCCCAAGCCCACCTCGGTCTTGCCTCGAGCCAGGAACATGCCTCCCAAGACTCACCAGAGTATCCGTCAGGTCTACCATCTGCCTCTGACCGATGCCGGAGCTCCAGATGTGCCACATGAGTACATCTACCTGCCTGCGCCGACCGAGCCACCCTACTACTTGAGGTTTGCCATTGAAGGTACCAGCTCAATATGTCGCCAGGGCAGTCTCTGGGTCAATTTCCCCCTCAATAATCAGCCCTTCGATCGGAACCGGTACCACGAGTTCAAGCTGCGTCCGGATTTCAATCTGACTCTCGAGATTGACATCCCCATCACCTCCGCCGGCGCATTCTCCTTCTACACCACTTACACTCCTCTTCCTGAGTTCTCTACCGCTGATGTGGAGCCCCCTAAGCCTACCCGCACTCCTACCTACTATGTCGACATCGAGCCCAAACTGCACCTGGGTGGCGGCACATTGCCTCTTGATGCTTTGGGCATTTTCTCGGTAGTCTCGAAATTCATGGGCAACTATCCTGAAGACTGGGACAAGCATCTCAGGGGAATCAGTGCAAGAGGTTACAACATGGTTCATTTCACACCACTGCAGACTAGAGGCGAGTCCAACTCCCCATACAGTCTGTATGATCAGCTGGCCTTTGATCCGGTACTCTTTCCCGGAGGCGAGGACGACGTTGCAAAGATGATCAAGTCCATGGAGGAAGAACACGAACTTCTTGGTTTGACGGATGTCGTGTTCAATCACACGGCCAACAACAGCAAGTGGTTGGAGGAACATCCTGAAGCAGGCTACAACGTCGAGACTGCCCCATGGCTGCAGTCCGCCCTGGAAGTGAACGACTGTCTCCTCGAGTATAGTGACAACCTCGAGTCGCTTGGATTCGCCACAGATTTCAAGAATGTCAATGATCTGAACAGGGCCGTGGAAGGTATCAAAACATACGTCATCGAAAAGATTCGTCTCTGGGAATACTTCGTCTGCGACGTCAAGGCCGATACTGAGGCGACGATTGATGCCTGGAAGAGAGGTGCTGTCAGACTCCCTCCTGAGGGCTTTGAAAATGCCATTGGTGGTGGGCTCGACACACTCAAGTCCTGGAAGCTTCGTCAAAAGGCGGCTTTTATTCATGACAAGGGCATGCTCAATGGTCTTCGCATTGATGGCCGCTTCTCACGGAAGGTCAACCCTGAAATTGGTGCTGCTATTCTGACTGGCCTATTCGGACGCTTCGAAAACGGGGCGAACACGAACGCCGCAACAGATGAGATAACTTCCATCATCAATGAGTTGAACGCCCCTTTCTACCAAGAGTTCAATGAGGACTCCGCTGCCATCATAGAGCAGACAAGAGGCAGACTCCAGTACACCAGACTGGACCCCAATGGCCCCAGACTGGGGCCTATCACCAAGGAGAACCCGCTGATCGAAACGTATTTTGTTCGGCTACCCCAAAACGAGACCACCGCGAAGCACAACCCGCGAGCTTTGTCCCTGGCCGTCAACGGCTGGATCTGGGCAGCTGATGCCATGAAGGACAACGCTGGTCCAGACTGGCGACCTTACCTCAGAAGAGAACTCATTCCCTGGAGTGATTGTGTCAAACTGAGATACGGCAAAGGTCCTGAGGACAACCCTTACCTCTGGGAACACATGACGAAGTACGTTCGGCTGATGGCCAAGTACTTCACAGCTTTCCGCATCGACAATTGTCATTCTACCCCAATCCATGTCGCCGAGTATCTGCTGGATGAAGCACGGAAAGTCCAGCCCAACCTGGCTGTCTTCGCCGAGCTATTTACTGGCAACGAGGAGATGGATTATGTTTTCGTGAAGCGTCTGGGACTGAGCGCCCTCATTCGTGAAGCTATGCAAGCCTGGAGCACGCAAGAATTGAGCCGGATCGTGCATCGCCACTGCGGTCGACCTATTGGCAGTTTCGAAATCAACGTACCCTCAAGATCAGCAAACAAGCCTACGGATAACCTTGTTAATGGCGGTGGTCCACGGACCAAGGAGGTCGTCAAGCACATCAGAGAGTCTCCCGTTCACGCACTGTTTATGGATTGCACTCATGACAATGAGATGCCAGCTCAAAAAAGAGATGCCCGAGATACTCTCCCCACGGCTGCATTGGTCAATATGTGTGCATGTGCCACAGGCAGCGTCATGGGTTTTGACGAGATCTATCCAAAGCTTGTCGAGATCGTGCACGAGGACCGCAAGTACACCTCTATCAGCTCAGAGGGTGAAGTTCACACCGGTGCTGGTGAGGGAGGCATAGCCGGCGTCAAGAAATTGATGAACCACATCCACACGATGATGGGCAAGGATGGATACGACGAAACCTTCCTGCATCACGAAGGCGAACTCATCACGCTCCATCGAGTTCATCCAGACTCTCGAAAAGGCTACTTCCTGATTGCCCACACCGCATTCCCCGGTTATGGGAATGGAAACGGTGGCCTTAGCCCTGTCCACTTGGCTGGTACCAAAGCACGGCCTCTTGGTGCTTGGGTTCTCGAAGTTGACCAAAGTGAGCAAGCGAAGAAGACTGCGTTGGAAGACAGCGAGTACCTCGTCGGTTTGCCGGCACGAGTCAGAAACATCAAGGGCAGCACCATTACTAACGAGAACGGTGATACCACCATTACCGTGGCCGACTTCTTCCCGCCTGGTTCAATCGCACTCTTTGAGACCTGGGTTCCTTCTGCCGAGCACTCTCAGGGTCTCGGAGCGTTCATTTCCAGTGGTACCGATGAGGCTTTTGGCGAACTTGACCTCATCGACTTGAACTTTGTTCTCTACCGGTCGGATGCCGAAGAGCGTGATCTCAGTGATGGCCGAGATGGTGTCTATAACATCCCTGGCCATGGCCCCTTGGTTTATGCTGGTCTTCAGGGCTGGTGGAGCGTTATTGAGCCAATTGTCAGACGCAATGATCTTGGTCACCCGCTGTGCAATCATCTCCGTCAAGGGCAGTGGGCCCTAGATTTCCTGGTCGGACGCATGGAGAGAATCTCGAAACAGGAAGGCTTCTCTAGACTGCTCAAGCCCGCGCAGTGGCTGAAAGAGCGCTTCGACGCAGTTCGGACCATACCAAGCTTCCTTTTGCCACGTTACTTCGCTCTCATCTGCCAGATTGCCTACAACGCAGCAGTCAAGAGAGCCATCGAGCTGATGAGTCCGAACATTCAGCACGGGCAGAATTTTCTACAAAGTCTGGCTCTAGTCAGCATTCAACAGACCGGATACGTCAAGTCTGCATCATTGTGGCCTGACAAGCGGGTGCCGTCACTGGCTGCCGGTTTGCCGCACTTTGCTGTATCCTGGGCAAGGTGTTGGGGCCGGGATGTCTTTATTTCCTTGCGTGGCTTGTTTCTGTGCACAGGTCGGTTCGACGAAGCAAAGGAGCACATTAAAGCATTCGGCAGCGTTTTAAAGCACGGCTTGATCCCGAATCTGCTGAGCAGCGGCGCAGCTCCGAGATACAATTCACGAGATTCGCCTTGGTTCTTCCTGCAAAACATTCAGGACTATTCGAAGATTGCGCCTGATGGAGCCGGGATCTTAAAGATGAAGGTCCCACGTCGGTTCTTGCCCTACGATGACACCTGGTTCCCCTGGGACGATCCGCGGGCATACTCGCAAGAATCGACCGTCGAAGAAATCATCCAAGAAATTCTCCAGCGGCACGCGTCCGGGCTATCTTTCAGAGAGTACAATGCCGGTCCTGAACTCGACATGCAAATGAGACCCGAAGGGTTCCAGATTGACGTGCACGTGGACTGGTCGACTGGTATTATCTTTGGTGGCAGTCAATGGAACTGTGGCACGTGGATGGACAAGATGGGTGAAAGTGAACGTGCTGGCAGTAAAGGAGTGCCGGGGACTCCTCGGGATGGAGCTGCCGTCGAAATCACCGGGCTTCACTATAGCGCCATAAGATGGGTCGCTGACCTCCATCAGGCAGGACAGTACCAGTGGTCCGGAGTCAAGACTGAGACAGGCGAGGAAATCTCCTTCGTGGACTGGGCCGACCGTATCAAAGCCAACTTTGAGAAGTGCTACTGGATCCCGTTGGATCCCAAAGACGACATCGAGGACGATGTCGACCCCCGGATTATCAATCGGCGGGGCATCTACAAGGATCTGTATCGGTCGGGCAAAGAATACGAAGACTACCAGCTGCGACCCAATTTCCCGATTGCCATGGTTGTTGCCCCAGATTTGTTTACGCCCCAGCGGGCTCTTCACGCCTTGAAGGTGGCGGATGACGTCCTTCGAGGTCCAACGGGAATGGCGACACTGGATCCGTCAGACCTGAACTATCGACCGTACTACAACAATTCCGAAGACTCGACGGATTTTGCCACATCCAAAGGAAGAAACTACCATCAAGGACCGGAGTGGCTGTGGCCAACCGGGTTCTTTTTGCGAGCCCTGCTTTACTTTGATCTTCAGCGACGGTCCGATTCGGCTGGGATGTTGGAATCGTTCCAGCAGGTGACAAGACGTCTTGCGGGATGCAAACAAGCCATCAAGGAAAGTCCTTGGAAGGGGTTGACAGAATTGACCAACAAGAACGGGTCGTTCTGCGGCGATTCGGTGAGTAGAGCCATGCATGACCTTTTCCGTAGCGACCGCTAACGGTGTTACAGTCCCCTACGCAAGCATGGTCGGCGGGTTGCATGATTGATTTGTTTCACGACGCGTCGTCCCTAGCACCACAGACAAACGGTGCGTGAGCAGGATAGGCCAATGACAAGAAAGAGGAGTGGAGGGGGCGCTCGAGATAGAGATGGGACGAGCGGTCCACCCTAGAGATGTCGACATGAGGCTACGCCATTGATCCTCAGACCGGATGGAGCACAGGCTGGTGCTGTACACACAGCGTCTAGAAGATATCATTAGATTGCACAAGGCCCAAAGAAGCGGAATGAGATCCAGCTTGTCCCTCTTGTACCTCTTGCGCGCCGCCTCATTACATTTCAATCACTCCAGACTCGTACTGGGTTCGTGGCTGGTGCTTCTCCAGCATGCGCCAATCAGGCCTGCCACAAACGACATGCGTCATGCAAGGCACCGACAGTTCCAGGCCCGCGATCAGATCAGATCAATCAGAGCTTCTCCGCGAAATAAATTTTGACCGCCCTCCGCATTTTCCTTCGTGCCACAGTCATAAAACAGCACCGTCGGACCGCTTCGATTCGGGCTGCGGCGTCCTATTTCTGCTCACCAATTGCACCCAGACATGGCTGTAAGTGTGCCTTGCCCTAGCAAAGTCAAGCCAGAGAAAGATCTGTCGGGCAAACGTGACTGACTCATCGACCGCTTTGCGCCGAATAGTCCTACTACATTACGAACCCGCACGTCGGTAACAAAGAGTCTTCAGAAGACTGGCGGAGTATGTCTTGTCAACTACCGTTCTATCCTCCCCTTACTCGACGTACTGACTCGAGACGGCGTGCACAGTCAGTGGCTACAACCCGCTCACGCCACCGGACCTCCTTCAACACGAAATCCCGCAGACTCCCCAATCGAAAGCGACAGTGCTAGCCGGCCGAAATGACTGTGTCGCTGTCGTGCAAGATACGGACCCCCTGCGGCGGCTCCTCGTCATCATCGGGCCGTGCTCGATCCACGACCCGGCCTCTGCGCTCGAATACTGCGACCGACTCCTCAAGATGAAGGCAAAATACCAAGATGAACTCGTCATCGTAATGAGATCGTATCTCGAGAAGCCGCGCACTACCGTCGGGTGGAAAGGGCTGATCAACGACCCTGAAATCGACGGGTCGTTCTTGATAAACAAAGGGTTGAGGCTCAGCCGCCAGCTGTTCGTGGATCTGACGTCCAAGGGCATGCCCCTCGCGAGTGAAATGCTCGATACAATCAGTCCGCAGTTCCTGGCTGATTTGCTGAGCATTGGAGCCGTGGGCGCCCGGACGACGGAGAGTCAATTACATCGCGAACTGGCCAGCGGCCTGTCCTTTCCCGTGGGTTTCAAAAACGGCACGGATGGGACCTTGGGCGTGGCGATCGATGCCATCGGCGCAGTGAGACATCCGCATCATTTCCTGTCTGTGACGAAGCCCGGCGTCGTAGCCATTGTTGGCACCGTGGGGAATGAGGACTGTTTCGTCATCCTGCGGGGAGGGACCACCGGGACGAACTACGATGCCGAGTCGATATCGAAGGCGAAGGAAGCGTTGCGGAAGAAGGGTCTTAATGAGCGGCTGATGGTCGATTGCAGCCACGGGAACAGCGAGAAGCAGCATAAGAACCAGCCGCGCGTAGCAAAGGTGCTAGCCGACCAAATCGAGAACGGAGAGGAGGGAATCATGGGTGTCATGGTTGAGAGTCACATCAATGAAGGTAGGAGCCGCACTTTTCACACGATCGATTTCCCCATCAGCAGCGCCTGGTCGCTGTTTTGTCCCTGATGTTCTTCCCCGGATCTCGACGTGCTGATATCATTGGGGGCACAACAGGCAATCAGAAAGTCCCGCCCGAAGGCAAGTCCGGCTTGAAGTACGGCGTGTCCATCACGGACGCGTGCATAGGCTGGGAAGACACAGAAGTCGTCCTGGACGTGCTCGCCAATGCCGTCAAGAAGAGGAGAGAAAAGTTGGGCCCCAAGACGGTCAACGGGGCGACGAATGGCCAGAATGGCCATGCGTGAGGCAGGCTTACTTTGTCGTCAGGGTCTTGAATAAATTCCCCAGCAGTCACCTAGTCCAGTTTCAGTTACGACACTATCCACGAGCAGGATCTAGATCGGGCTCGGGATCGGACAGCGCCGGCATGATCAGTGACTGGTGACTAGTGACTGGCGAGCTAGGACCCTCGACACGAACACAACGAGACTCTGCCTGGGTGGGAGGGTGGTTGCGGATGAATACTTGACGCCTCCACTCGACTCGGCTCGACGCAAGATGGATGGGATTGGACGCATAGATACCACAATACGGAGTACCACAGACTTGTAGACTGGATGAGCATACGACATTAGGCACATAAAAAGTAAAAATGAGCATTCAGATACCCATTCATGTATAAGACGGTGGCCCGCATGAGACGCGGTCCATCTCGTTGAATCGAAACCAAAAAAAAAAAGGATCGCACGCAGTCACTCAGTCAAGTCACTCAGTCACTCAGTCAAGTCACTCAGTCACTCAGTCAAGTCACGCAGTCACTCAGTCACTCAGTCACTCATGCGTACCTCACAAGCAAAAGGCAGAAAAACACCAGATACCAGACACCAGACAGCAGCCACAGCACTGCAACTGTACCGGTTTTCCGAAGGGACGCGATCGGAGAAAAGGGAATAATTTTTACTCGAAGAGTACGGAGGAGGAACCTCTAGAGTTCTGTCGTCTTATGTACCGGGCTAGGTAGGTGGGTGGGTAGGTAGGTAGGTACATAGGTATGAATCTCGTTCTGCAGCTCTAGCTTACTTGTCTCTGATCTATGTATTATGACAAACGTACTCGGTACAACAGAAAAGCAAAGACCGGGTTCGCCGGGTTTTGCCCCGATCGGCCACGATATTCCCGAGTTTTTGATTGAAACAGCATCCAGGGGGGAGGGGGGAGATGATCCAAGTTGAGTGGACTGTTCTCTCTGCATGGTCGCGCGATCTGCCTGGCAGGGCCAAAACATGTATCGATGCACACCATGCCCGGGCCTTTGGCTCGTTGAAGAGAAGGGAGCGGAAGGGATAGGAAATGGGAAATAGGAAATAGGACATAGCGAATACGCGCAGGGGCAAGGGATGATGGGGAGGGGGGGATGAAACTCTAGATGAAAAGCTGAGAATCCCCGACCGGACGCATCGTCCTCGGAAGGAGTGTGTGTAGGAGGAGGAAGACGAGAGGCGGCCCTTGAAAGGTCGGGGATCTCGCGTGCCGTGCGTCGGTTCAGTGGCGTGTGTTCTCTTCCCATATCTCTTTGCGCGTTGAGCAAAGACGCAGAAGAAGACGACAAAGTCCACTGGCTCGCAAGGGAGCCGCACTTTGGTGATTGGAATGTTCTTCGCTCAGGCCCTGAGTGGTAGGCGAGAGGGGGAAGCAGGAGCCGGTCCGGAAGGCAAGGAGTGAATATTCAGGCGAACTATTCTTGGTGAAGAAAGCTCGTGCGTGGTTGGTGCTTTGGTCGACCGGACGGCGACGAAGTGAAAGGGGCAGGGGGGAAAGGTCGCGCAGTGAATGCTGCCTAACAAGGTGAAATCGTCAAACTCGAGTCGAGAACCAGCTCGTCTTCGAGACTGCGGATGAGGATGTAGTGTTGTTGAGCCGTGATGAAAAGTCGTTGCAGGGAGCGAGTGTGTCGAAGTGAAGATAGACCCAAATGCCCGTCTGAATACGGAGGAGCTATGGTTGTGTATGAATATTTCGCCGCGGTGGTGAGAACGGAGCTCGGGGGAAAATGAGGAAGCTGTCGCCGTTGGCGCTGCTGGTTTTGGGTCGACGTTGTGCCAACGTTTCTTCCTGCCCGCGGAGGAACGTCCAGCGTGCCTCCGCCAGGGAAGATCGACAGATCGAGGAACAAAGGCCAGAGCAACAGAATTACTCGTCATCAGCCATCGGACCGTGGCCTTGACCTCCTTGGCCACCGTGGTTCTTCCATGGCTGATCGCCCTGTCCGTGTTCGTTGCCCCCGCCCATACCGCCTGGAGGACCATAGGGATGTTGGCCTTGCCAGTCACCCTTGCCCTGGGGCGGATGACCACCGTTGCCACTGGGAGGGCCGTGATGACCATCCTCGGCGTCTCGCCTCCTGAGCCCCTTTGGCCAGCCATCTTGTTCCTTCACGTTGTAGAAATTGCGGACGTTCGGGTTTCCTCCGACAACAGGGTTCACGCCATCGCCATTGCTCTGGGACTCCCACCAATGGGACATGGGTGCTACGATGTACTGGATGCCGTTGATCTTTGTGAATTTGGGTTCCGGGGCACGACGGACTATGCTGGCCGCGGCTGCATCTGTTGGGTCCGGCTGGTCGAAGTCGATGTTGTCGTCGTCGTCGGGCATGGGACCATGGTTGCCTTGATTCATACCCTTCCCGCTGTGGCCACCGAAAGGCCGGCTTTTGCCCTCGCCTTCCCAGCCCCTGTGCTGCGCTGGGCCGTCGCGTTTCTCAACGTCGGCTCCCTCAACTTCTTCGGCGTAGTACACAGGCTCCTCGGCGGGGGAAGCCTGGGTATCGGACGCAACTGCGCCGGCCTCTTGGGGAGAGGGGAGGGCGCCGGCCGGAGCCAAGGCATAGGCCAAAATGGCCGCCGCCGTGTATGAGATAAACTTCATTCTGTAAGGGGATTCTAGATGCTATTAAGTGGTCTGTTTTGTCAATATGAGTAGGATCTTATTATATGTGTGCTTGCACGTGCAGAGAAAGGGTCAATCCACCTGGATTACCCCCAGCCTTGAAATATTTGAACTTTTTGCGGACAGCCCTCTTTGAACATATCAATAAAGAGACGTGGAGAGAGGACATGCGGAAGCAGCAACATCCTGGTAGGAACCCAGTGGAAGAGAAAGGACAACAATCAAGACAGTCCGCAAGGGGGGCTGAATAGGCATCACACAAGACGCAGTGTTCAAAGACCAGACGTGAGGAGAAAGAGATGCCCAGCTCGAGCTATACTCCATGTCGGCTTGAATAGAGCTTGGCGGAAGAGAGGCTAGGCTGGAAGCTGCCTTGAATGGAGGCGCTGAGGAGGAGGCGCCGGATGTGTAGTTGAATAGAGGGAACGGCGCTTCACCGCATTTGGACGGCGACAACAACACTGGAAATGGTGGGCTCTGATTGGCAGCAGCTCTGCTGGAAATCCTGGTTGAATGATTCCCAGATGTTCCTGTCGTCGATGTCCTGCCCAAAGTCGAACGGTGCCTGCACAGAAGAAGATGAAGCCGGCAACAAACGCATCTGCCGTAATATCAATGACATTTCAAATGCCTGCTCTGGGAATTTGCTGCCAATATCAAGCTCGCTGAATCGCTGACAGATGGAAGGGTACAAATGAAACTGGGGTAATTGAAACCAAAATCCACCAAGCAGGGACCATCTCTTCTCAATACACCTCCTGCGCCTCGCCATTCACTCGCTCTTGTTCTGCCTGGGCAACGGGCTCAGAAGCAATTGGTTCTGTTTCGGCGTCGGCGTCCACGGGATCTGGCTTCGCCGTATCGAAAGGCGAAGGCTGCGTTACCTCTGGCAGCGCGTCCTGATTCTGCTCCTGTTGACGATCATCCCTATTCTCCTTATCCTCTGTTTCGGACTCTTTCGGCACGTCCAAGTGCATCTTTGGTGGTTGCTCTTGCTTCGCTGTTGATTTGGCCTTGGGTGGTGCCATTGTCTTTCCCTTGGTCTTGGGAGGACTAATCGGTTGCAACTTGTCATGTGCTTTCTGAGCGCTGCTTGCGGTTGGTCTCATCATCCTGGCCAAGAACCCCTCATCTGGTTTGCTAGTGCTAGCTCGAGACTGCGGTCTCTGGTGACCGTTGGTCAAAGACGCTCGAGAGGCCTTTTTGGTCAAGGTTCCAGTTGTAGAAGAGATACTCGCTCGAGGCGGCCGTGAAGTGAGGGTAGTGGTCTTTTTCAGATCATGTTTACGCTCCGGCTCGGTCGCCGAATGCTGCGCGTCGTCGTGCTTAGCGGCTGCTGATGCTGTAGTCGCTGTAGCGGCAGCAGGAAGTTTGCCGGGAATTGTGGGAGGCTTGGGCTTGACGATGGTGGGGGATCTGACACTCTTCGGAGATGCAGGAATTTGCTCTTTCTTCGCTGCGATGGGCGCAGGCCTTGGCTTGGCCTGTGTAGTGACCTTGGGCGGAGCTGGTGGCTGGGGCTTCTCTTGCTTGTCCTTGTTCTCCTTCGCGGCCTCTCTCGCCTTTTGGGCTTCTTTCGCGGACTCAATCACTCCCCTGATCTTCGCAGGTCCGCCTTTGACGCTCATCTTGGGGGAGGTAGGTGTTCTCGGAGAGGGCTGTGTGACGATTGGAGACTTGGGCACAGCTTTGGGGTTGATGTGTCTCGTGGGTGGTGCCTTAATCGGCTGCGCCGTCTCTGTAGTTTTGAGTGTAGTGGTTGGCGGTGGCTGCGGTTTGCTTTCTTTCGAGGCCTGCATTTTCTCCACCATTGCAGCCGCATTTGACTCATTTTTGGGTTTCGAGGGCGACGATAGAGGGGGTTTCTGTTGTAGTTGACCTGAAGCAACAGCACGACCCAGGTTGGTGACATTTGAGGGGGGCTTGGAAGGAGTGTTCTCAACGAACGCTGAGCCTTTCAGGATATTGCCCAAGCCGCCGTCTTGATTGGCATCATGCACGGGGGGTGTCGCGTCTGGGACCTCGGGTGTGACATCCTTCGGTGCCGTGTCAGTGTCCGTTGTGACGGGCGGCTTGTCTGTTCCCTCGTTGTCCAGAATGGCATTCTCTTGTATGCCTCCCATACTGCTCACTTCGCTGGCCCTCCTAAGACCCAGCAACGTGGGGCCTCCGTTTTCGCCTGGCCTTTCGACAGCAACGAAGCTCGCTCGGACCTTACTCACAGGCCTACTGCTGTTGGAAAACTCTGAAGGATTGGGAGATCGACCTCGGCTCGGTGGAGATGTGGATTGATCACCAGCTTTGTTCTCGAACATCGCCCGAAGGTTCTTGACTCCGTTGTTACCAGAGCTGGCAGACATGGCTGCAATTTCAACCGGGGTAAATTAGCAGGCGCACTCAAGAACAGGAGCTGGCGACAACGAGGAACGAAGAAGCGATAGAATCGACAGAAACCGCGGTTAGGTATACATCGGAACCAATGTTCGAGGAGCGGCGGCAAGGGACAATAATGATGGTGCAGTTGCAGTGCAGTGAGCAAGACAGGTCAGAAGGTGGCCTCGGGTGTGGATCTGGGGGGTTTTTCGACAGGGGGTGTTTGGTCTTGGTTCGTGGTTCAATGCTCCAGCCGCTTCCCGAGACGCGTTTCGCCTCAGACGGAAGCGTGTTTGCTGATGTGATGTGAATGGGCTTGGAAGAGTCAGGAGCCCAAGGACGACTTACACTCCGTGTCCAATTGAGTCTACCAGATCCAATCGCCAGAAGTGAACAACATGTGAAGTCGGATGAAAGCTAACTTTGCGGGTTCGTGGGCCACGGCAACCGCCATGACGGAGGCCTGCATAAGGGGCTCGATTTACCCGCATCAACGAGGTACACGTGATCAACGTCGCCTGGTTCTCGTCACCAACGATCATCTCGACGGTGATTATCATTACTCAGCTATATGAGGCGGTCGATACAAATAGCCGCTCAGAAACCATCTGCCCACAAACTCCAGTCCTCAGTATTGTGCCACATGCGCCGGATCAAATGTTCTGACCTCTGCTCACACTTCTCTCATGGTCGCGTCTGGCTCGTTTGCGGCGGTGCCGAAGACGCCTTTGGGGACAGGCTTCAGAGGTTTCGCGCTGACGAGATATACAAGCTTCTCCGTCCAAAAGTGCGACACTATCGCTTGGAGCAGAGGCACGCTTCCGAACATCGTTCCCGCAACCGGAAAGAGCAAGTAGTCCATGGTAGCGACAAATGAAAACCTCTTGCGGTAGGAGAACTCGTCGGCTAGCTCCTCATACAGGCCTGCTCTCTTCATCTCGTTCGCTCTGGCCTCAATGCACGCTCGATGATACGCCTCATAAAAGATGACAAAGTAAATTGTCATCAGAAAGAATCCCGCTGCTCGGAGGTAGGAGGTCAGATCCATGGCGAGTGTCAGTGATGCACACGAGGTGAGTGGGTATGGCAAAGCTGCGTAGATGGCCGATGCGAGGAGCACAAGGAATAAATGGATAGGTAAGAAGTGCGCTTCAAACAGCCGGCTGAACAAGATCAGGTTTCGCCAGGTGAATCTTCGAAGCTTAGGCCCATGAAGGGCCCGTTGGCTAAGTTGGAGGCTGATTTCGACGTGACGGGGTCTTTCGGGATCGGAGTTGTCGGAGCTGATTTCGCTGCCAGGAACAGACAGCTCTGGAGCTTTGGTGTCGGCGGAGATGTTGCACCACTGACGCACGGCGTATCCGGTGTCGAGGCATCCCCACATATGTCGAAGACCTTGAGCATAGCGAGCAGAGTGATCTGCCAGCCAGCCGCGAATTCCAGCTTTTCCAGTTGTAACGTTGCACTGGCTTGCAGGGCTCGCGATGGGTCTGATCATTAGGCGGCCGTTGGTGGCAAAGTAACACTTCAACATCATGTGCATGTCTTCGCCTATCGCCTCCGAACCGGTATCCCACCCCCCTGCCAGGCACACGAGAGGAAGTGGAACAGTGTAGACTGCGGTCGGAATCGCAACGGTGGTTTGAGTTGGTTTGCTGGTGAAGCAAGAGAGACCAGCACCGGCCCACATCAGATCTGCCACACGCACCAGCTGGGGCACCAGATGCGCATTGCGGTCGAACACAATGGGAGGCATGTACAGCGTCATGTCGGTCATGCCTCTGTTTCGGCGGTTGCGCAGGTGGTGGGCAAGGACGGCTTCAAAGTACTGACTCAGAAGATGGGTGTCACCTAGAACGGCGTCAATATGTTGTCTCACATACCGCAGCTTTTGGAGCACCGACTGTCCATTACTGTGACCAAGACGCTTGTCCAATTTGCGTCGTTGAGATATTTTCGCTCAACATGTTTCGCTGCCCAGCTGACATTGCTCGATTTTCCAGGTGCTTCGCCCGGCAATCCCACAGGATGAACGGTATATTGCATGTCGCGGAATTTGCCAGAAAACAGCTGGATCAGATTCTGAGCCACCTTGCCTCCGTTCGGGTCTCTTTCCTCCATAGCCAAAAAGATCTGCTGCTTGGTCAGTCGCCGATGCCAAACGGTCATTCTCAGCGTCTGTCATACATCATACGACGCTCGGGCGAGTGTGTGGCTTGCCAGGACTCTGAGAGAGCTCTCCAGTATCTCAGCCTCCTCTTTGTAGCTGGGTAAGACTATCGCTAATGTCACAGAGTCAGACTTTTTGAGTGCGCTTTGTTGGAGGTCCAGCTCCTCGAGTTCATTTCGGACAACGTCGGTTGGCGCATTATTCGCTGTAATGGGCTTCGACAGCCCATGCACTGCTTTGATTTCCCGGGTCGCCGCGTAGGCCGAGGCACACAGTCGCAGAGGAAAGAGGAGGGCAAGGACATGCAGGAAGACCGAATATGAGATGAAGAGAGTTTGCGCCATGACCGGGCTTGCGATATGGTTGAGGAATGAAGGATAGAAGAAGCTCAGCCATTCTGTCTCTACAATCCTCAGTGCAGATTCGAGCAAAATGAGAAGGCAAAAGACTGACAGGCCCGGAGTGCAACGCAGAAACCACTTGAGAACGTACATCCTCGTGGTGCTGGATCTCCTCGGTATGAGTCTCGGGCGCTGAAGGCGAAAAGGGAGGAATTAATGAAGGACAGGTGGTGGAGGAGGTCACGGTGAGGTCCGACCGTAGATGATGGAACAACTGCGATGCGACTGATAAGAATCGATTCGTAGACACGTCCATCACTTCAGTGTTTGACACTGAAATGAGAGCTTGCGTCAGGATAGCCCTTCTCACCTCCAATCCATCACGGCCCCCTGCCTTCCAACCCCGTTGCACGAATTTTAGTCGGAGTCTGAAGGCCACTAGCTGGCGGTGTGACTTGGGAGGTCCTTGCTCACTGGGCAAACGCGGTAGACAGCTTGACAGCATCCGATCATCCATTTGATTATTCGCCTGTCTCTATCATGTTAGCGCAAGGACGATGAGTCCAGCTGATCTTGTGGTGGCAGCGCGGCGACGATGATGTAGACTCGTCGTGGTGTGTATACCAAACAACGAGACTCGTGGGCTCACCGGGAGAGTCGCCTAACCAGTCAGGGACCATGGCCGTGGGCATTCGGGTTTGGCATGTGTGTTGTTGGGGTTCGACCAATCAACTCCTCGTCGACGGTCAACGTGCATCACTCGCTGCCCAATCCAGGCTCACACGGGCTCTCACCTGTGCTCATCCAAGAAATAGCTTGCGGAATCGAAAATGATCTCGAGCAACCTGCGTTGTGGGATGGGTGTGGGTGCTGTGGGAAAGGGGGAGGATGGGAAATTGAGCGAGGGCCAAGCCATCATATATGGCAGACTCGCCCTCGATTGCTTTTGGCAATGCAAGAGTCAGCATAAGGAGGGAGACATTTGCATGCAACCAATGATCGCTGTCAAGCGCCCGGAACTCTGCGGCTCGCTGCGCGTGGCCGTCAAAATGTGCCGTAGACAATGTGCGATCCGCCAGCGACCTGACAGAATAGTTCGAAATCCCAGACTTGGGTCTCGAGGGACGATCTTGCTGCGCGTCGGCGATGGTCTGGTCAATCTGGCACCGCATGCGCAACTATTCCCAGCTTGCAAGCGGGATTGGGCGTGGGCGCGGGCGCAGACAGAGGCACAATCTGTGGAGTCTTGTCAAAACGCCACTGATCCTGGCCTTTCTTACTTTGGTCGGCCTCTGGCTCATGGTGCGGATACTCTGGTATCGAGGAAGCACTCCGGCAAATTTGTCGTCGTACCCTGATGCCGGCCTGATCAAAAGCAATGTCACCATCCCATATGGCACCAGCATCCGCCTGTTCAACCCACCACTCAGCACCCGGGGCCGTGATGTTGTCGATCGAGATGGGAGGCGGATCAAGCTCATTTCCGCGAACTGGTACGGTGCGAGCGATGTTGACATGGTACCCGGTGGTCTGAATGTGCAAAATCGCACGAGAATCGCCCGAGTCATCCGTGAGCTTGGATTCAATAGTGTTCGGCTCCCGTATGCCGATGAACTTGTCCGCAAGAACCCCTTGGTCGATTCCAAGCATCTGAGCGCGAACCAAGACCTCTTTGGACTCCGAGCGTTGGATGTATATGCCGCTCTTGTTCGGACCTTGACAGAGGCAGGGTTGGCTGTGATCGTGAACAACCACATCACGGAAGCGAGATGGTGCTGCGACGGAAACCCCTGCGACATGGGATGGAAGAACAGTGACCTTGGTCCCTTCTGTCCTGTCCGACAGACTGAAGAAGACTGGATACAAGACCTCCTAAGTGTGATGGAGCCTCATATCAACGATCCGCTAGTGGTTGGTGTCGACCTACGGAATGAGGTCCGTGGTTTTGCTGGGAGGTTGATGTGGGATGCGTGGGCCGCTGCTGCGGAGCGTGCCTCGGAAAGACTACATCGTCTTCAGCCGGAGTGGTTGATGATCGTCGAGGGCGTACAGTCGGCGAACGATCTCAGGGGAGCGAGGGACAGGCCGGTCCGCCTGACACGCCAGAACAAGGTGGTGTACTCTTCTCATGTATACGGGTGGTCGGGCTGGGGCTCGCTGGTGCCGTACTGGTATCGAACATACAAGTCTTTCGCCGCTGATATGGCCACGAACTGGGAGTATTTGCGGCAGACTGATGCTGCGCCCGTATGGCTCGGCGAGATAGGGGCTCCAAACTTGCCTTCCAGGCGCGACTACCACTACTGGAAAAACTTGATGAGGTATCTGAGGGAGTCTGATGCCGACTTTGCATACTGGGCAATCAATCCACGCAAGCCGGGGAGCAATTCTGTCGAGTCGTATGGCTTGTTACACGATGACTGGCAAACGCCGGTCTACGACTATAGATTGTTGGATATGTCCAAGCTGAGACAGAAATAAGCATTGAACATGAGAGCTCACCCTCAAGAAGACGAGAAGCAGGAGAGTGTGAGCCTACGCTCCATGTCATGCCTGACTTGTACTGTGATTACTCTATGAGGTCTCCCCCGGCTCGTCCGGCGCACAGCGGCATCGGTGTTTGTTCCAGACTTGTAGAATTAGTGTTGTGCCCGCCTTTCACGTGAGAGGCATTTTTACATTAGTTACTAACAATGTAATGACTACGTATACAAAGTAGCTATATTTACACACTACAATCTATACGCGTAGTTATGTTAATTACGTCGCTCAACATGGACGGCAGTGGCCGGGCCTTCAAGAAATTGTCGAAACTTCTCGAAAACAGCTTTGACAACAAACCTATAAATTGTGGCAGTGTAGGGAGGAGAATCGGTTGCTCCTCATCCGGGATCGAGAACTAGGCAGTGATTTAGCTGTGCACAAGAATTGGATAAGGTCGATCACCTACGGTGCGACATCTTTACTTGTCTCGTTAAGTGCGATGTGGTTCTATGCGGTCACAGCGCCTGCGCAGGATGTTTGGGGCGATGACTCGGACAAGGTAAAGGGTGGCCTTGGTGCAGGCGAGGTTTCGAAGCGGGTGACCTTCGGGATATTTACCTTGGATCCAGTATTGGGACCCGGTACACCCTGGAAGATGATGGTGACGAGACGGATGTCATCTCACTGACCAGTGACAGTGAGTAGAAAACCTATTAACCGCTCCAGAAACCCCACAGGACAACCCGGAAGCCAGGAAGAGAGCAATGGAGGAAATTAGAAGGCAGAAGTCAATACGCCAGAATAACCAGTCACTTGGGCACCAGCAGCAGCAATGGAGCAAACAGCCTCTAATCTTCTCCTTCGGCTTCAATATCTCCCTTCAGAATCCGCGTCGTCGAGTAGCCCAACTCTGCACAGATCATATCCACCCAATCTCCCTTCTCTCCAGAACCCACTCGCCTTCAGGCTCGACAGGTGGCCATCTTTCGTCCGCCTTCCAAGGAATACTGAAGTTCCTAACTCCACTGCTTATCTCTCGAGGCTCCTGTCCAGGAAGCTCGAGAATTGCTGTGGTATTCAGAGGTACCGCTGTGACTCCCTCCAGCCTGTTGCAATCAATTGCCCACTCACACCGGAACTCCCCGTACGGTGAGTTGAAGCGGGTTTTGGCCCAGGTGACAGACCCTCCAGGTTGAGGTTTGATGAGAGCTTTTTTCCATCCCTGCTCGAGAGGCGAAAGTCCTCCAGTGACAGATTGGAGGAAAGATGCGACTGCGCCTAAAGCGTAATGATTGAAACTGGTCATTCGACCTGGGTTGATTCGCCCGTCCTGGAGCATGCTGTCCCATCTCTCCCAGATTGTGGTTGCACCAAGTAGAATTGGCGCGAACCAGCTCGGCGTGTCTTTGGCTTGGAGCATACGGTAGGCATGGTGTAGATTTCCAGTAGAAGCCAGGGCGTGCAAGATAGTCGGTGTGCCTGCGAAACCGGTGGAGACGAGCCATAGATCTTTCTCCACAAGCTCGGCGAGACGGGTCCCAAGAATGGCACGCTGGGAGGGGACAGCAGGATCGGTAAGGTCGAACTGCAAGATGAGAGAAAGTGCTGTTTGGGTGTCTGAGACGACACGGCTGCGACGGGTGACGTACATCTCGTGGAACGTCTGAAGGAGCTCTTCCGCCTCAGCCTCGTAGAATTTGGCTTGGTTCTCGTCACCCAGCAGTCGTGCAATGCGTCCAGCAACGCGAGTGGTGTGTATGAGGTACGCATTGGCAACGAGACGATTGTCCGTGGGCCCAATAGCTGGAGTACCAGGCTTCGCCGCCGGTGCGAGCCAATCCGCAAATTGTGGATGGTCTTCAGCCCACATGTTTGTCTGAGAGTCCCTCTTGATACCAGTGGACAGCCATGCAGTCATCGATTCATATTGATCGGCCAGCATATGCTTGTCCCCATAGATCATCCACTGATCCCACGGCAACAGGACTGCAACGTCGCCCCAGATGGCTTGAGATTTGGCCCCTAACTGTTCGAAAACATCCGGGATGATGAGTGGCACTCTTTTGTCTGGCCACTTCTGCTGTTCTGCCCACAGGTCCTTAAGCCAACTGGCAAGAAACCCGGCTGTATCGAACATGTAGCCCATGGTCGGCGCAAACACCTGTATATCACCTGTCCAACCAAGTCGTTCGGCTCGCTGAGGGCAGTCGGTTGGGAGAGATATGGTGTTGGATCGAGTTGACCAGAAAACGTTGGCGTAGAGTTTGTTGATGGTCTTATGAGAACATTCAAAGTCACCAGTGCGTTCCATGTCTGAGGACAAAGCGACTCCGACGACGTCATGAAGAGTGATCCCGGGCCACCCATTGACTTCAAGGTAGCGGAACCCATGGAATGTAAATCTGGGATGCCAACCTTTGATCTTACCACCAAGCCGAATAGTATCTGTAGCTTTCGCCGCTCGAAGTGGCCGTACACCCAACTCGCCATGCTCCAGGACTTCGGCATGACGAAGAACAAGAGTACCCTCAGAAGATGGAGGCTCGGACTGAAACTCAACCCAGCCAGCAAAATTTTGTCCGAAATCAATGACCGTCTTGCCAGAGGGAGTCATGATGATCTCTGTAGCCTTGAGACGAGCGTACTCACGGATGGGAGGAGACTGAGTGGTTGCAAGGGTAGAGCTTGGGAAAGACTGGACCACGGTAGGCTGCCATTCCGATCCATCGTTTCCAGTATGCCATTGGGAGTCGTCAATGGTCGAGTCAAATGTCTCGCCGTCATAAATCTCAGCACCGGTCAGAGCTCCGTAAGACCATTCCCAATGTTTGCCTGTTGCACAGACTACCTTTCCCTCCACTTCAAGCTGAGCGAGAAGACCCATCTGAAGCCCCCATTTGTTGCGTCTCTCAAACTGTCCAACCCGTCCACAAAACCAGCCCTCAGCCACCCATGCCGAGAGTACGTTCTCCCCATTGTTCATAAGAAGTGTGACATCGTGCGCGGCGTAGTGCAGGTTGGCGTCATACGTAGTCCATCCTGGGGCGAGGTAGTCGTCCCCAATGCGTTTTCCATTCAGATAAGCTTCGTACAAACCATGCGCAGTGATATAAAGCCGAGCAGGTCCTTTTCCGCTCTTGAATTGGCAGCGCATGCGAATAGGTCGCTTGGGACCTTCTGCGTCTTCTAGGGGTCCGCTTACCATTTCTGCTTTCCAGTCACTTTTCTCAAGGAGACCAGCTTCTAAGTCTGTTTTGGCAGCCACGATAGAGCCATCAGAACCGTGGCTCTCAACCTCCACTTGGACATGTTCTCTGCTCTTGAGGGGAGTCGATGGCCATGGCACAAGGACGGAATCCGAGCTCTCGATCACGTATTCTTCCGAGTTGTGTTCGCGTTGTATACGTAATTTGTACGCCTTTTGTACCCAGTTCTCTGCGTCTCCTTTGAACCTCCAGCTGAGGCGAGGCTGACACTCGGAGACCCCCAAGGAACTCTGATAATGTTCGACGCGGAATTTCGAAATCTCGACAGACATTGTGTAAAAATGGAATATGGCGAGGGTATACCAGGTAACAGTCCACGGCGGAATTGATATATACCAATTCAAGTCTCGCAACCCCGAGCCTGGATGTGCTCCAATGGCTTTCGCAGAGTTTCACTTTTGTGGATCCCCGGAGATGCTATACATGCTGCATAACTGCGGTCAATTCATCTGAACTTCTCCCGAACGATTTTCACCACAGGAGCTTACAGAATGCCCACAGTCAAAATCAAAGAAGGTTTTCACCATCTTAACTTCGGGAGAGCAGTCGCCGGAAAGTCAGTTACGACAGCTGGTGACTTCGCGCCCGTCCCTCCTCTCCTCGTCCCCCCACCTCGAATGGTGTCGGATCACTCGCAGGCAAGGAGACACCGAGGCTCGTCTATTAGGTTCAGGCCGCTCAATGATCGGTTCGGGATAGAGCACGCCGTGTATATGGTTAGGTTTGCTCGAAACGCCGGATCTTGCACCTCCTCTCTACACATCCCAGACTTAACCTTGCGGGCAAAGATGCACCGAGGCCAAGTGAGCTATGTTCAGTAGTACCGAGATAGTCGAGCCGCGTCTCTTGAGGCCGGACGACATCTGCGCTCTTTATACCTTCAAAGCCAATGTTCGGGACGTGATGCTCTCTGGAAACATATTCACCACTCAAAAAATAACCCGCATCTTGTGGTTCGATCTACAGCCCACGCCATGGAACACAAAGAAGAAATCATACATACTGAAGACTCGGCCATGGCCATCGACGAGAAGGCGCAAGCTGTTTTGCATGATGCCACAGCCCGTGGGCAGATGCTGACAGGGTACGAAGAATTCAGCTGGTTCCAAACTCTCAAAGCCTTCAAAATCTCTGTCTTGTATTGCTGGTTGGTATCCCTCGCGGGCGCTGCAGACGGCTATCAAGTAAGATCAGTTTCGTATGCGGACGCTGGGAAGCTGACAAGATCGAGATTGGTATGAACGGCTCAATCATAGCCCAGTCAGGCTATGTCCGACAATTTGCAACGACAACAACAGCCGATGGGAAACCCTCATTGTCGGCGCAAGAGCTGGTGGCCATCGGCGGAACTACCCAGTCTCTTGGCCAGGTCGTTGGCATGACTACGATGCCGTTGTAAGTCATCCGTGGTGTAGAATCACCCTGCGAGGCCTCTTCAACCCCAAGCACAAAGAAAACAACGTTCAGATGCACTTGTTAACTTCTCTGCCAGCTTGTGTGCTCGATATGGCCGAAAGAAAGGGTTCTACGCTCTTTGGATCATTCTCGCCTTGAGTGTGATGACAGAATGTCTGTCCACATCTTGGCCACACTGGGTTGGTTTTGAAATTGCATGATCATGAATCTTGAGCCAATAAATGGGTCTTTAGATGATCGCCAAACTCCTCTCTGGAATTGGTGTCGGGTCTCTTCAGTTCCTCACACCAACCTATGTTGCAGAAATTTGTCCACCCAAGGTCCGAGGCGCATTGATGATCTCTTATAGTTGGTGGTGAGTCACAACGAGGACGTCAAGTCCCGAGATTCATCTGGAATTGGACCTAGACTTACCTTTGATCTGACAGGTTTTCTCTCGGCGTCCTGTTGGCACCAATTGCCCTTCAAGTCATGAATTCGCATGACCCCTCCGATTGGCATCTCCCCATCTATACACAATGGGGCCATATCGGATTGATGTTGGCCATCTACATAGCGCTTCCAGAATCACCTTGTGAGCAAAACTGAGACATGTAGACGCACATTGGCTGACCGATAGAAAGACTGGTGTGCAACCGTGGAGAAGCAGGAAGAGGGAAAGAAGTTACTCAAGCGCATCAACGGCACCATCCCAAATTATAATGTCGAAAGGCAATGGGCAGTGATCGTTTGCACCGTCGAACACGAGCGAGAAGTCGCTGCCGCGAATGCTGGGGGCAAATGGACTGACATTTTCAAAGGAAGAGACCTGGTAGGACGCCCTCATCTCACATTATTTCAACGCTTTGGCAACTGTAAGACTGATGAGGCTGGACACTCCTTCTAGCTCCGAACCATCATTGCAAGCTGGTGTCTCACCGGCTCACAGTTTCTTGGTCTCACCGTTTTAAACAACTACGCTGCTTACTTTTATCAGCAAGTCGGACTAAGCAATGTTTTTGCGCTCACAGCCATCACCAAGGCACCTCAATTGGGCGTGGTTCTCGTCCTGGTAGTTCTCGTCGACAGGTTTGGCCGCCGCCTTGTGGCATGCACGTCCCTCACCCTCATGTGGATTTGTGACCTGGGAATCGGGATCTTAGGTCTGGTCCCGCAATCCTCCCAGGTAAAGGGACTTCTCGTGTTCTTCGCCGCAATGTTCAGTAAGTGGCTTGCCGCGAGTCTCCTGAGCTCCCAACGTCTCTCTTTTCCCCTTGTGTTTCTATCCGTCGACTGATGCTGACACTCCGACCTCTTAGCATGCGCGGCGAGTGTCGCTTCTGCCATCGGATACGGATTTCTCGGGGAAATCCCTTCGCAGCGTCATCGCGCGCACACGGCCGGCTTTGCAGCAGCAGTGGCTAGCGTCATGGGTATAGTCAACAATGTCATGGTGCCGTACATGCTGAGCAAGACTGCCTGGAACTGGGGACTAAAGTCGACGTTCTATTACTTTGGACTTGGAGCCGCCTTTGCCATCGGCTCTTGGTTTGTCATTCCAGAACCCACAGGGTAAGTCATGGTTCCTACTCTTCAATTTTGATATGTTCTTTTCTGGGGCTTTAGGAGCGATGAAGCTGAGAGTATGTTAGGCGCACGTTTGCCGAGCTAGACGAAATGTTTGAGACCAAGGTAAAGCCCTGGCGGTTCCGTTCTTACGAAACGGCCACTCAGCAAGCGGTGGACGCCCAACACAGGGCCGAAGAGAGAAGGATGGGGGCAAATACGGATGCTTGACTGCAACGAGGTGTATTTGGGCCGTGAAGAGGGCAAAGCCGGATCAGATAGTCTCGACAATGTTCAACCAGGGTAAATTTGCAGGGCACTAGGTGGCCTACTTCCATATCTTTGCTCCGTAGTAAATTTCGGCCTTGGACCATCCATGATACCGCAGAGTTTGAGTATCGATCAGTCGTGCTCAGCATACCCGCTCGCTTTGTATTCTGATGCCATTGACCATTCCCTCCATTACCATCCCAAAGGAAGACCAGTTCTTTGAAACAGGATTAGAGTCATCGCAAATGGCTGCGTTTATTGCTTTTCAGCACGAAAGCGATTCCGCCATGAAAGGAATTAGACGTTGGCGGGTGCAATACAAAATTTATCGACGATGACTTGTTTTTGAGATATCTCTATAGGAGACACAAAGATAGGAGAGGATGGAGACATTCCGAACTCGATATTCTAATACACCTTTCGAGGACTCGGGATAGCCTTGTTCTCATTCCCTAGTCTCTTCCCAACCCCAAGGTGTATCCAAGCAAGATTATCCATGACATAGTCAGTACCTATCGGTAAGGGGTCAGGCAGTGGATGTCTCTTTCCGTATTTCAGGGCAGGACCGAACACTGTCCCTGTCTCCTCCTGATATTGTTTCCATTTTTCTATCAGTTCCGCGAGCTTTTCTGGTTGCTCGTTTGCCAAGTCATTCGTCTCTCCTTGGTCCATTGAGAGGTCGTATAGTTGCCATTGGCCCGTCCCCGTTGCAGTGTCAGATTGCATATGGTTGATTTTCCAACGACCAAATCGTAGCCCGGCTCGATTGTAGATCTCCCATCCCACAGCCGGATCATCATAGCCGTGTATTGCATTCATTTCGCGATCTGACGAAGCAGACGAGGACGTACGGTCTGAGAGATAAGGCACCCAGGATTTACCTCTCATCCCAAAAACGAGTCGATCCAGGTATGGCGCAGTCGCGCGAGGATGGGATGGGAATGGGTTCGGATGCCTGGCTCCTGCCAGTTCCAAAAAGGTCGGCATAATGTCCATACAGGTTGCGAAGGCATGGGAGATGGTGCCGGGGGCTGCTTGAGTCAGGGGCGGATAGCGGATGACGCAGGGTACACGAATTCCACCTGCGACTCGGTCAGTGTTGTTTCATTTTGGCATTTGTGGACGTGATATCGAGTTTTACCTTCAGTGCAATAGCCTTTGTACATTCGATGTGGGGCAGTCGCAGCGGCAGCCCATCTTCTCTGGATCAGAACTGTTGTTGGTTCCAAGGGCAAAGGAGCATCCTTACCTGGGACCATACCAGCAGAAAGAGTTGTGATTGCCAAGGTTTTCGTATGAATTGTCATAGTATCGATTTATATCCATGGTGAAATCGTCCATGACCCCTTTCGATTCTGGACACAAATTCAAATTAGTTATCGGTCTCCAAAAGGCCAAAAGAGAATAGATTGACAGACCCTTCGAGGCGCCTTCAGCTCCGTTATCCGATTGAAAAATCACAAATGTGTTGTCCAGCTCCCCAATCTTTTCCAGATAATCTAGGATCATACCCGCCGCTCTGTCCATAGACGTAACCATGCCCGCATAGATCTCCATAGACCTCGCGCTAAACTTTCTCGTTGCGTCGTCCATATCTTCCCAGCGTGGATGATTTGTGACGACTGGGTGAGCCGTCGCGTTCGGCTGAACTACACCGGTCTCGATGAGCTTCTTCAATCGCGTTTCGCGAAGAGCATCCGGGCCTGCATCATACACTCCACGGTATGCATCGCGGTCTTCTGCTGTGCATTGAAGAGGCCAGTGAGGTGCGGAGAATGCTAGATATGCAAAAAAGGGCCGGTCTTTCTCTTCTTCTGTTCGGGACTCGAAGTACTCAATCATCCTTTGAGCGTAAGACGTCGAAGAGAACCAGCCTTCTGCAGAATTAGTAATGTTGGCTTCCCTATTCTCGAGTCAGATTCTTAGACTATGATGAGCCACAAAGTTGACATGAGCAGACTCACGGCATCCACTTGTGTCCGTCTTTGACGTAGATCCTCGGCACTCGAGCAGGATTAAAGTTCTGCCCCTGCACGACTTGATCCCAGGCAGGCTCCCAGCCGAAATGATTGCAGCTTCCAGGCAGAACACTGAGGCTCTTGTGGAATCCTCGAGCAGACGGAATTGTATCGTCGCGGAGACCGAGATGCCTGAGTAGTCATGAGCGCCTGCTGGCTAGAGGCATACAGCTTAAAGCCTCTTACCATTTTCCTACCATGCAATTCCAATAGCCACTGTCTGAAAGCACTTCAGGCAGAGCGGCAATGTCGAAGTCTAGAGTCATATCAGATCCATCTGCTCCAGTCTTCAAAAAGATCAGGTAATGTTACTGAGATATCCCTCTGTTCCTGGTCCGGTCCATCGATCAGGGTCCATACTCTTGGTACTGTCAGAAGTGCCAGCTAGGTGAAATGATCTTACGATCACAACTCACCTTATGCTCGTGCATTACACCAAGCCCAGCGATGTGGTTGTCTGTTCCAGAAAGTAGCATTGAGCGGGTCGGTGAGCACGCCGCTGCAACATGATCTTCTCACGTTCAGCAATGGGCTTGCCCAAGAGTCCAAGACTACTCACAGTCACTCATTCGGAGTCCTTCGTCGGCGAGTCTATCCAAGTTCGGCGTCTTAATCTCGGCTCCGTAACAGCCCAAGTCGGAGAAACCCAGGTCATCAGCCATCATAATGAGAAAGTTTGGGCGTTTGGGCGCCATTGCTATTCTCTTTTCCTAGTCGAGGCGTGAAAGAAGGAACGGCAAAGGAAGAATGCTTTTGCTGCAAAGTGAAGAGGAAATGTTGAACCTACAATGCTTGTTCCCTTTATGCAGCCTTCTGCAAACATAAGGGCCAAGTATCAGAAATGAGATTGCCATACGGAGTAAGTCAGAACAGAATCTGGCTGAGAAGCTCGCTTTCGGTCGAACATTAGCTGCCAGCTTGGATCCATGTTCGGATAGTATAGGACCGAATCTGCGCAAAACGAGGAAGTCTCGAAACCACTCCGAACTGGCGACTGTCGTTTGACATGGCGCCCCGGGTCGATGGTGTTGATGGGTTCCAATCAGACGAAGCAGTTATATTGCGAGGTTACCGATCAAAGGGGAGGCGAAGTGTCTATCTGATTGGTCCCCACAACCTCACCCCCAGCGACTCTTGACCCCGGTGCCGACTTCCGGACTCATTGCATCTTGCTTCGGGTGAACCGTTAGCAAAACCAGAATAACTCGTACCGACAGGCCCTATGAACAACGACCGTAAGGATACTGTGCGATCGCGTAGCCCGCCGGCGCAACAACGGCCGAGGTTTCAGTTAGTAAACGAAAAGTAACATTAACTACAAGATTGTTGAAATGACGAAGTAAAGACGTGTAAAGTGTTCAGCCTGCGCTAATCGAGCAACTAACCCGAAAGCTGGTATACTGGCACGTGACTGGATATTCCTGCAAGTGGATCACGTGATAGAATGGCCCACTTGTCCAGCTTCCCGGGAAATAATTAATGCGGAGACCGATATCGTTATCACCAGGCCAGGCGACAAGCCATGGCAAGCTTGATGACGAGCTCGGTCTGGAGTTCCTCCGCCGCGAGAGACCTCGTGCGCATCTACACCATGGGAGTCCTAGACGTGCTGCTTCGCCTCCAGGCTGAGCTGTGAGGAGAGCAGTAACCGCTCAATCCGTCCGTACAGAACGCAACGATGTCTCCGACAGAGATCGATCCTCTACTGCCTCAGAACGAGCCCGCTCCCGAGATCCAAGGCCATGGCTTCTCAAGATACAGAGGATATGAAGGTATCCAGCCATTACCAGAGTACAAAGAACACCCGAAGCAATGGGAGGAAATACGCCAGGCGCAGCCAGGGTACCAAGATGATGAAGACGATGATGACACGCAATCTACGTCGATGGAATCCACCCAGTCTGCCCTGAACAGAATCATCGGCATCTTCTCCGTGGTGGTGTTCATGGGCTTTGTGATCGCCCTGCTGAGCCCGCGCGTAGCGGACCAAGAGCCCATCCCTCTCCCCAAAAGGCCCCAGAGCATCGAGCAACGAGTTTCGGCCATCCTCAACCACACACCGCTGATAGACGGCCACGTCGACCTCGCGATCTTCATCCGCGGCCTGTACGCAAACAAGCTACACACCAAGGAGTTCAAAGAGAAGTTTGAGAACGGCAACATGGAACTAAACGTCGATTTGCCGCGGCTGCGCGAGGGCAAGGTGGGCGGCGCATTTTGGAGTGCCTTCGTGGTGTGCCCGGAGGACGCAAGTGACGATTTTTCGGACGAGCAGTACGCCACAGCGGTCGCGCATACACTGTCTCAGATCGATCTACTTAGGCGGCTGCAGGCCGAGTATGCCGAGAACTTTACTTTCGCGACGACACCGCTGTCTGGGCAGCTGGCCAATTTCCACGCATCGAGGAGTTTGATCTCCCCGATTAGTATTGAAGGATTGCATCAGATCCCGCAGTCCGCCCCGCTCTCGACGTTGCGGCTGTACTATGCACTGGGCGTGCGTGCAGCGACACTCACGTGGAATTGTCACAACGCGTTTGCCGACGCGGCGTTGATTTCTACTCGCAACGGCACGCATGTCGCTCCTTACCATCGTGGCGGCCTTACCTCCGCAGGACGAGAGGTCATCCGCGAGATGAACCGATTGGGGATACTGGTCGACATTTCGCATACATCGTATTGGACGCAGAAAGCCGTGTTGAGCAACAACACCTCGGCGGCGCCCGTCATCTACTCGCACTCGTCGGCGTTTGCGCTGTGTCCGCATCCGCGAAACGTCCACGATGATATCCTCGAGTTGGTCAAGCAGACGGGAAGTGTGGTCATGATCAATTTCAGCCCCAGTTTCATTTCGTGCTTGCCACCGCCGGATGAGAGCGTGTTGCCGGAGTTCTACGAGAAGAATAATACCTTGCACCAGGTTGCCAGGCATGTCGTGTACGTCGGCGAGAAAATTGGGTACGACTTTGTCGGGCTGGGGAGCGATTTTGACGGCATGGGCGAGCTGACGCCAAAGGGCTTGGAGGGCGTTGATAAATATCCCGACCTGATTGCTGAGTTGTTGAAGATGGGGGTCAGTGATAGAGACGCTGCGAAGGTGGCAGGAGGGAATCTGATCAGGGTATGGGAAAAGGCCAACGGGGTTGCCAGAAAGCTGCAGCGGGAGACGCTGGAGGGAGAAGATGCTGTCTCTGGGTGGTGACCTTGCACATAAGGCTGGCTTATTCCGGGTACCCGGACTGAACAAGCAGAAGCAATCAGAAAAGCCCTCGCTTAGTAGATCAGGCCCCACGACGCACAATTCTTGCATTGCCTCCGTGAAGAGCGCCGGAAATGAAAAATGAAAGTGCAAAAAAAGAAGAGCACATCCGTGAAGCCGAGTTGCTTCGAACTTGGTCCCGGACTGTGAGCTCAAAAAGGAGCAAAATGATAGATCTCAGCGACATGGAATCGAACCACAGCCACCTGGGCGCGGCTTTTAGACCGCCAGGTATTCTACCACTAAACTATCGCTGATCCTGATTGTAGGGGATATGTCCTCTACAGCGAAGAAGGGCTCTTGAATTGTTGGAAAAGAACGTGTTTTTGCATCTGATAAGCGTGTATTTCCCAAAGGTGAAAATTAGGAAATTAGGAGAGCGATCATTTTAGGTGGTGAGTCAGCATTTTGTCTGCTGAGCTGATGAGCGATATGAACTGCCTTGCATCCTCCAGTCGCTTGAGAGTCACGTGGAAGGTTAGATTGGTCGTTAGGACTCGTTCAAGTACCTCCTGTGGTAGGGATGGAGGGCAGTCATTGTAGTCGATTGGTCCAGATATCCAGGCTCTTTCCAAGAGATAGTGGTTGACCCCGTGTTGTCCGGTTGAAAAACTTCGTCTTGCCCAGGAGGCTGGCCGATTCCCGACATGTGGGAGCGCCCGCCTCTTTGACGAGCAGTGTTCTTTTCCCCTATGCACGGTAGGCGTGCCAGTGGTCTGAATACTCCGGAAGAAGGCTGGTGCATGTTTGGCCGGCTTTCTTTGGCTGGAGACCACCACAACGATATCGCGCGTGACGCTGGTCGCGGGTGACGAATAGCACCGCAGCCAGATTCCGATAATCAGAGAGCCTCCCGGACGATGTAGGGTCTTGAGCCATCGTCACTCCCTCAAGGTCAGATGGAGGTGATCTTGGTCGAAGTAAAAACATGTCACTTTCCCCGCCGACAAGGACCTACCAAGTCTTCGACCTATCGACAACGTCAACCACAGGTTGTGGGAGGCCAAATTGTTGCCCGTAGAGACGTTGCCTACGTCAGTGCTGGGCCTTGACGAGCTTGCCCGACAACCTTCTCAGTTCCGACAAACGAGTTGAAGGAGTTGAGACAAGGCGGGACGAAAATTCTGGTTTCGCTAGGAACACTCCAAGTCAAGTTCACACCGAACCCGCGTCAGAGAATGCTTGCGTCCTCGAAGCTGGCCAAGTCATCGCCGGGCTCACCGTCGCCAGACCCTTGTTTTGGCGCCGGAGTGCATCACCCTCAAAAAGGAAGCCTACTTTGGACTCCTGCCTTCTCTGTTCCCACTTCAAGTGCCCGACCAGCGACTCCCATGCTCCTGTCCTTGCTTGCGGTCATACGTCTCGGGAGTTGGTAGAGAGTGGTTTATCGTGCCCATTTCCTGAGGCATAATACTTCAGGATTGCTGATGTCGCGACCGCCCACGAGTATTGTGCGAGCACTCTCGTAGACTGTATCAGCTCCCAATAGATCTCCGTGCTATCGCCACAGATGTGTATTGTAATGCATAAATGATATCCCTTAACACTATGATAATAGCTTCACAGAACACAGCTTAACGAGCGCTTGAGAGCTACGTCTTCGGTCTTCTGGGCAACATCTGCAGGAATTTGCCTGCAGAATTTACCCCGCCAAGGCTGTCCCTCAAAATCAAGGCTCGAGTGGCACGGGGTTTAGACAATGGCTCTAGGAATTGTTCGCGCATGTGTGTTCATTCTTCTGGTTCCAAAGTGTTTCCTGGCTGCACAGTTCCGTCATCGCGTGAAGCGCGCAGCTTACAGCCCAAGGTTCCCCATTTGTTTTATACACGCAAGGGAGAGTAATTCTTTGGGTTAATGGTGCATACATTTTGTGGAGGAAATACGTGTGGGAGGTGCGCGGAAGGGTTCCGAAGATAGAAAGATGAGGTCTTGGCAGAGGTTGTGAGTTGGCAACCTTTCATTTTGCGCAGGCCGATACGACTATTGACCATTATGCGGCTGGAGCTGGAAAGATCTTCTATCTGCTTTACACGCACAATGGCGACCTTCCCAACAACGCCTTGCAATAATGACGGCCTCGCTGCCTCGCAGTCCCTCGTGTAACGACTTCCGCTCGCCAGCTCACTTGCGTGGCTGCTAGCGGTCCGGTGCCAAATGGTCATTACTACGGTAGTTGAACACCGAGCGCCATGCCTTGCGGGGGCTGAGGTCCGCTGCGAATGAGTACCAATACTGTCGTATGGTTGGCGCTTTTGACATCAGGCATTCATGACCCATGCGAGGACAGAGCTCCATCCTCACGCGAGATACCCGGAATCAGGACTGTTTCCAATATCAGCAGGCAACTCCTCAACGCCGCGCTCATCTGGTGTGTATATTAGCCTCGTTTCAGCTCTAACAACAACCTATACAGACACTCACTGGTTTACGCCGATCTTGGCAATGCAACGATTGCGCCCGCCTGAAGCAAACAAAGGTTACCGTTCCAGTGCCACCTTGTTGAGGCCTCCCACACTGCAATCAAAGTCTCCGAGCACATAGGCGTCCCAGACGAGGCCTGAACGTTATGTCTCCGAGTGCATCCGTGGTGTATATGAATACAAGAGCTCCGTCTGATGGAAAGAGGAGACTCTGTCTTGTCATCACAGCTTGTATGCGCCCTGCAGAGCCATCGCGATGTCTGACAGAAGAGTGTTTGAGAATGTGCAAAACTTTGTATACAACCTTGATCCCATTCGTACTGCCTTGCTGCTCATTTGTATCTGGATGACATGGCAAGCGTTCCTCCACCTCTATCGTCTCACAATACATCCCCTAGCGAAGTTCCCCGGCCCGAAACTTGCCGCAGCCTCTTACTGGTATGAGTATTACTACGATGTCTCGAAGGAGGGGAGATTTATCTGGAAAATCATGGAGCTGCACGAGGAGTACGGTAAGCGAACGTGGACACAGGCTGTTTCACGAGGGCTGACCTCCGAGAAGGGCCGGTCGTCCGAATAAACCCAAATGAACTTCACTTCAACGACCCGGATTTCTATGAGGAAATATACCATGGCAAGAAGTACAGGACTGACCGCGACAAGTGGTTTAATCTGGACCACATTGGGGAGGGTCTCGCTTTCACCATCGACCACGACGTCCACGCACGACGGCGGAATGCCCTGTCTCCGTACTTCAGCATGCAGTCTATTCGAGCCCTGGAGCCTCGCATCACAGATATTGTTGCGATCATGTTGGATCGGATCCACGAAGCTCGTCAAAACGACAGAATAATCCATCTCTACCACTTGTTCTCCGCGTATGCTGTCGACATCGTCTCTCAATACGCCCTTGGGAAAGATTTGTCGATGAACCTGATAAACAACCCCGATTTTGGCAAGGAATGGGCTGAGCTCATGGCGTCCATACGAATCAACAACTTTGGGAGACATTTCAAGGGAATAATGGCGGTGATGGTGTCTCTCCCCGAATCTATTATGGCCAGGCTGAACCCACGGATTGCCCGATTCGTAGACTGGCGGAACACGTTGTCAAAAAAGGTGCAACAAGTCCTCGACGAGCAAAACAGCGAAACGCCAAAAGACGGACCGACGACGCTGTTTCGAGAACTGATCAAAGGCGACCTGCCCGCCGAAGAAAAGTCTCTGCGACGCTTGACGGACGAAGCCAGCATGGTCTTGGGAGCGGGCGGTGAGACCACTGCCCAGACTCTGGTACGGACTTTCTACCACTTGATTGAGAATCCGCGAATTATCAAAAAGCTTAGAGACGAACTGGCCGTTGCCCTTCCGGAGCCGGACAAAATACCACCCTTGGCAGTGCTTCAGAACCTTGTCTACCTGAACGCCGTAGTCGACGAAGGTGTCAGGATATCATTTCCTGTACCGGCAAGGTCAACTAGAGTGTTTCATGACCATACACTGCATTATGGCAGTTGGACAATCCGGCCTGGAGTGAGTATCGCGTCATGCATACGTGTTTCTGCTAAGGTGCGATCCAGACTGCCGTCTCCATGTCGCCTTGGATGGTCACGATGAGCGAGAAGATATTCCCCGATCCCTTCAAGTTCGATCCAGAGAGGTGGCTAGGAAACAAGGAACTGCGCAAATATCAGGTCACATTTTCCAAAGGGAAAAGGGCTTGTCTCGGGATCAAGTAAGTCCTTTGCCCTCAAAGAAATGGCAGCTGAGAACGAAATACTGACCCTCGTCGCAGTCTTGCCTACGCCGAGATGTTGTTTGCAATTGCCATGATCATCCGCAAGTTCGACCTGGAATTGTATGAAACGGCGTGGGAAGATGTGGACATTGCGCATGATTTTTTCGTGGCGCTTCCAAGGATCGGTACGAAAGGCGTTCGCGTCAAGGTCAAGGGGGAGTTTTCCTAAGCATGGCAACATACAACATCATTAAAAAAGCAGGCTCATTCTCTGCATGAAGCTCCAGCAAGACGCCTTCTCTAAAGTTGTATTCACCACGACCCGTGTCTGCTGGCCTTCCGCATCACGGGGTGACGGGCAACATGCTCCCCAGATAGTACAATTTCACAATTTTGCCTTCGCTTCGAGTTCCTCAGGAGGAATTATCCTTGCTGTCGTGAAAGGAACCTCAAGATGATAGAAAACCTGGTCCCATCGATCATTTCCGAACCAATCTCGCCGCTGACCCTTGGAATTGACAGCTTGAATCCACGGAGCGCCGAATGCGCCAGAACTCTTCGTCAGCTCGATAACTCGCTGTTTGTTCTCCGGACTGGCGGCATTCTTCATAATTTCCTTGACTTCCTCCTCGGTGAAGATACCCTCCAGAGCCTTGATCACACCTTCCGGCTTCGCGATATTGATGCCCTTGCTCCAGTACGCCACACTAAACGCCGGGAATGTTTGGTCGAATTTCTCAGCCGGATAGTGGTCTTTGACCCATGTCGCGACGCGAACGGCCTGCTCAGCGTCAATCCCCGATTTCCAACAGCCTCAGTGACACTTACAAATAGGGACAGAATCGGGAAGTCCTTAGGGCGGATCACTTTCAACCCCAGCATCTCGCCCGTCAACGTGGTATCTTGCTCGGCGAAAGCCTCCTTCCACTTCGGTGTCGGAGTGTATGGATTTCCCGCGCCATCACGGGCGGCACCCAGAAAGAAAGGTATTATGTCGACCGAGACGCCATACGCATTGAGAAGTGGCCGGTAGCGAACAGTATTGGTGAAGCCGAACCATGAGTACGGCGACACTAGACACGCCTGGTGAGTTGCAAAGCATATCAGTTGGAAATTCGATGCTCGGTACATACCACAATCGACAAAAACCGTCAGCTTCCCTCCCTCTGGATGCTTTTTTGGAAACATCGACATTCTGAGAAGCTCGGAATATAGGGCTGGCCCGAATCGGCTATCCTTGGTGTGCAGTTCAGGCCTCCTCCACGACGAAGCTGGGCTGGAGGCTAATCAGATTGCGTGATGCACCCTTTCGCTCTGCTCGGGCACTGTTATAATGATCCGCTACCCCCTGTGCATAAAGGCCAAAGAGTGAATACATCTCAGCGAAGGGGATCTCTCAAAGATGATGAGGACAAATCAGCGAGCCCGGGAAGCCGAGGTCCCCCGGAGCAACGCCGGCGGCGACTAATCATTAAAGCAGATCCCGAGACCATAACATACCTCGATCCTCCTTCGTCTCAGATATTCCCTATCGAGGCTGTCGCGGCGCCAGTGAAAGCTCGCCTCAACTGGCTACGCACGAAACAATATCTTCTAATCAATCCAATGAGACAATTGCTTCAAAATGGGAGGGACGACTCCCCCATGGGGCAAGCTGCTGCTCGCCACAGCACCTCTTGGCTACATACACAACTACACCGCACCTGTTTCGAGCAGTGACGCTGACAGCATCGCCAAAATCGCAGCACCATGCCCGTAGAGTCGGCCTATCCCCCGATCACCGTTCCGCCGGTCGATGTCTGGACCTTTCTCTTCGAGCGGTCTGAACGCGAATTTCCAGAAGATCACGGTAGGCGAGTGGGAAAATAGCACTTGGTCCAGGGGGCTGACGGTGCGTCCAGTTGTTTTCGTGGATGTCGCAGCACAGAAGCAGCAGTCCGTCCGCGATGTTCGCGACGCTGCAACACGATTCGGCCAAGGAGTTCGACAGCAGTGGCATTGGCGAAAGGGCGATGTGGTGGCGCTTTTCAGCCCTAACAGTACCGATATCGCGGCCGTGACGTTTGGCACGCTCTGGGCGGGTGGTGTTGTCTGTCCCTTCAACAATCTGTATACTGTCGGCGAACTCGTGTCACAATTGAAGTCTTCGCAGGCGCAGGCCTTGGTCACCCATGTGGCATGTCTTGAGGTTGCCCGGGAGGCTGCCTTGCTTGTGGGCTTATCGCTCGACCGCGTCATTCTAGTAGGACCCCGAGATCCGAAAGAGCGATTCAGGCATTATTCCGACGTGCAGCCTTCGACTACCGATATCCAGAAAGTGCAGATCGATCCGAAGGAGGACCTTGCGTACCTGGTGTACTCTTCTGGAACCACTGGCCTGCCGAAAGGCGTGATGTTGACACATGAGAACGTTGTCGCGAATCTGCTGCAGGGGGCGGTCATGGACGGCCAGAATATGCACTGGAGCAAGGACAGGACCATTGGATTCCTGCCCATGTACCATATCTACGGTAAGCCGACACACCACCCGGAGCAATCCCACATGCTGATATCTGGGGACACCTAGGCATCGCGGTTCTCCTCCTTCAACCAATATTCCGAGGGGTGCGAGTCTACATCATGCAAAGGTTCGAATTAGAGCCGTTTTGCCGCATCATCCAGGACCAAAGGATCACGTTCGCCTTTGTTGTGCCACCCGTCGTGCTGGCACTGGCCAAGCATCCCCTGATCGACAAATACAACCTGAGCTCCCTCCGAATGATGCACTCGTCCGCTGCACCGCTCACGGACGATCTCGTTCAAATGGTATTCAAGAGGCTGAACGTGCCGATCAAGCAAGGGTACGGATTGTCAGAAGCCTCTCCAGGAGTGGCTTCACAGGTGCGTGAAACAAGCTCTATCCTTCATTGCAGTTACTTACTCTGGCTTCATTTCGCAGCCCTGGGGTCAATGGGACAAGACTATCGGCTCGGCGGGGACGCTCCTCCCATCCATGTCCTTGAAGTGTGTAGCAGACGGAAAAGAAGTCCCCCTCGGAGACACCGGTGAGATCTGGATCAAAGGCCCCAATATCTTCAAGGGCTACTACAAAAACGCGAAGGCCACGGCAGAGTCAATCACTCCTGACGGCTGGTACCGCACCGGCGACGTGGGCTATGTCGACAAGGACAACAACCTCTACATCACGGATCGAGTCAAGGAGCTCATCAAGTACAACGGATTTCAGGTCGCCCCGGCCCAGTTGGAAGGCCTGTTGCTGGCACATCCGGCCGTCAACGATGTGGCTGTCATTGGCGTGTACAGCAGAGAGAAGGCGACCGAGTTACCAAGAGCGTATATCGTGCCCGCCAAGGGATACTCCGCTGGACCCGAGCTAGAGAGAGTGGTTTCCGAGTGGTTGAACAGGAAGGTCGCTCCGTACAAGAGGCTCAGGGGCGGCGTTCGGTTCGTGGAGGCAATCCCGAAGAGCAATGCCGGCAAGGTGCTCCGCCGGGTACTGTCTGAACAGGCGAAGAAGGAAGTGTCGGCTCGACTGTAATGCAATCTGGTAGATCTCGTGGACACGGTCAGTTCGTGCTCCAGGCGGGGCTCGACCTTCCGACCCGTCATTGATCTGGAGGACAAGTACATTTCTCAGCTGCATGGCCAGGGGAAGGCATCGCATCGAAAAGCTCGTCATAGACTCCCTGGCGTGAATCACGAAAACCCAGGCTTGTCTTGCCCTGTAGTCAATACAATCATGGACAGGAAGTTCAACATGACAGCTGTGGACGACCTATATGTCGTTCTGTGTGAAAAGCTACCATAAGGATACATGATTAACCCTCTTCAAACCATTCCCCGCTTACAATTTCGAGAACATGCTCTCGCCCTGGGGCCGAGCGTCCAACTCATGCGTCCACGCACTCCTCGGCTGGGTGTGCAAGAACCAATACGTCTGGGCCAGATCGGCGGGCGCCACCAGGTGAGCGTCCACATCGTCCAGCTTTGTTTCTTGCCCGCGTCGCTTCCACTCCCTTCTGGACCACTCGCCGATCAACTTGCCGTCCACGGGGCTGTCGACGATGATGTGCGCCGCGTGGATGCCCTTGGCCTGGTACTCGCGGGTGATGATCTGGCACAGCGAGCGCAGGCCAAATTTCCCCGGCGAGAAGCTGGACAGGCCGGGATTGCCGCGCAGGGCGCCCGTCGCGCCGGTGAACAGGATGGTGCCCTTGCCCGCGGCCAGCATGTCGGGCAAGACGCACTTAGTCGCCCAGAACGCGCCGAACAGGTTGATCTTGGTGAAGTTCTCGAACTCCTCGGACGAGGTGTCCAGGATGGGCCGGCCGTTCACGCGCCGCGCCCCGGCGTTGTACACCAGCACGGACACGGCGCCCAGGTCGGCGCGGATGTGCTGGAAGCTCGAGAGCACCGAGCTCTCCTGCCGCAGGTCGGTGATGTAGTACTTGGCCGAGCCGGCGCCGTAGTCGGCCTCGATGCCCTGGGCCATCTTGTGCAGCTTGTCCTCTGTGCGCGCCAGGAGGGCGACGTAGAAGCCCTCGGCCACGAAGCGGCGGGCCACGGCTTCGCCGATGCCGGGTCCGGCGCCCACGAGGGCGATGACGGGTTTGTTCTGCTTGTTCAGAGACATATTGTGACACGGTGTTGACTGGTGGTGGGAGTGCGAGTTGTCGAGGTTCGTCCGGTAGTAAAGCTAACTCCCGGTCTGACGCTCGGTGATAGATTGAGATGCACAAAGACTGTCAGCCACAGCTGTTCCGTTCCGTTGCTGTTCTGTTGCTGTGCTGTGTAAACGGCGTACTGTCCTGTGTAGCTCCAATGTATCAGACGATGCAAGCAAGCGAGGATTTACAGCGTAGACAATATTTGAAGAAGCTTCATTGTTCGGCGGAATCACGATCATGTGCTTGCGAATCAGTAATCCTTCGACAAGAGCAGACCTTGCATCACCCACTAAGCTTCAACCTCGGTAGGGGGGCCAACGCCGGTGTGCCGCCCCGGGGATTTGGTGGAATAGTAAGCTGCCGTCATTGCTCGTGCACTGCATGGACTGCGGCTCCCACGTACTGTACGTGCGTATGGGTCGTGGATTTGCGGCCTGGAAGACCTCATCGACTGCACTGCCGCGCGAATCTCGGGGCGCTCGTGGGATGGTGAAAGGTAAAATGGTCTCCAGTGACAAGTTCTTGCAATGTGCCCTTTCGAAGCACCTACTTGCAGTCACGTCACGATCTACTGGAAGTAAGGGGACCTACTTAGGTGTGCGCCCAGCCCCTAACTTAGGCATTAAAGTATCTTCTAAGGCGCAGCCCCAAACGCCGATGGTGAGCTCTAACTGCAGCCTTCACTATTTACAGCGCCAATCTTCCCATCGTTTGATACATTTACCAACTTGGTGTACGCATCATTCCTTATTGTAAGACATGTGACAGGTTCTTGTCATGATTTTCTGAACCTACGAGATTTTACGAGCACTCACTCCATAGCCACATCGCTATGCAAGTGTAGCGCGCTTGAGCGCTCGAAATCAATGCGTCGTGACTGTGCTCTTACTTTGCTCTCAGGTCGACACGAGACGCGTGAGCCACTCTTATGTACGTTGGTGTTGCTGCCTCCCGCAGAGAAAATCTACTCGGAACTGTCATGAACGGGGTTCAGACAGGCAGATAAGCTAAGAGGTCCAGGTTCCGGGCATGAATTGCCAGGATTCTCAGTCTTCTTGGGCGATCCCCAGGGGCTGTGGACCTCTTCCTGACACCTCTAAAATTATTATCTATACCTATAAACTTATTTATTCCTATTGAACTGGGGTGAGGCTTCATTTCGAACGATTTTGTCTCGTATGGTGACAGGAATTGCCTCTTATCGCAACCAAAGGACTACATCTTAAAGGTACGGGCGTTGAATGTATGGTAGGTGGTCAGTTGATTAATTTATGTGTGAGAGTAAAGAAAGTAATAGTAAAGAAGCGCAGCCTTACGCCAAGGGAACGCCAATCAATCAGCACGCAGAGACAAATGGCTGTACATTGTCAGCCTTGTCACACCAGCAACTTCAACAGCCCCATTACACTAGCTGGATCGTGTCCGATTCTTGAGCCGCGATAAACTCCCGGACTGAACCATTTGGCTACTTGTGAAAACTCAGCTGCTCGAATCAGCAGCATGAACAACATTGTAAGTTATGCGTGTGGGCATGAATTGAGATTGAAAGGCTATGGACCCATCGAATAGAGTGTTGTGATCATGCATGCCATCTCCACTGTCTTCATGAGCAATCAATCCTGTGTAGGCTCTTGTGCGCGTTCCAAAAAAGGCCGATTGCAGTGGACAGAGCCACCAGGACTAGTTCTGCATCAAACGTCAGCAAGCAAGTCATGATACCAAAGCTGGCACCGTACCATAGTCTTCCATTATTATTCCTAGGCCCAGATGAAGTTGCCATGATCGTTGGCAATGAGTTTGTTGATATTGATGGTCGATGTGAGCCAGCCTTGATCATCGCCAGTTGCCAACTTGGCTGACAGCGTTTTGCCGTCATCAAGCAACTTCACGTCTTGGGACCATTTGCTGAAACCTCCGCCGGAACTGCTATATACTAGCTTTCCATGGTCATTGGCGATACGGTCGTCAAGAAGAATGGAAGAGTTTTTCCAGCCGCCAGAACCGCCAGGTGCAAGTTTGGCATTGAGCCAGTATCCATTGTCTTGCTTCTCAAGACTGATGTCCTTGGCGAAGGTAGAAAAACTCATTGCTGCTGAAGTAGGTCGCTAAAATTTAAATGGTGCTGATTTTGAGAATGGGTGAAGATTGCGGGATTCTGGAAGTTTGCGAAGCACTCATTTATATACATTAATACAGGCTTATCGGAGAGGCAACTATTGAGATAGTGGCTTACAGCTGAAAGATGCCTAGATTCTTCCCCCTGCTCGTGTTTTGTAACTAGGGCGAGAGGACAACTCGATGGCTTAATCGTCCCTGGCTGAAATGGTCCAGAATCTTGCACTCTTTGTGCGCTGCTACTGTATCGAAGGAGCTCCAAGTCAGTGGCTTTGACTCATCCTAGCTGAAAGATGCCTAGACCTCAAGGTAGCTCTAGCGAGCGTGGCGACTGTGGTCCAACCTGCAGTCGCGTGATTTCGTCGATCTCCTTTGTGACAATGGGGCTGTGAAGCATTCCCGTGAAGTGCGCCATGTCCGTTGGCGTCTTTTGACCAAGACCAGCGTGATACTTGGACGAAGGCAGAAACCGGAGTGACAATTTCACATCGTGGTTCCCACTGCCGTTGGAGTGCTCAGATGGCTAAGGACGCGAGCAGGCTGTCATATTGTAGAGTATCTGTAATTGAGACGAGTTGAGGATCTGGGAGTTCTTGGTGTGCGGGTAGGAGCCCGATTCGCAAATCAGTCGTGCAGCTGCCTTTGGCTGCGATCCAAGAGGTCGACACACGTTCGTTATCGTGCATACAGAGGAGTCTGACATCTCTTGCCACACGAAGTGAAGATCGTAATACGCAGTGGGAAGTTTTCTCTGAGGCCTATTTTGTGGCCTCGCATCGGTATTGGTTTCGTGGAAACATCCACCTATGCATCACAACCTTCTCACCGCTTCTTGGTATGGCAACCGAAGACACTTTGGTCCTTCATGCTGAACACTCTCATCGCACATGCGTAGAGCATGGCTTCTTATGCCAAATATACGGGTAGGAAGTCTGGTCCTTACGTTGCTGGCGGCAAGATCAGTTTTGAGTACGGCACGGATGCATTGGAGGACAGGAAGATCCGTTGATTGGCGCACCTGGGTCAGGTCGAAATTCATTTGACGGAAATTTCTTCGGCCAAGATACCGCCTATCATGCAAACAACGCATGAAAGAGTCAAGATCCACCGTTTTGCTGCAGCTGAAAAGAGGTCTAGACTTGAGAGACTGAGCTGTTCTACCCAACTTCCTTGGTCACCTCCCACGCGAAAGTGGATTGAAGCCAGCGTGATCATGTTGGCGTAGCTGAAAGCAGATTACGGGGTCATTACACTCGGTCTCGTTCGTGTAGAGGTGGTGCACGTTGCGCAAAAGATCGATGTTACTCGGCTTATAATGAAGACTTGGCCACATGTTGCAGTCTTTAGGGGTGTTAGGACCAACTCCACCAGGGCACCTTTGTGATATACATGGCTCACCACGCACGTCGGACAAGGCGAAGCTCTTACGTCGTCATGTGGCGTAGCTGAAACGACATTGAGGACTCGACTAACCAAGGACTCTTTATGCAGAATGTACGCAATTCATGCAGACACATTCCGGGCCAAGCGGGCTTTCGCAATTGGCGTAGCTGAACGACATTATTCGCTTGAGCCAGCAGCTCTCCCATTTTCAATTTCTGCTGGTAGATACTTCAACTTATATTGCCGTCACAGGCGAGTTTATATTCAAAGGAATTGATTGCAAGCCCGAGCCTGGTCAAGGCTGCGGAGGTTTCAGTGCGAGAGTCCTCGAAAAGCTTGACCACTTGACTTCACCACATACATTGCGAAGAGACGACGGAGGATCTGCAGAACAGCTGTGAGGTTCCGAAATAATCCGCCACTGACTTGTGGTGTTGCGCACCTCCTTCAATTCCCAATATGGTTCAGGGTGCATGCAAGAGACAAGGCGGCTGGAGACAAGCTGCTCTCGAAGCGCCCGTCCTCTCGTACTCAGCATCCTGCGTCTCGTGGCTTGTCGAACATTGCCTGTGTTTACTTTTCACTGCCAGTCTAGCGATGCCACTTTCATCTCCAAATCCAAACGTTACCGCTTTCTCCTCGCCCCCATCCGCACAATTGCGAAAACATCCTTCATCAGCTGAGCTCGCATCTGAAGCCGCAATGTTGAGTATGCCTCCTGCGTACACGTCCTTCACCCGAAGTGGCCTCTGCCTCCCACTCCTCTACGCTGTCCTGCACAATAGAGAGATCGTCGATCCACAGGTACTGAATATCAAGCCCTGGCGTGATCGAGCAGACCCTTGCCAGTATGGCAGCGACGTCTTCAGCACGTAGTCTGCATACAAAACCTCGCTTGGGGTTTGCTGGAGGTCGTGGCTTCAGGCTTTAAGCCAAGTGGGGCTGCAGCGGCGCAAACGGTGCACGGGGGAAGACGGCGTGCACATCTCCCCGGCTAGTCCCTAAGTCGTCCCAAGGCGAGCGAAAGCTCAAGTCCACTTCTCAGAGGCGTCACAGTACGGAAACAAAGCGTGTACATACAGGACGTGTCGACGAGAATTTCCGGTTGCCTGATCTGTCAGCAGCAATCCGTGAATATGTCGAGTCAAGCGAGTGTTGATGCGATTTCAGCTACGCCATGTGCGAATTTCTGCCTCGTTCAAGCGCAGTGCGCAGATAGTGTATCGAGCCTGCACGAGAAGGCGCAAATTCATTGGACTCTGGGAACGCTCCCAGCAGTGCCACATTACAGGACTCGCAACCCCGTTTTTGTTGGATGCGTGATGGGCGGTTTCACAACACTTGTGTCCAAATCGAGGTCGCCCCGTCCACCTTCTGGCTGCATAAATTCCCTGCAATCACGAGATCACGATGCCTTGTCGCGCTTGTGCCTTTGAGAATCTGTCCTACGGAGAACCGCTTGACGTCTTCCGCTGACCGCGACGCTGCTTGTCCACCGAGCAGGAAGCTGATATCTTCATCGCGGACAAGGTATTGAATGCCACCCTTGATTGATTCAACTTAGGAATCGTCAACACGCTGTTTAAGACTTCCTCCCACAAATTCACCTTAAATGCATGCAGATCAGGATTTTTCGGAGTCTTGGTCGGGCAGAAGGAGATACGACTGTCTGTGGCCTCTTTGGATCGGAGCTGAACCTACCCCACCGGCCAGGTTTCGTGTCGCCTTAAATCTACGGAGTCGAGCTGCTCTAGATTTATGAAGAGTATTCTAGGTCTGATGAGCTGAGCTGCATCTGTCAAAGGCTCTGGTGACCAGAATCAGTCCACAAGCTTGGAACGGGAGCTCGATATTCGGTGTTTGTAGGTAGGTGTTGCTCAAATATGCGATGGCCACCATAGCGTTCGCGAAAACATTCCCGAGGGGTTGCGGCATTGGCCTTTCGACCGACGTGGCGTCGACGTGGCAGGCTGAGGCCATGGTCTAGAGCCAATGCTCACTGGTTTCAGCACTATCCATCGGCGGCATCATCACGATATCGTCGGTGATCTACGCGTCTCTGACCGACAACAAGATCGCGGCTGTAGAGTCATGTCGAAGCGAATCCGTCGATTGCACTCGATTTTCGGCTGGGAATCCACATTCTTCACACCCACGCTATGCAGTCTCTGAAAAAAAAAGAACCACAAACGCAGCACAGACCGAAAATCATGCCCATGCTCTGCAACAAAAGCTACAGGTCTGTGGTGGCTTTTCTATATGCAGCTGCGAGTATATCGTGTTAGACTGGCCGAAATTCAGCGACAAGCCACGAAAAGGCCAGGAGGGCGAGCTTACCCAGCTCATGCTTTCATCCGCGCAAATTACGTAGGCGATGATGGCTTTGGTTCGACCAAAGAAAGCTTGCAAAGAGTGTCGAACATTGGATATGTCTCGAACGGCAGTGAAGAGGAAGCGCTGCTGAAATACACCTGGTTGGAAATTATACACGAATGATTCTACTTGGAGGTTGACCATGGCGAAGTGGTCATCTACTGCCCGGGGGTGTCTATCAAGCCAGCAACAACTGTGCCAAGAGGCTCACATTATAACTTGCTCATTGGTGGCTGTGGTTGACTTGTTCCGATCGAGCTTGTAAGGTTGAGCAAGATCTCTCCAGCCTCTCGTTCGATGCGTGCGAGGAGCTCTGCACATGTCGGAATATCATGGATCAAACCCATGACTTGTCCGGCATACCACACCTGGATCAAATGTCAGCAGGGAAAGCAGACCTGACACGTCAGCAACTTACGCCGTGTTGGATATCGCCTCCCACAAGGACTTCCCTGCCCTTGGCTCCGCTCACAACGGGAGCCACCTCGGCGAACTCGCCTGTCTTGCTCGTCGCCTCAATTTCGATCGTCTTTGCCGTCATCTGATTGCTGTACATGCGGCTAGTGTTCTTCCACCGTCGGAGAATCAGAGTGGTCTGATGTTCGTCGCCGTTGACAATGGCTTGCTTGACGTTTAGGTGGATGGGTGCCTCAACCGTGCACATAAAGCGAGTGCCCATGTTGATACCTGCAGCGCCAAGACTGAGGGCTGCCATCAATCCATATCCGTCTGCGAAGCCACCAGAGGCAATAAAGGGCGTGCTACCAAGTTCTTGACGTGCCCTACTGTTCAAGATCAGGGACGCGATATCAGACTCGCCGACATGACCAGCACATTCGAACCCATCAATCGACAAGATATCGACTCCGAGCCTGATGGCGGCTTTGGCGTGTCTGATGGTGGTGGCTTTGTGGATAACGATGATGCCGGCTTCTTTGAGTTTCTTGATGACCGGCCCGGGGCTGTTGCCAGCTGTTTCCACAATCTTGACGCCCTCCTCGATGATTGTTCGGGTAAAAGCGGGATAATCGGGGGGATTAAGGGCAGGTAGCAGGGTGAGGTTGACACCGAACGGGTTCTTTGTCAACGACCGTGTCTTCCTAATCTCTTGACGAAGGGCTTCTGGGCTTGGTTGTGTGAGGGCGTTGATGATTCCGAGTCCACCAGCATTACTGACGGCCGCCGCCAACTCCGCATATGCAACCCATTGGAGACCACCTTGGACACTAAACTTCAGTCAGCTGCAATGTCTTGTACCGGCTATCACATTGCCATGGACACAACACAACACTGCAGTGGAGCCAGGAAGTCTGAGTGACACCTACACCGGGATCCTGATGCCCAACGTGCGGGTAAGGGGCGTGTCGAAAGCCATTTCAAATGCAGATGTAGATGTACACGAGTGGGTAAGTGAGCGTACTGTTGAATGAGGTCCTATCTATCGCAAAGAAACGAAAGGCACCTGCCGATACTTGCCTTCATATTGAGGACGTCCCCGCGAATTGGTCCCAAGTAATCAACGCGTCCAAGCACGACGGATCGATCAGCCTCTTCAGCTGCAAGACCCGAGGTACAAAGCACTCAGCGTGGTAAGTCCCGAGACGTCTCCGGTGGGACAATGGAAGAGACACGGCCGTACTTTGCGCCCGTAACGCCGGCATCGACGCCATTATTAACCACGACCATCGCGGTATAAACTCAAGGTGTCTGTCGGGCGAGAACCCCAAGAAATTGGGCGGCGCCTCCCCGAGTACTCCGCCCCAAACAGTCTACTACGGGTACGTACTTGAACTAGCCACAGGCGGCAGCTGCAAACAGATTAATAAAGGGAGGGCTGGGACAGGTTGAGCATGAAGTTGGTCCCCACATATCAGTAATAAATAAATCTGACGTTCCAGAACTGCCGAGGTGAGCTACCTATGTAAGCACAATCTGGACCTCACCTGCCAAAGCCATGGATCACGAGAGTCTTAAAGAATTCGTGCGGCCTTGTCGACAGGCCAGTGAAGCCGTTGACCGCAATCATGAGCCGAGAAATTGCCAAAGAAGAGGTCTCCCGGAACAACACTGTCGACAGTCTATGGTGTATCATCGACAACAAAGTGTACGACCTGACCGACTTCGCTGATGCTCACCCTGGTGGTTCGACGGTACTGTATCAAGTCGCCGGGCAAGATGCGACGGCCGACTTTTTCAACCTGCACAGACTGGAAGTTCTGCAAAGATACGAAAAGTCGCTATGCATCGGCACGGTGAAAGGCGAGAAGCCGCAGATCATATATCCAAAGCCCGGGGATTTGAGTCTCGTGCCTTATGGAGAGCCGACGTGGTTGGCGCCACAGTTCAAGAGTCCATACTACAAGGAGAGTCATCGGCGGTTGCAGCGAGCGATGAGAATCTGGGTGGAGACAGTTCTGATGCCCGAAGCTCAGGAGAAGGAATTGAGCGGCAAGTACATTAGCGACGAGATGATCCAGGAGATGGGGTACGTGTGCATTTGTCCGCTCCTGGAAGCCAAACCTTCGCCCGCTCTGACCGCCTTTGTAGACGACTTGGGATTAATGCGATGCGCATGGGACCTGGCGCACATTTGAAAGGCCTCACGCTGATGAACGGGGCCGTCCAACCTGAAGAATTCGACTACTTCCACGAGATGGTCATCACCCAGGAGATGTGTCGGACAGGCACACGATCGTTCAACGACGGCAATCTGGGCGGAATGCTCATCAGCTTGCCGGCGGTGCTGTACCACGCGAAGCCCCACGTGCGGCAGAGAGTTGCGGAAGAATGCTTCTCGGGGAAGAAGAAGATCTGCCTGGCCATCTCGGAAGCATTTGCTGGCTCGGACGTGGCGGGCATGAAGACCACGGCGGTGAAGAGCGCAGACGGCAGCCATTATATCGTCAACGGTCAGTGAAGCTCCGCCCCTGTCCCCGGAGGAAGATGTCCGCTAAATAATCTGTACAATCGCCAGGGACCAAGAAATGGATCACCAACGGCAACTTCTGCGACTATTTCGTCACCGGCGTCAAAACAAAGGGTGGCTTCTCTATGCTGCTGATCGAGCGACAGGAAGGACTCGAGACGACCCAAATCAAGACCAGCTATTCGACGGCGGCCGGCACCGCGTTCATCAAATTCGACAACGTCAAAGTCCCCGCCGAGAACCTCCTGGGCGTCGAAGACCAAGGCTTCAAAGTCATCATGACGAACTTCAACCACGAGCGCTGGATGATCACGACCTTCAGCGTCCGCTCGAGCCGCATGGTCGTGGAAGAGTGCCTCAAGTGGGCCAACCAGAGGAGAGTGTTCGGGAAGAAACTGATCGAGGAGCCGGTCATCAGGCAAAAGTACGCACACCTGCCCTGTACATCATACATGCGTGTATACCCCCGCGGCATCAGTTGCAATCGCTAACCCCTTTGCTTGTCCTTGCCAGGCTCGCCAAGATGATAGCCCACGCCGAAGCCATCCAGAACTACCTCGAGAACATCACGTTCCAGATGTGCAACATGACGCCCGCGGAGCAGAACAAGCACCTCGCCGGCCCGATCGGGCTGTTCAAGATGTTTGCCACGCGCGCGGCGCACGAGATCGCCGACGACGCCGTCAACGTCTTTGGAGGCCGCGGCATCACCGCCACGGGCATGGGCAAGCACATCGAGATGTTCCACCGCACGTACAAGTTTGATGCCATCCTCGGGGGCACGGAGGAGATCCTCGCCGACCTGGGCGTGAGGCAGGCCATGAAGTTCATGCCAAAAGCCATGTTATGATTAGTACGTAATAGGCGCTGGTCTAGGATTGTCGATTCCGGGAAAGACAATAAAGCGGGCAAGCGTGGAGGTGAGGTCGGCTGTACTCGTAGGATGTTGTACCCCCCTATCACGCCCTAGTTAGTTATCGTTCTCCCTCTCGGAGAGCGGTGGGCAGGATTTTACAAGACACGCAGGTCATTCAAACGTCAGCGCCCGAAAATACGGTAGTCTCTATGGAAGAGGAACGGCGAAGGAGGAACAATATGCGATTTAATACCGCCTACGTGGAGACGTGCTCTGTACATCGCACTCTATTACACTGCGTTTGTGCTATGTACTATGTCCTATGTACTGTCCTGGACATTGATTCAAAGACCTTTTATGTGTTACTCTGTACATCTATGCTTTAGTCTCAGCATCACCGTCGCCGTTCTCCCTGCAGACATGTCCGAGAGACATCGCTCCTCGATAAACACTTCCTTGAACACCGAACACTCAGGTGCTGCTAGCTCTTGATCTCGTCTTGATCTCTCGACGTGTGCTGCGGCTTGCTAGAAGCGCACAACGTGTGGAAATGGTCTAGCCAGGCTGAAGAGGAGCTTATCACGACCTCGAGCAGATCCAGTGCTGCACGCATCCACGGCCGTAATGCCCGTTGTCTCCTTCTCGGATTTCTCCAGATAGATCTGAGAGGTCACAGTCCGGACTATCTTGAGCTGATGTCTCGGCCTCCACATCTTATGGCACTTGCAGGGCTTGTTGCGCTCAAGGAGGACCAGGTGAGTCTCGTCGCTTTCTTCTGGTGAAGTGGCGTCCGTGGCGTCCATCTCGTAGACGCTTTTAATGTCCCACGAGCGGAGTTGATGATCGCGCAGATAGGTTTGCGTGTCGCGCATGAGCTCGGCGGAGCAGTCCTGAGGAGCGCCGCTGAGAGTCTCTGGGATGTGCGCAAAGGTCTTCATACCGTCGAGAGGGTAGATGGTACTGAAGACCTTGTAGGCCTTGTCGTTGCTTGCTCCGTGGGACCACTGCAGGACCAGAATCATCTGCTCGACGATGATTGTCTCGGTGCATGGCTCGCGCCGGGACGAACTGTCTGCAAGGTCTGGCGGGGTGAGGCCTACCAACATTCGGAGAGAGGAAGGCATAGTGACTGGGATGTGGTTGTACTGGTGTCTGTGGTTGTACTGGTGTCTGTGGTGGTACTGGTGTCTGTGGTTGTACTGGTGTCTGTGGTGGTACTGTGGATGGGGAGTCGGATACAGACCACAATCCACAGGGAGGACAGCTGCAGTTATAGACCGAGAAAGAGGACCTGTACTGCACAACACTGGACCCCAGAACTGCCCCTCTGGTAGAGGACTCTGCTTAGGTAGGCCTGTAGGTCAATGCGCCAGAACCAGAGATATCGCTCGCCCTTCCAGGCCGGCCAACCTCGAGATCGAGTCATCATCAGAATGACATTGGCTCCCGCTTTCGCCTGCTCAGGTCCTCAATTGTCGAAACCACAACTTGAGTCCTCTACCAAGATCTGCACTCTGAAGCGTTGAATGTTCTCCGGCGTGAGTGGTTCGGAGGAAAAGTTCCGATCCGCCTGAGATTGAAGACTCCGGTACACGTCCGTGCGGCAGGTCCTCCTCGCAAACGTGAAGAGGAAGGCCAAGGGCTACTACTCTGAGTCTCTGAACCTCTTGGAATCCGAGTTACAGAATAGGCAAGGTTGTCTGACTTGCCATACCATGCGGACACTACCACTTTAATGCCTGTAGGTGTGTCGTCTGGTTCTCTTGGTGGCGGCGCCCGAAATGCTATTGCCCTACCACCCTGCGTTGATGGCTGTCTGGACAGGCTCACCAGATTCTTCATCTGATATTTCTGCTCCTTAAGGTCGTCTGGGCCGTTTCGCTGTACTCCCTTAGTCCGTGTGAATAGCAGTGTGTTGGCTTTTCCTGGCGATGTGATGGGCAAGGCTATACGGTTGTAGGTTGGACGGATGTGTGCTGTGGCAGTGCCAAGGTAAATCCACAGTCACTCCATGATGAACAATCAACTTCAATCTTCAAAGACGGCTGAGGCTGTCGCAATGGAGGCGGCACTTCCTACGAGCACCCCAGACTCCTCGCCCCTCACCCGACATGGCGTGCGTTTGCAAATGCGCTACAGTGTCACCGGAAGATTTGACCCACACTGGGTTGGGCTTGCGGACTGGCCCTCGAGATAGAGAGCAGAGAGAAAATTCATGGGGACTTCATAAGATCCGTTTCCCTCTCGAGAATCCGGCATTGATCCACGAAATGGGCGTTCAACTTAGCTGTATTTGAAACGTTAATATATTGACAACGTCAGAAGTAATGCTGACCTTGGGTTGTGCAAGACGCGAGACGCGAAATAAATCGATCATCAATACGCTACGCCCGAACCTCGGCCTTGGTAGGGGTGGCTCTTCGGTTTAGCGGCGCCCACTAACCAAGATAGGGCCTAATTGATCAGCTGGCCCCGCCTATTCGATGTTCCTGCGTCACGCGAGATGTTGAGCTGGGCGTCTGGACCAACATTTTGTGTCGAGCCCACCACTCACCAGAAATTCAAACGCAGGAAGAAGTTGCCTTTGAACCCTGCAACAACGTCACTACAAGCACTGGATGCTGTTGCCTTCTCGTGCAAGCCTGTTTCTTCGGTTCTCTAGACTCTCTGTGTCTGTTCAGCGGTTCTCCAAACCAACACCAGCCGTCACGATGGATAGTCTTCGAGCAAAAATGTCCGCCCTGACACCCTATCAGAAGAAACACAAAGTCACCGTGATCGGTTCCGGAAACTGGTAAGGAGGTACTAGAGCTAGAAGGGTGCTTGGCTGACTCAACCAGGGGATCAACTATTGCCAAAGTGGTTGCTGAAAGCACCCTCGACCACCCGGAACTGTTCGAGCGAGATGTGCAGATGTGGGTTTACGAGGAGGAGGTTGAGCTGGACACCAAGTCCAAGCACTACAACCAGTCTTCAGAGCTCAGCAAAGGAAAGCAAAAGCTCACCACGCTCATCAACGCCTTCCATGAGAACGTCAAATACCTTCCCGGCATTCCTCTACCTCACAACGTCGTCGCGAACCCGGACCTCATTGACGCGGTCAAAAACTCGTCGATCCTCATCTTCAATCTTCCCCACCAGTTCATTCTGAACTTATGCAAACAAATGCGAGGTCATATCCTACCCTTCGCCCGGGGCATCTCCTGTATTAAGGGCGTCAACGTCCACGAATCCTCCATCAGCCTGTTTTCCGAGACAATTGGCGAGGAGCTGGGAATATACTGCGGTGCCTTGTCTGGGGCAAACATTGCCAGCGAAGTGGCTCTGGAGAAGTTCTCGGAAACTACGGTTGCATACGACCCTCCACCGATGGACTCACGAGCTCCGACGCCAGCGACTTCTCAGGGACCTAGTCCATCCTCGAGTCACGTCGACCTGACAAAATTAGAACACAAGGATGTCTCGGGAAAGCCCTCGAAGGTCAAGCTGAAGCCTCTTCCGGCCGAGTACCATGCAATTGACCACGACACGTGGAAGAAACTATTCCACCGACGATACTTCCACGTCAGAGTGGTCTCAGATGTTGCTGGTGTGTCGCTTGGTGGTGCTCTAAAGAACGTTGTGGCTGTTGCGGCCGGGTGGGTCGATGGCTTAGGCTGGGGAGACAATGCCAAGGCCGCGGTCATGCGTGTTGGGCTGCTTGAGATGCGAGAATTCGGAAACAGATTCTTCCCTAATACCGTTCAGCCGGACACCTTTACGGTCGAATCAGCAGGTGTGGCCGACTTGATCACTTCTTGTTCGGGTGGTCGAAACTTTCGGTGCGCCAAGATGAGTATCCAGGAAGGCAAATCGATCGAGGAGATCGAGGAACGAGAGCTGAACGGGCAAAAGCTCCAAGGTGCAATGACTGCGGGCGAAGTCAACAAGTTCCTGAAATACAAGGGTTTGGAGAAGGACTTCCCTCTCCTCACAGCGGTATACAACGTCCTGCAGGGCAAAGAGAAGGCTGAGAATCTGCCGGACCTCATCGAGCCAGAAGACGAGTGAGTTGGCCACGGTTTGTTTGTGCATACATTTTCTCTACCATTAGGCATTTTGTTTTGCCGAGGCCGGATCGCCGGATAAGACGCGACGTTTGATACCCAATGACGATGCATGATGGGATGAATAGTCATACAGTGATGAGAGCTTTGGCCTGAGTGAGAGAATCCAGAATCCAGAATCCAGAATCGGAATGAGAATCAGAATCAGAATCAGAACCCGGACCCAGATCCAGGCGCCGTTTCATGGGCTTGGCATAGATCACAGAATCCTTCAATACACGTTTTGCAGCCTGACTCGTTCTAATTGCTCCTGTCTTGACACTGCAGCGGATCGTTGACGGGGGGACAGATACTGTAGGTCTCCCCCTCCAATAGGTTCATGTCATCGCATTACAATCAGGAAGATTTCGCTTGTGGGACCCAACGCGTGCGAGATGTCGGCCACGCTCAATTTTGTCGAGACGCCTACACTTGGTCAACCTCGAGTGAATTGTTCCTCGCGTACCATACCCAGAGCCACAAATGAACCAGATGAGTTGTCGTCTCCCAGACTCACAGCAGATCCCGATGGATTATCATCAACATCCCATCCGCTCATCCCTGCCCCACCGCTCGCCTCCAGCAGATACAACCGCCAATTGCTCCTCCCGCAGCTCCGCCTCCGCGGCCAAGAATACCTCCTCTCCTCCAAGGTGCTGATCATCGGGCTCGGCGGCCTCGGCTCACCGGCCGCGCTGTATCTCGCCGGCGCCGGCGTCGGCACCCTCGGCTTCATGGACAGCGACGCCGTCGAAGTCAGCAATCTCCATCGCCAAATCGTGCACACCGAAGACGCCGCCCGGGCGGGGCTGTCGAAAGTCCGCTCCGCGGCGGCGACGTGCAAGGCCCTCAACTCGGAGGTGCGGTACGTGTGCCACGAGCAGCAGGCCACCGGGGCCAACATCCTCGCCACCGTATCGCAGTACGATCTGGTGCTGGACTGCACGGACAACCCGGCGACGCGGTATCTGATCTCCGACGCGTGCGTGATCCTGGGCAAAGTCCTGGTCAGCGGCGCCGCGCAGAGGGGAGAAGGCATGCTCATTGTGCTCAACTCGCCTCCTGCCCCTGCTCCTGCGCCCTCGACCACGCCGGACAAAGGCCCGTGCTACCGATGCGTGTTCCCCCGGCCGCCGGCTCCTGAAACGGTACGCTCGTGCTGCGAGATCGGCATTCTGGGCCCCGTGGTCGGCACGATCGGGACGCTCATGGCCGGGGAGGCGATCAAGCTGATTTCCACGGGAGGACATCTCCCGCCGTCGACATCTCAAAGTCAGGAGGACGTCATCACAAGTACTGTTGCGGCAGCGGAGTCGGGGTCGCCCCCCTCGGGGAGGGCTAAACACACTATGCTTCTCTATAACACTTGGGCGGCCGACCCGCGCAGCGTCTTCCGCACAATCACCCTGCGAGGCCGGCGGAAAGACTGCCTTGCGTGCGGCGACGACGAGACTCTGGCGCAGAAGAACCTAAGCAGGATCACGGCCGGCGCCCTTTCCGAAGGACGCCTCGATTACCAGGCTTTCTGCGGTGTTGCGGAAGACGTGAGGCTGCTGGGTGAGGAGAATCGGATCAACGCGCGTGAGTTTCTGCAGGAGCACGCACGGCAGAAACATCGCCACCACGGCGGAAAGAGGGAGACCGAGACCGAGAGGGGGAGTGGGAGGCAGAGGAAAAGAAAGAGGAAACACATTGTCGTCGATGTCCGCGAGGAGCATGAGTTCGAACTGGGACCCAAAGTCAGCGGCAGTGTGAACATTCCGCTGTCGAAGATTCTGAGGCACGGGAGCGCGGCGTTTGATCAGCTTCAGCTTGGGCTTGGGCTTGACCATGACCTGGGGACAAGCACTGGCAGGGGTACTGGCACCGGGTCCGGCGTTCGCCCTGGACCAGGAATAGGCCCCGACGGGGGAATAGTCAATCAGGAATCTCATATCCCGACCGCAGGACAGGAGACAACAAACAGCGCTGCTGTCGATCATCCCCAGGGCGGTTGGATCAACAAAGAGTCACACATTCCCACCACCACCACCACCACCACCACCACCACAGTGGGGACCGGCATCGACTTCCCCGGCACACGGGATAGGGATGATCTGGCGAGACAGCATGCAACGACCGGACCGGACGGAGGGATGCTTAATCGCGAATCCCACATCCAGACCAAGCACATTCATCCCGGAACTCAGGAAATCGGGCCCGACGGAGGAATGCTCAATCCCGAGTCCCATATTGCCGTTGCCGCACAAGCGGGCTCGTCTACGAGTGGCGCTGCCACTACCGGCCCAGACGGCGGCATGGTCGATCACGAGTCGCACATACCCATCCCCAACCCTGTGGCGGGACAGTCGACCTTTTCGAGCACCGACTTCCCGTCCAGACCGTCGGGGGTGTCAACTGAAGGGCACGGAAATGATAATTACAGCAATACTCCTGGCGACGATGACAATGATGACGGCGGCGAAGACGACAGCGACGACGACCTTGCAGCCGTGTACTTTGTCTGCCAGCGCGGGAATGATAGCCAAATCGGGGCGCAGAAGTTGATGACGAGTATTCAGCCCGTGGGAGACACTACGAGAAGAGGAACGACCACGGAAACAGCCGAAAGCGAGGCGGAAAGGAGAAAGGGTCCTTGGATCGGAGATATCAAAGGCGGCTTCCTCGCCTTGGAAAGACACGCAACTTACTAGCGAATCAGTTGGTAGTTCGGCTGCGTGATGCGATGGGTTATCGAGCTGTTTGCCAGCCAGGCAGCCAACATCACATCTAATGAAATGAGACGGAAATAACTCCCAATGGAACAAAATGTATGCATCGATGTCTGTATCGAATATATATAGAAACGTTGACGTGAGGAGGTCGGTCATTCGGTCAGGCGGTCGTCGGTCCCACCGTTGCGTGATCCTCACTCAATAGGTATAGAACCCCATGCTGTCGTCAAAGATATCCTATCCTGTCCCTACACTGAAAAGAGCCGTGAGAAGTCAGCACACTGGACCACGAGTAGGACTTTCAAAGCAGTGTCTCGTTGCAAAGGATTCGTCCTCGTACTCGTGCTCGCACTCTGTAAATAATGCAGAGTACAAAACACGACATACAGTAACCAGTAACACAGCAACACAGTATCTCAGAAGGGGAAAGAAAAAATGAATTTTCTTCATCGCATCGACTCGCCGCGTAGCAAACGAGTCTCGATTTAAGTAAAGTTTGAATCAGCGAATTGGGTATCATCATGTACAGTGCGGTGCGGCGCAGTTCATTGCAGTGCAAGGTACTCTTGGGAGTGAAGTGAGACGAAGGAAAGAAAGCGTGAGACGTACCCGTTGTCAAATTGATTAATCCTGGTTAGCGAGTCGTGCTTTGGATCACAAGCAGATAATGGTGATTCAAGACGGGGTTGTGGTTCATCAATTACCGTGCTAAAATGGCGAGACGAAACTTGTACGCTGTCATCGAAGACCCGCACGTCTAGGTCAAGGCCTTGTAATCGTGGCAACGTTGGCAGTGGCGGAAGAGAATTGCAGATTAAGGAGCCTCGAGCTTGGAGCTTGAAGCTTGAAGCTCACGAAGAAAACAGAAGAGAAAGAAAGACCTTTCAAAGGATTGCTGAATGAAAACTAGCCTCGCCAAGACGAATATGCGGAAGTTCTCGCGATAAGCCGGAACAACAATACTCCGTCTAACCTTGAGCCTCGTCCTTCATGACACTTATTTCCTTGCAAATATGGATACGTATACAGATATCTTATATGGATACGTGCGAGCGTGATAACTACCTCGTACGAGTTCGTCCCATTGCCAGCGACGGCATTGTCGGACTGACGATACCATGCTCATCAAGGAGAGATCTCTGGTCCCGGTCCATTAAGGACTCTTGTTCCGAGTCTGCTGTTGGTGGATCGAAACGAGTCCCATCGTTGACTAACGAAGAATAGGATCCGTCAGTAGTATATGGAATATGGCGCGTCCCCGGCTGCTGAGGCTCAGCTGCCTCAAAAGCAGTTGGTGGACTATTCCAGCTTCGCAAGATCACCTCTGAACCAACGTCGATACCCCAGCGCCATTGCGTGGACACATCATGAGGTGCATCGTGAGGCGCACCGACTGGTGCCGCAGCCCTACTCTTACTTTGGTGCAACCACCAACCTAAAGCCGCTCTTTCTCTCCAAATATCCGTGGCTCGCAAGTCAGTGACACCGGCGCCGCGCAGCCTTCGCACAATGGAGCTATTGGCCAACAACGAAAGTCGGGCGGCGATCGAGTCGGGTGGCATAGGCAGGATTGACTCGCTGGGGAATTGGATGAAGATCCAGACGATGCAGCAGAGCATTAGGGCGAACAGACTCTCCAGCGCGATTGTGGCGTGGAGGTTCTGCACGAGGCGAGGTTCGGGCTGATTGAGCGTGCCTTGGAGCGGTATAGTGGTTTGAGAGACGGGTGCTGATGCGAGTGCCAGAGGGCGCAATTGCGTCAAAATCTGGGTGCAATATGCCGTCAGGACAGCTTCGGTCGCGACCGCAAGCTTGTCGACGTCCAAGATGCTCGTCAAATTCTCCCCTTTGAACTCTGCGTATGCGGCGAGGAGTTCCCAGAAGTTCGTGGGGCTGCCAATTTTCGGCCACAGGGAGTTACTGTTAAGTTTTCCGTCCATATCGTCACTTTGTGTGTATTGCGAGACGGGTGCGGTTACCGGCGCGAACCAGTATGGTTGCATTGTCGGGTAGGCGCGCTGGTGCGTTACCGAACCCATATCGACGGAAACTGGGCTCCACGGCAGGAGTTTCTCGACGTCTCCCACGAGTAATTTGGAAGCCCTGGCATATGTCGCATTTACTTGAACAAGGTTCAGGTTACGGGTGCAAGAGAGTGCCCTGACCGTAGGTGGTGGGAATGAAAACGTGTCATCCCCAACCCACGCGGTCTTCGAGGTAGTATTGGCCGGCAGGTCCATCAAGCTAGCGTTTTGAATAGAGTCATATGGTCTCATCAGAGTTGATGCATCTGCCAGGATGACGTTGAAGGCAGTGTTGACGACTCGTGGCAGGTATGAATTGCCCATCGATTGTTTGGTATCGAAATCAGGGTTTTGCACAAAACTCGACCCTTGATACCGGTACGGAGGGGCAGCGTCTGTCGTATTCACTACTGTCGACTGGTGCACCACCACAGTCTGATTGAGCAGGGCCGAACAAGGCGTGGATCTGCAATACCAGGCAAATGACCACGAACCTGGATAGTAGGTTGCCGACAGGTTAAAGTCCGAACTGGGCAGAGCCGTACATTTGACGTCGACAGCAACCGCTGGAACGCGCACGTTCAACTCGCTTCCCATCTGATTCGATATTGAAGATAACGCAATACTGGTTATATTGCTTAGGACAAGGTTGTTGATTATCCCTGGTTGCTGGGGCACCTCGAAGCTCGGGATAGTGGTCCACTCTGTAAATTCTGACGCCCGCTTCACGACGCTGTCAAAGTCCGAAACATTCCACATCGATGCAACAGTGTCTGGGAGGCTCGTGTCTGCTTGAAGTGCCACTATTTCCTCGCTCAAAGACGGATGTGCATCATACAACCCTGCTGCGACAAGCTTCACAATCGGGATGGCCAACAAGATAACAGCTGACGTTATTAAGGTGAATAGGACCTGTTCTGTTTTCTGACGAGTAGGCGACCAAAAAGACAGCGTGTCTCTGACATTGAGAAGAAGTGTCTGCCGACTCGACGCCTTGCGAAGCTTTTTGTACGGGAGCAAAGAACGAGCGGCTCGGTCAAGTCCGGAAACCCAATATCCGAGCAGGACTAGAATCGTGGCAGGGACCACGGAAGCGACCGTTGACGATAGGAACGTGTACCGGCAGAGGCCTCTGGTCCTGCTGGATCTCCATTGAAGAATACCGAGGGCCGCCATGACCGTGAGCATTGCGATGATAAGGGCGAGCTTAGCAGTTAAGCGCAGTGAAAGCGGCCGCCAGCCCTCCGCCTCCTCAGTAACAGTAACTCCGGTCGAGATTTGCCTTTTATCCGGATATGGCTTTCCCAGATCCTCCAGCTTTACTTCCATCTGGCATGGAGTGGGAGCCAACTGTAGACTCCACTTCGTCGTTAGTAAAGCTTGACGAAGAGTTTTGGCGGTACTTTGTGCATGCAAGCCTAGTCGCTCTTCAACCTTGGGGTCGGACGCAGAGAGCACAAGAGCTGCCGCCGCTAACGGGCTGGGATCCATTTGCAACAGTGTCTTGGGTCTCAGGAAGGTGAGGCCGAAAACACTAATCAGCCCGATGCAGGCTAAGAGGGCTTGCATAACCCGCAACGATATTCTGCGAAGGAAGAGCCGGGGTTCAGCTGTCTCGATAGTGCCTTCTATGGGCAGCGATGTGTTTTTCCTCGAGAAAGCATTAATAGTTTGTGCCCAGATACTGCTGGCAAGGCCTTCAACGTCGGTCTGAAACGACAGAGGGTTGCGAAGGTAGAAGTCGAATATGTCGGGCTGACCGTTCATGAGAAGACTCGAGAAAGGGTCCGCATCGTTCATGCCGATCAGCTCATAGGCTGCCGCTGTGACGTTGCTGAAAGTTGCCAACGGACGCTCTGTGGGATTGAAGGGGCCAGGGTTCTGGGCGAGGCCGAATGCGGTCATAGTTGTCGTGTCCAAGGGGTTGTTCAGGTATATCCATAGAGCCTCCACGGAGGTCTGGATATCTGTTGGCGCGGGGTCACTCTCAGTTGTATAGCTCACTGCCCTGCTTGTAGTGCTGTTCACTCTCAGATGGACCTTCTGGCTCGCAAAAGCTGGTGAACAGAGAACACCGGTGGCAGTAAAGTTTCCTTCATCCTTGGAGACCAACGTCGCCAATATCCGTATATCTTTGCGACTATCGGAACAGCTCGTTAGATTCAGATAAGCGAGCTTCTGTTGTTGGGTATAGTATTGTTGCACGGCGAGTGAACAATTTGCCGCCTTGAGATCGTCCTCATTCCCATCGAGCACTGTGTAGTCATATTGACCTAAGGAACGGGCAGTATGCCTGAGAGGAAAGCACTTCAGACTTGCCGAGAGGGCGGTGACGTTAGCCACGATGGTCGTACCTGTTGAAGGGGTGTATGCAGTAGAAGAGAACGCTTCAAAAGCGAGATTACCACTGGTCCACGGAGAGGGCGAGCCATTTGCGAGTCGTTCTGAAGCCACGGCAGCGTACGGCTTTTGCCCGTTATAGTCCAAGGGCAGCGCCAGCGACCCGTTGGGCAAAGCCAGTGTAGCATCGAAGTCAAACGTGGATGTTTGCAGAAAGGGTGCTGAGACGATCCTGGCAGCCGAGTTGTCGATGAAGGTCAGTGAGTTTGCAACAGGCACCAATGCACCAAACGACAGGCCAACAAGTAAGGCCATCGCCAAAGCCCAGTGCCCTTTGCGAAATGCAAGGAAGATGGACTCGAACTCAATGCCGTTCACATAGTCCAACAGCACCGAGTCTCTGGCCGTGGCCCACCTGCCACTCATGCTTGACCATGGACTAACGACTTTCAGATCGCTGATAACGCCCTTGAACCCGAACGCGAGCGCAATCACAGCCAGAGTTGGCATATATCTTGCCAAATTGACCACGTTTGTATCCTGCAGCGACAACCCCTGATTGTTGTGGACTAGTACATTGAAGACTTCGAGGATCGCGATGAAGCCCCAACATAAAATAGCCATCAGAATTGACCTGGGCCAGCGGAGTGCGTGTGGGATCCATTCTTTCGCAGTGGCTGCATGGTGGCCTCGGTCTGGACGTAAGAACGCTTCAAAACCTTCATCGCGTCGCTGACCGTGTTTCCCTGTTCAAGTAGGTCAGATTAGCACTGCATTTGGTACCCGCCAGCTTACATGACGCCAACTCCTGTGCGTATTCACGAGTTGCGGAACCCTTTTGGTTAGCCATACCTCAGGGACATTGCCAATTCCAGCTGAACCAGTACCAAGCTAGAAAGGCAGCCTGGCGGCGATTGTCGACTTTTTGTAGGTACTGAAGCTGCAGCGCGTACAGAGTACAGGGTTTGCATTCTGCGGCTCAACTGTTCCATTTGTACTTTGGGGACATGCACAGTCACACACCGGGGCTATGTAGATTGGGGACAGTTGAAGCTAAGCGATCGAGGGCGGGACGGGTCGCATAATTTTCGCCATCTTTCTATACGTCGGTCTCCCGTGCCGTGGATCCTGATTGTGAAGGTTTCACACGTCGCGGGCTGTGTTTGCTAGCGCCCCTTCAAGAGCGGGAGAAATCATACCAAGGCACCAAGGGCGTTTCGACACACGACAGCCTCATCATTTTTTTGTTCCCATGCACCCAAGGCTTCCAGCATAAAGCCTAAGATTTGATCTACCAGATCACCGCCGAATCTGGCTTAAAGGGACAGAGTCACTTAATCCAGGCTGAATCGGTGCTCTGGCAGGAGATGAATTTCAGTTGGCTGGGTCAGGCTGTGGCGGACACAGCATTTGACAGGCAGGTATTGAGCGTGGGTGTTGACGTGGGGTCTAGAACCGCACCTAGCGAGAGCAATGCTTGCCTGATTCACAGGAGTAGCGTATCATGTGTCGAGGCGGTGGCTGGTGAAGTTTGCCAGGGTTTCACAAACGGTAGGCGACAGGAGTTGCTAGGATGTCTTCTCGAACGTCCCTTGGCCGAGAATGTCTTCAGGCGCACTTGCGTGAAGTGCCATGTGAAATGGGAGAAAGGGCTCACGGACATCGAAGACTCGCAGTGATGAGGTTGACAGGTACGAGTATGCCGGGGCCCATCTCTTCGGGCTTAGCCTCCAGGTACAGAAGCTTAGGGCTCCACCCTCCGCAATCGGAGGCTGAGCGCCAGAATTTCTCCAGACAGCTTTGAAAGCGTAGGCGTGGTACTTCCTTCAAGGCACTCACCAGACACAACACCATGGCAGCTAGTCGGACGTTACGTATAGGTAGGGTGTGCCGTCCTGTGTGTGTACTTGTCAAAGCTGGGTCTAATGTAACCGATCGACAGGCCTCATTCCCGGGGATGGCATCGGCCGCGAGGTGATTCCGGTATGTACCATGAATCCAAGAAGCCCTCTCCTCTAAGATCGCGTTCTACAACACCCCGGCGGCTAAATGCTATCGTCCGCTGACGCGATCTAGGCCGGCAAACGTGTCCTCGAATCTCTGCCCTCCTCCCTGGGCCTGAACTTCTCCTTCGTCGATCTCGACGCGGGCTTCGAATGCTTCAAGCGCACAGGAACCGCGCTACCAGATAAGACGGTCGAGACGCTGCAGAAGGAATGCGACGGCGCATTATTCGGAGCGGTGAGCTCCCCCACGACGAAAGTCGCAGGCTATACATCCCCGATCGTGGCGCTGCGTAAGAAACTGTCCCTCTACGCGAACGTCCGGCCCTGCAAGACCACGGCATCCCCCGCGTTTAAATCGCCCACGCCGCATCCTATCGACCTGGTCATCGTGCGTGAAAACACAGAGGATCTCTACGTGAAAGAGGAAAGGACGTACAGCGACGGTGAAGGCGGCGAGATCGCCGAAGCCATCAAGAGGATAAGTTCCAAAGCAAGCTGGCGCATCGCGAATATAGCCGGCGAAATCGCACTGCGGCGGCAGAAGATGCGCTCCCAGTCTCAATCGCAGTCCTCCCCATCTAGGAATGAAGGCATGGTCACAATCACCCATAAATCCAACGTCCTCAGCCAAACAGACGGGCTCTTCCGATCCACGGCCCGGCAAGCGTTGTCGCAAGAAAAGTTCTCGTCCTTGCGGGTGGAGGAACAGATCGTCGATAGCATGGTGTACAAACTCTTCCTGCAACCAGAATATTACGACGTGATCGTCGCCCCCAACCTGTACGGCGATCTGCTAAGCGACGGGGCTGCCGCGCTGGTTGGGTCCTTGGGCCTCGTGCCCTCGGCAAACGTCGGCGAGGGAGTTGTCATTGGGGAACCGTGCCACGGGTCGGCGCCCGACATTGAGGGCAAGGGCATTGCAAACCCGATCGCCACAATTCGCAGTGTGGGCGTCATGTTGGAGTTTTTGGATTTGCCCGAAGCCGCTCAAGCGGTCTACAAGGCCGTGGACGAGTCCTTAGGCGAGGGAAAGTTTATCTCACCCGACTTGGGAGGCAAGGCAAGTACCCAGGAGGTGCTGGAAGATGTAGTCAAGAGGCTGTAACGTTGCTCCCAGCTGGGTGGAGAGTACGTTGGCTCGATTGGGGGTGGGCTATCATCGCAACCTGAATGAATGAACCGGGGAGACGAGGAGGAAGTCTCAACGTGGACGCATCTGCAGGCAGTTTCCCCGGGTTACGGGCTGATCCTTTTGGCATATACAAAATTATCCCGTGAGCCCGTCCTGTGCTACTCAAACCGCAAGGCAGAAACTAGAAGGCAGGGCAGCCTCCGAAGTTGATAACATTCTGCTCAATCAGACCCGGCAGGTTCGGTGGTAACGCAGGCGCAATTGACGAAACCTGCCCAACCCAACCAGACGTGTTCTCTTTCGATCTGCATGCAAGTAACCTCCGGTCCTGACGTGCAGAACAGCCCCATTGTGAAAGCGGAAAAGGAGGCGTGTTCTTGGGACCATGAACGGGAAGCGTCCATGACATCTCGACGAGGTCTCCGAGCCCCCGGTCTGTCTGTCATGGATATAATTCACATCAGCAGTAAGAAGTACTGATAGGTAGCTATACATTTCATTACTTGGATGCAGCGCTCTTCAGCTCCGTCTCCACCAACACCTCGCTCCAGAGGCTCACGTTGACTAGTTAGGCTGGACGCTTGCCGAAGAATCTTCACTTGCGTCTCTATAGTGGCATCGGGCTGGGGCAAGGGCAGGCAACCATCTGTTCACGAGATCCCGCCCGTTGTACTCCGCACAAGTCTGTCTATTCCTATCCCTATCTCCGTGTGCCCCTTTCGAGCCATTTCAAACAAAGGATCGAGTCTTCTCATACCTACTTCTTCCCGGCGAGTTGGCCCTGTTCTTTATCGAATGCAGCGTATGTGACTTGGAGACTTGCCACGGCGGAAATGGCGACATATAGCATCGACAGGAGGAGGAAGCCGACGAGAAAGCCCATGAAGATTCCTGCAGAACGAGTTGACGTCAGCATCAGCATATACACACAGGGAAGAGTAGAAGGCTGCGTAGGGACCATAGTGGCTATTGTATGATCGGACCACGAAAATGCTAGATACGTACCGGGTGTCAAAAACTGGTACTTGTCAAACAAAGGCCCGTCAATCATAGTCTGGTTATTGCCCGTCTGGTTTGCCGAGGCATGTACGCCAAGATCTCGCTTGAGATCCAGGTGAAGACTCTCTTGTAGCTGCGATTCCATGTCATATTCAAGAGGCTCTTTTCCCTGAGCGACCACCATTCCGTCTGCGGAGCGGGTTGTCGTATACAAGACCGTATAGTTCTGCTTGGGGAGCAGATCGATCAGGGACGCCAGAAAGGCATCATTCGCCGAGACGTCACTTGCTCTCATATCTGATGAAGGAGCAGGAAGATTGAGCTGTATCAGCTGCGGCGAGGTCGTCAAGTCGTTCGTGGGGATCCCGCCGTGTTTCGAGATAATTGTTGTTTTTGAGACTCCGCATTTCGCCCCGAGCACATCAACCCACGCCGAGGAATCCAGCGGACCGAGTACATCGGGCACAGTCAAGCTACTTCGAATGCCTGATTCCGCGGCTGGGGACGGTGACAATGCTTTGGAGAGCCATGGTGTTGATTTCTTCGAGCTGGAGTAGTCTTGGAGGGAGACACCTTGCTGTAATACGAGGATGTAGTATTCTGAAGGACACGAGGAGAGTGACAATGCCACGTCAGATGACAGAAGGGATGCGGATTGAATGTGGGAGGTTGTTGTTAGGAGTCTATGCGGAACATGGTCAGTGGGGAGTGTGCCTGGTATCGAAGCTCGGAAGCGCATACTCAGAGGTCGAGAACATGAAGAATGGCGCCGTGTCGAGGTAACAGTGAGCGCGTTCGGCGGCCAGCGCCAATGCGCATAGACCGAGGAAACGCATGGCGTGGGTGTTCGCTGTGGTGTTGATTGAAGCGACAGCGAGGGAACATCCAAGCTTCGATTCGAGATGATGCGCGCATGGGACAGCCACTTGTATGAAGCCCCGTCCGCTTCATCGTATATCCACCCAGCGAGCCAATCATCGGAGCTTCTCGCTTGGCGGCCACCCAGAGAGCGATGGACAAAAGTCGCACTGTTACCAGTTCCTTACAACAAAGATCACTCTTTCAGCAGTATCTTCAATTCTACACATATTGCAGCCTCTGATGAATAGTGTACATGTTCATGTCCATTACTTTGTCGTCGGCATCGTATTCAGTCATGTTCATGTATGTCCAATCCGCCATGCAATCCAACCACTGTCAATACCATCGCTCATCCCTGGTATCCGCTTCCAGAAGAAACTCAGGAAATTTCCTGGCTCATGGATCAGATACCTCTTCCTTCCAAAACGAGCGCCATGTGTTCCAACTGGGCATTGAACGATTTGATCTTATCCAGAATTCCACCTTGACCAGAAGCGCTGCTGACTGACTCGGTCACACTGCGCAGCAAGAAATCCAATCTCTCGCCTTCGTCTGCCTCGTTTCTCTCCAACTCCTGCTCCACGCGCCGAGCAGCTTCGCTGAGCGCCCACTTCCGTCTTGACTCCTCTTCGCTCTCCCAGTGCTGTCGTCTCACGGCGTCGCATCTCAGAGCGATTTGCTCCCGCTCGCGACGGAGTTCAAGATACTCACTTTGCAGGGCTGCTTTCTCTCGTTTGCTTTTCCGCACGCGAGCTTCTAGATTGGTGCAATTCTCCACGGCTTCTGACATAGCGAAAAGTTCATCGTCAAGGTCTTTTGCGAATGCCTCAAGTGCTGTCCGTTTATTCCTTGCTGTGGCTTTCGAGAGAGTCTGGGTTGATCCGGTGGTGACTCGCTCAATCATGTTTGAGATTGTTTCGCGGCAGATTTGGGCTAGGACGTCTACCGCATTGGGCTGAGAGCGTGCGGTTGTAGAGTCGAGGGAGATGTCTCCAGGAAACCCCTCCTCATCCTGCTCATGGATCGTCGGCAGTGTCGAGACGTTCGTGAGCCTGTGGGTCAGAATTGGAAAAGTCGCCCTGCCCTTCTTTCCATCAGGCACGTCTGCGGATCTACTACGGGAGCGACGTTTCCGAGGCTGCCTGCTGGCCCTTTTGCTTACCGCGGGCGTTTCGGGCTCCGGCTCACTCTCCTCGACATAGGACCCATCCTCTTCCTCATTCTCTGCCTCTTTCGGACTTTCTTCGCGTTCTGTGGCCGGAGTTTGCACTTTGTGCCTTCTTACTTTGCATGCGAGTTTGCTATACTTGCTGATTCGATCCGCCAGCGGCAGAATGGATGACGATGTTGGTTCCTCTGATGGAGCCCGAGAGGAAAGATTAGCGATCGAGGTCTGTTGGGAAGCAACCGTCGATTGAGCCGGCGTGGATGAACGGCCCCTCCTCTTGTCGAGTGTCAAAGTCTGCCGCCTTCGCGGCTTGTTCTGCTTTGAAATACTTGGTGCTTTCGAAACATGTAACAATGGACTTTCAGAAACTGAGGGAGGCTTTGCCCCATATTCCGACTGGGGCACCTCAACATTTTCCTTAGTAATATCTTCGGGCAAAGTGGTAGGGTCCAGCAAGATGCGACCACTTTTTGTTGTCTGCCAAATCGAGTCTTGGGTGGTCGATTTCAACCCTCGATCTTTGGGCGTCTCGTTCTCTTTCTGTTGCTCGTGCTGGGGTACAAAGAGAGGGGAGGTCTGCTGTTGCTGCTGCTGCTGCTGCTCCTCATCCAGAGTTGGATTGTTAATCTGCGGCGCGTCCTCGTCTTCGGCAATAGTAAAGATCCTGCTGGCAGTTCTTCTTCCCGATGTTCGAGTTGAGGGTATTGACCTTGGTATCTTGACCGATATACTTTGGTTCGGAGTCGCAAGCTCGGGCGTGATTTTCCTTCTCTTGCTCGACCGTACGCTTTCCTCCGGTTGTGTAGACACTTCTACCACCTGAACGCCTTCCGTCTTGTCGAGCGTGACGGAACTCTGCCTAATAGACCTTGCTGCAGGTGATTTCCGGCTGCGGCTAGCTGGTGTTTTAGATGATTGTCTCAAAGACGCTCGCCTTGATTGCGGGGTTTTGGTGTTCGAGCGAAGAGATCGTGCTGGCGTGGGTATCTGTTGTCGGCCCTGCTTGTTGTTGCCAAAAGCGAAATTGAAACCAAAGTCAACTGTTGGAGGCTTGCGCGATCTGGCATCATCAGCTTCAGTTCAACCACATCTCATCAGCGTAAACAAACCCAGCACCGCGGACGCGCATCAGCGCCCGATCCTCTCGAGTAGGTGCAGCCATGACCATCAGTACGAATCATGGGAAGCCGTCAAAATATCATGCGATAGAAAACATCAGCCAGTAGAATATGTCAAGGCATTGCGAGATGAAGTCCAAGTGAATAGACGCGTCGAGTGAGGGGGAACGCGACCGAGTGAGGCAGGGATTCTGCCTTGGCAGTTCAAGCAGAGCCTGCGCCAAGCTGACCTGGCTATCCGAATTAGGCGTCGAATTTTGGTATAGATACAAAAAGCGTCGAGAACTGGCCAACAATCAGCCCAAAATCATCATTGTCTATCCAAGGCAATCAAACTCTCGATGGTGTAGTGAGTTTCGACCGCAGCTGTCACAAATAACATACATTAACGCATGCACAGGTTGGCTATCACGTTCGGCTGTAATTGCTTAAATTGTTACCGAAAGGTCACCGGCTCGATTCCGGTTCGAGAGACAAGTTCTTCTTCCTTTTTTTGCGAAATACAACCTTGCATTTTTGCCAGCGACATACAGCGACAATCAGAGCAATTATCTGGCGTCTTCACGATTTTTTTTGGTACTTTCAGGTCAGAAGATATTCTTTTGACACCCAAAACTCAGGATCTTTTCGACTACTTTTCCACCCCGGTAAGGTGCAGAATTGCACCTTTAATATTAGTTCTATACTCACCGTTTCAGACTGTCTTTGGAAGCACCGGAGATAATGAACAGAAAATGGAAGAATCAAGTGCACTTATTCCGCAAGCATCTACCGCAAATTGTACCATCGATCCAACAATCTTGTGCTTGAGCGTCTACTCAACCAGCTGGAACAAGTCGGCTGGAGCACATCTGGAGAGAGCATGCAACAATAACGCTTTCCACCTTCACCAATCGACTACCTCTAGTGGTGTAGGATGGGAAAGGCAGAGAAGGATTTCAGAATGAAGACAAAGGAGGAATGTCTCCAGTCCAGAATCTCTGCACATGGTCTCAATGCGCAAGACACCTGACATTGAACGGGCGAACCGTCCCGCGGCCTGCTTGGGCCCTCAATCTCTGAGGAAGAACGACCTCGTCGCCGAGTGTAATGCATCTGACGTGTAACAGTCGATTTCAGTATTTCCGCCGAGACAAGGTAGCCTGCCAGGTTTTTCGTGGTAGTATTCACACTTGATCTCTGCATCTCTCAACGCGTGTAGCACTGCCCCTTTGGAATGGGTATTTTATGTGCTTGGAAAGGCAGAGTAGCCGAAGAGCCAAAAGGCAAAAGAAAAGGCTCATGACTCGCGTGCAGCTGGGGTGACCACAGGGCGGCATCGCTCTTAGCCCGATTCGGGATGAGCCGCGTTCCATCGCTTCGCATTAAGCTGCGGAGATGTTCTCGAAATATTTCTTGTTCTCGGATGAATCTCGAGCACTGCGTATCGTGAGGCTTCTGAGCCGGTCGCACCATGAGTCCGTTGTTGTCGCGAAGTTAGTCCACGAAGATCACGTACTGGAGGCCATGAGCTGGTTTTGGGGGAAGAATAGTCAAGATGATCCTGCGAAGGCGCTTGACGATGACTTGAAGCAATTCTTGAAGGAGCAACAACCACGGCCGTATGTGCCTGCAAACCCTCCCGTCGAACAGCCGAAGCCTCAAGAGAAGTTTGATCCGACCCCAAAACCATCAACAGCAGTTGCAGATCCAAGTCTGTCTCCCGAGGACAAACCGCTGCCTAAGGAGTCCCTGTTTCAAGACGGCCGATACAAGCACATTTGGAAGTCCTATGTCCCGCAAGATGACATCGCTGCGGCGACCTCTACCCCGGTAGAAAGAGTCCTCTCCGCAAGGAAAGAAAGAAATCAATCTATACACAAAGCCGCGTTGGAGAACTGCGCTTTTGAGGAGGAAATGCAACAGATCTGCTTCAAAGGCGGCAACCTATCCAGCAGGGTGCGTGGAAGAATGACCATGTGTCACGAGGAGACCAAAGCCTTCAACCGCTGCTACCAGCTGCAAGCCAAGTTCCTGCAGGCATTGGGATACATGACAAGCTCGACGAGTTCCGCTGAAGACGAAGAGAAAATACAGATGCATGCAGACAAACTGTACCACCGGATGATGGACTACGAAGCCGAGGTGGAAGACGCAAAGCGCAATGACCAGCCCATTCCACCTCTCTCATCCCTCTTCAACCCCAACCGACCTGCGCCAACGATCGAGCAAATGGCTCTGCCCAAGGCCATGGAGGACAAGATGAAGAAGCCGCTCCACGATTATCCTCCACATGAACGAGAATTAGCCGCACGAGCAGCTCTACAAGAAGCCAGGCTGACAGACCTGTATGCCGAAGATCTGTTCAAGTACTCTGTTTCGATGAACGAAGATAGAAAAGCTCGACAAACCTGGTTGACGAGAATATTCGGCGAGCCCATCGGCAAATTCCTGATCCCAGATCCACCAAAAGATCCAAATATCAAGCCATACAGTCTGAAAGATCTGGAACGCGAGATATGGGAAGATGAGAACCTTGCGCACACCACAACGCCGAGAGAAAAGGACGGCTCGGGACTTACTGATGAGACCCGAAATCGCGGCTGATTGAAGCGCGTCCCTGAAGCGCGAACATCAACACACACTTGCAGTGCATATGGTCAAGGTTGCAGCCTAAATCAAAATGCTGGCTGGCATCGATCCCGGTAACTTCCTCGTTCTCACAGAATCGGATGCTCTTCTGCAGGGACTTGGCCGTGTTCAGCAATTCCGCCACCCTGTTGAGCCGGGCATGATCGAATCCGCTGACCGGGGAACGTAACCCATTTCTGGAGTGTAACCCTGGCGATGAAGCCGTACCTGGTCATTAGGCTCGCATCAGGAAAGGATGGAGAGAAGATGCGTGCTCAGATGTAGACCGCGAACCCGGAGAGATAAAGTGGCCACGGCGTGCCCGATCAGCCACCATGATAATGTTATCGGACGTCTAGGTGATTACGTGCAGCTATCACTGGGGGAAGGTTGGTCATAGTGGTACTGTGGTGGTATATGGTGGGTGCATATCAGGAACGACTGGGACGGGACGTCCGACGTCCTCCGCTACCTACCTGAGCGGGTTAGCAACGTAGGAAGGATTGCGGCAACGTGGCACCTGCAGGAACGGGGCCTCATGCGCTCCCAGGGAGGCAGGAGGCTATGAATCCTTCACGACCTCGCACTCCCTGGCTCTTACCACCTTCTATAGCAGTCATAGTATACTTCGGAGGGGCTTTTTCGGATACGGCGACCGTTCATTTATACGATGGCGGGGCTTCCGAGGACGGCGAAATCCATGAATGGGCTGGGCTAATGCTGCTTGCGCTTACGGGACCTCACCTTCCACTTCTGTATAAGTATGGATTCGCTGTCTTCCAATCGAGATCGCCTGCTTCTGTGCGGGAGGATCGCGTGCTCGTCAGCCGAATGGCAGAACAGAAGGAAGCAATAATATCAAGGTTTGCCTGGGACAATCGCTCTCTTGATATCCCCATGGCGGGGCAATTCATACGTAGCATAGCCTTTCTCAGCCTTTCGATTGCCTCTTCTTTGCCATCTCCCTGTCGTCCAGAGAATATGGCCGCATAGACCACGCATCGAGATCGCCTCGTCCTGACTTGGGGGCGTTCTAAGGAGCAGCTCCATTCTTCGAGTCACCGTCGATGATGCATCGCTAAGTCGCAACCGTCCACGCCGAGGCCCCATATCTCTGCCAACAATGGGCCTCTTCAGAAGGCGCACCATTGACGCGATGGAGGAAGACGAGAGAAGGAAGATGTTCGTACCGGATGGAAGTGACGACGACGCCGCTGCTGCTGCTGCCGCTACCGCCGTCAACTTCGCTATCGATCAGCAAGATGCAATCCTCCTTCAACTCCCCTCTGAAATCCTTCACCAGATCCTATGCTACCTGCCGCCCCAGTCGCTCGTCTCCCTCGCCCGCACATGCCGCCAGCTTCGAGGCCTCGCCTCCAACGACCTGCTGTGGGCGAACCTCCTCCGTCCGAACATCCCACCTGAGGACTTCCCCCCCGACCCGTACCCATCCTCGTCATTCCGCGACCTCTACATCACGCACCACCCCTACTGGTTTGTGCCGCGCTCCCGGATCTGGATCTCCGACGAACCGCACATCGGCCGCGTGATGATCGCGCACTACGACCCCCGCCGCGGCTGCATCGAAGGCTACCGCCTCCTCGCGGAACGGACGCCCAGCGTGGCCATCTTCTGGCCGTACGAAGCCTCGGTCGTGATCCACAGCTTCCGCCCGCGCGTGCACCTCTGGCTGGACGACCCGATCATGAAGCTCCCGCACGACATCGTCCCCTTCAACACCCGCCAGGGCTGGTGGGAGGCCGAGATCAAGATGTCCGTCGGCCGGCCTGGCCACAACACGTCGGCCTCGTTCTTCCTCGCCCGCAACATCCCCGCCCAGCTTGAGAACCCGGCCATGTCGCTGTGGCCGCCGCCCACCATCCCCAACATGCCGCGCGTGCGCGCCGAGAGCTCCGACCGGTTCCGCAGCAGGGGCCACAAACCGCAGAAATACGACGAGATCTCCCAGACGGCCTTCCGCCTGCGCCACTGGAGCCAGTTCTCCACGGGCATGGCCCACTTTGGCATCCGCATCGGCGAGGAGGTGAGCACGTGGAGCACCATCGATCCGAGCCTGTACACGCCCACGCGCGAGAAACCCTACCAGGGCATCTACGTGGGCGACTACGCCGGCCACGGCTGCGAGTTCCTACTCGTCATGCAGAGCGAGAAGGCGCCCGAATTGCCCGCGCGACGGCCCACGGACGTGTTTCTGCGGAGTCTGATCGGCCTCCCGCCCGTAGGCGACGAGGACGAACTCGAGGAAACGCTGCTGGAGGAGCGGACCGGCTCCTCACAATCCGAGTATCAGCGCGAGGTGCTCGCCGCGCAGATCGCCGAGGGGATCTACCACGGAGCCATCGAGGCCGTCAAGTTGACCGGCGATCCCAACATCCCGCGGGGCGAGTATACTTTTGTGGCCGACGACATTGGGCCGGGCGGCCTGATCCGCATCGCCGAGGAATATCCCTTCAAAGGCGCCAGAGTCGTCAGGAGTCGAGGACATGTTGCCGCGCGGGGATTCCAGAATGGTAAGTCATCCAGCGTCTGACCTTGGCGAGCAAGAGCAGAGCAGAGCAGAGCAGAGATCACAACAGAACAGGACAGGACAGGACAGGATAGGACAGGAAGACCACCCCCCACCACCCCGTGAATCTGTATATCAGAGTCGGAGCATGGTAGACCGATTGAGCTGACATGGCGGCACGCAGACGAATTCATCCCCTCGCAACTCATCCTGATCAGCCCAAACAGGCTGGCCCAGTACTGGGTCCCGTACGGGCATATCTCATTCTACGAACGGATTGACCTCGACGAGCTGATCGCCGACACCTTCCGCGGCGGGGGCAAGCAGAGGGAGCACGAGCAAGCGGGAGGATCGAGCGGGTGAAAGTGAAATTGAAGGCACTGAGAGTGAGATTCTGTCGTTGATTGCCACATCTGGGGATATAAGAGCACGCCAATCATAACGTTACACCGCTACACGCAACATTGGGCGATCGAGAAGAGTACGGAGCGGAAGGCCGGGGCATGAGACTACGCTTGCTTGTATCCATCTACCAGTGGTGATCTAGACGTTGCGTGGGTGCACCCTTGGAACCCTAGGCTCGAGGAATCACTTAATTGTGCAAGGCCGCGGTGTGCTGTTCTGTCTGGCTCTCGCGTTTCTGTATTTCTGGATCCGGATCAGGGTGGGAGGGACTCGGACACTACGAATCGAAGGGATAGAGGAAGCTTCATGGGCGCGAGAGCGAAACAGATTACAGACAGACAGGTCAAGTCATGTCGAACTTTTCGTGGCGGGTCCAGACATAAATAATAATACCTGCCGTGGACTCCGCACACAGTGCGACGGTTGGTATACAAGGGCGGAGGGATATACAGGTGCGGAAGGGGTCATGGTTTCAGCCATCGTCCATTTCATCTGTCCAGGTGGCGCGCAGAGAGGCCCAGGGCTCGGCTTCGAGGATCCTGGCGAAGACCCCTCCTTATACTCCGTCGAAAGGACGTCCAAAACGTCCTTCGCCCTTCTCTGGCCAATACACTCGTACTCGTTAAGGAGCCCCGGAGCACCCAATAAGGAGGCTCGCCCCATCGTTTCCTCAAGATACATCGACTCTGCGGAAGAGCAGGGTTTTGATTCATGCCCAAACACACAATTTTTCTCGCATCATGTCCGTTTCCTTCATGAGAAATCATCCATAGCCTTATCGCTCAATTGTACACCGTGATTCTCTCCAGTCGAAGGATGACTCCCGGCCCCGTCATTCAGATTAGCAAGTCTCCGGCTCAAACTCCCACTGACGGCACTCGCTCTCGACATGCCAACCGGTTTACGGTCGCTGGTTGCAGCTGTTCTCTTGAAACTGCCAGGTCTCGACCCGGCATTCGACGCCGCCGATGCAGCAGCGCTGGACGGCGAGTTGTCTGACTCCTGAGAATGGTCGTCGTCATCTAATGGTGGCGGGATATGTGGTCCCGGACCACCGCCGCTGAATGCACCAGGGAGGGCCATCCCGGGACTTGAAACGGAATCAGGCGAAGAGATTTGATGGTGATGGCCGTTTGTGGTGACGTTCGTTGATGCCGAGGCGTTGGCTTCTCTGGCGGCCGCATTTCTGTCGACGGCACTCTGGTTTCTTGGTTGGACGGGACTGGATTCGTTGCTTCCTGGAACCTCGAGACTCGACCGCTTCGCGGCGTTGGGTAATCCGACGCTACTCACGCTGCGGCCATGACCGCCGTCCAGCCTGGGACTCGCAACGACGGGGAACCGTCCAACGGACCCATCGGTGCTCTTGTCCCTCCTGTGCCGGTTCGCCGGCCCGGGAGATTTGTCCCGTTGTCTCTGTTCTCTCTGTTCGGTGATTGCCCGTGCCCGGGCCTCCATATTCGCCCTTCGGGAACTCTCATCCGTGGTAGAGACAGCACGTTGTCGGTTAGACAAACTATTCGACCCGGATAGCGTCGACGACTGGCGCTTCAATTCGCCGAAAATGGCCTCCTTGTGATCGAAAAGGTCGCGGATTAGACGGTACGCAAAGCGTTCTTCTAGGGTCAGGGAACTCTCCGTTCGTGGTCGGAGGATACATGGTGCAAGGGTATTCGCCAAGGCTGAGACATACGCTTCGTCCGCGGACGTAAGGTCGATGAGACGAGTAAAGTGAGTGGTTATGGCGTCGAGAGTGGCAATATTGTTCAGACGAAGTTGACCGAGGGTGGATTGTAGCACCTTTATTCGGGGAGTGGCATCTACTGACTCGGTTGAAATCGGGTTGGGCGCGGCATCTTGGGTCGTTGCGTAGATGGTCTTGATGATTTCGTAAACCTGCGAAGAGACGAGGGAGTCTGTTGATGTTAACAGAAATTCACGACGTCGAAGCGATTGACCTACCAGGCAACTCGAGCAGATATAGCTTCAACACGCTTGCCACGATGGGCATCTCATACTTTTCGAGGACCTCTCTAGGTGCTGCATTACCGTTGTTGACCTGGTTTCTCAGATGGTGCGTAGCTGCTAGAGGAACATCCACCAGCCATATATTCCGTCTTGCTTCGTCGCCCTCCAAATCCGGATAGTGGTTATCGAGGAATGTCAGGATCGAGGTGACGATCACAGGCACTCTCTTGCGGTCCGCCCTCGCTCTCGCTTCCAGGTCGACGCCGAAAACCTGGTCGTCAACACTGCCGTAGTAGTTCTCATATGGCGTGACCTTGGGTATAAATGCACCGGTCCGATAGTTTTCCAGCAGATATCGCAAATCGCCAAGTGGTTGAATGGTCTCCTGGTACAACATCATATGATCCACCTGGCTCTGGAAAGAGGGAATGCTGTTGCTGATGGCGCCCGAGAAATCGAGAATCACAGACTTGATCGCTTTCAATCGGTCTGTTTCACACCGTTCCAGAAATCTGAGGTGGTCCATCATGGATTCCTCTAGGTTGCATCTAAGCAGATCAAGTCTCTGGACGCCGGCTTTATACTTTTCATCCGCTTCTCGAGCTTCTCGTTTCAGTCGCTCTGCTGGTGTCTCGTTCGGGAACGGATTGTTCAATGGATTCCAGCTGGAAAGGGTTTCAGTGATGTTCCCGACAGTTGGTGACTCCAAGATTCCATCCGCTGACCCTCCCGTGATGGACCGGCTCAACGGTTTCCTCTTGTCGGGCACGCCTGAGACCTGAAAAGCTCGTGGCTTCCATTGGTATTTCATCCTCGAACTGTTGGCAAATGTGTTGCCCATGTTGCCGATGAGTCTCAGGAATCCACGGTCGATTAGATCTTGACCGATCTTCTCGGCATATCCCACGCTAGACGCCTTCATGTCTTTCAGGATGTAGTCTGTGATATCCGTGCCTGCGGAGACATTTTGATAGAGGCCCAGTATAGGGACTCGGTGCTCGCCCAAGGGGATCTTCTCGAGCATGTCCGTGATAAGGGCTTTTAGCTGCTCGGGCTGATATGTCTGGTCACCGATGTCGACCGGTAGCTCTACAACCTCCTCCTCGGGAAGAACGATCTTCGGTGGCGGAGGACTTTGTGGCTTGGGGCTTTCCTTCGGCGCTCCTGCGAACGCCATCTTGTTCTCCTCCTCCAGGTCTTCTACCAATCTGCATTTGTTGAAATAGTGGCTTCTCAGCTTCTTGACTGCTTCCGCCTGCCTATCGTGTGCCTTGATCTTCGCTTGTAGGTCATCTTGCGAGTTCTGTATTCTTGTGGCATGGGCATCGCACCATCTCGAGAAAGGATTGACCACGAGTTCGCGAATGTTGTCGGCGATTTTTCTGTGGTTTTTGGACGCCTCGACCATCTCGCCTCGGACGCCTTCGTAAGCCTGCGAACGCGCGTGTCAGTAAAAATGCCGTCGGTTTGAATTGTGGAGAGTACTTTTCTTGTGCTGGCGCCATCGTCTCTCGCAAAGCCGCCAGTCATCCGATCAATGGTCGGCGCAATGTCTCCCAGTCGGTCACTGTACATCTCCTCTGAGTCTGCCCTCATGCTGGCGATGGTGAGCACCTGCTGATTCTCTACAACCCCCTGTTGTAGCTTTTGAAAGAGCACTCCCAGCCCTCCAGCATAGTCTGGCGACCAGAATGAATCTGTGAAGCCAGGCATCTTGGACTTGACGGTTGGTGCAGGAGGAGCATTCTCGGTTGCCATGATTGACTGTCGTTGTCTCACCAACTGTGTCGGAAGAGTTGGCGAGAGACGGAGCCCTCAGTTGCGAGATTTCGTGACGGAGGTCCCCTAGAATTGTAGGCGCGGAGACGGAAATCCAATGTCGGGGTAAAGGGGAGGGGAGGTTACGCGGTCTTCACGACGTGAGCGCAAACGCGCCTGAGGCTCAAGAGAAGACAGACCCGGGCAACAAGTTTCAAGGGCGTAAAAAGCGGACGGTATCCGATGAAGGACAGTTCTGTGTGGATGCTGGATCAATTCATAGCTGAACCTGAAACTGGACTTGGATATGGGCGTTGGGGCCAGGAATAGCAACTACTTGGATCTGTGAAACACGCAATCCGTTCATTGGGCACACTGCAGCTATAACGCCACGGGATGATATTACCCAGCTGATCCTTCCAGGCCTTGGTCACCCACGACTCCATACCACTCTCGTCGAAACGGGCACATGGTAATCCTGATAGTTAAATGTGATCAAGCTTTTTCGCGTCAGCTCCCTTGGTTCTCGGTCGCTTCGGGTACCGTCCGTCGCTCACGGCCGGCTCAGTTGGTACAGTATGGCAAGGCATCGGCAGCTAATTGCTCATTATCATTGGTATGCACTCCGAAGTGTTTCATTTTTCATGTCGTTAAGCACAGTAAGAAGACAACCAGGGCCACGATACGGAGTACCCTTCCTTGGATCTCTTCATGCGACCCGCAGTCTTTGCTCGGCCTTTTTCCACATAAGAAACTGACAAACTTGGTGCACTTTGTGTACCCTCTCTGCCTGCTGGGGGGCTGATGTTTCCTTCATTTCCTCAGGAAGCGCCCTTGCTTCATGCCCCGAGTGGGGGACTGCGGTGGAGTAAACGATGACATGACTGGCATCACTTTGGAGGATGACTCCGAGAAGAAGTCATCCATAGATAGTCAATCCTTGAGACCCAGATCTTCCTCGGCCGGCACAACACGAATCGTGTTGGTATGACCCTGTCCACCTCTCCATCCTTGCACGCAAACAACACTGTCACCTTTGCTCAAGACACCCAACTGGATGGCTTGAGCAATACCCCATTTCAGACGCTTGTCGACGTCCTGTTGCCAGTCAACACCGCTGAAGTCGGGCTTGGGTTCCGGGAAGAGGAATGGATAGACTCCACGAGACAGGTGAGCGTTGCGTGAAGCAGTCGCGTTTCGTGTCACCATGATGATTGGGCAAACCGGACGATACTTGGAAACAAGTCGAGCCGATTGTCCACTGATCAGAAGTGTCAGCGTATGTACATATCATCGCCACAGCAGAAGACTTACCTAGTAGTCAGGACCAAAATGGCCCCAGCGTTCAATTCCATGCTTGCGCCAACAGCAGAGATGGCAATTGACTCCACCGTATCGATAGGACGAGGAGCGTTGGATCTCAACTCGTCGAAGACATTGGCATATGGAATGGCAACCTCTGCCAACAAGCAGGTTTCGTGCATCATGTTGACAGCCTCCTTGGGGTAGCTGCCTTTGGCAGTCTCTCCAGACAGCATCACACAGTCTGCTCCATCGAGGACGGCGTTGGCGACATCCGAGACTTCAGCTCGCGTAGGTCGAGGGTTGTTGGTCATGGACTCTAGCATCTGAGTGGCGCAAATGACAGGCTTGCCGGCAGCGTTACATTTAGCGATCATCATCTTTTGGGCAATGAAGACCTTTGCCGCAGGAATTTCGATACCCAAATCACCACGGGCAACCATGACGCCGTCGGTCTCCTTGAGGATCTCATCGAAATTGTTCATGCCCTGTTGGTTCTCGATCTTGGCAATGATCTGGATCTCCTTGCCCTTGTCGCCAAGGACTTTGCGAATATGCTTGATGTCGTCTCCTCGTCGGATGAACGAGGCAAAGACCATGTCGACATTATTCTTGACACCAAACTCCAAGTCGGCGACATCTTTCTTGGACAACGCCGGCAGGTCGACGTCCGTTCCAGGCAGGTTGACACCCTTCCTGGAAGAGATCTGACCATTGTTGAGGGCTCTGACTCGAAGGGTCTTGTCATCGACGATCTTGAGGACTTCGAAGGATTGAATGCCGTCGTCAACGTAGATCAACTTGCCCACATTAATGACTTTGGTGATGTTCTTGTAGTCTACATAGCTGAGAGAGGTCAGACGATGGCCCGCCATGGTGAAATGCAGACTTACAGATTCTTGTCATCACTGGCGGTCTGGTATTTGTCGTCGGTGGTGATGTTCAACTCAAGGCCAGCTTTGATCGGAATGTCTGCGTCTCCAGGAGTGTTGCCCGTCCGGATTTCTGGTCCTTTCTTTTCCTGATCAGTTGTTGATCTCTTGCATAGATTCAATCACATACGGTGTCCAGGGCAATCGCGACGGGGCGACCTTCGTAGTCTTTCGCAGACTGCCTTGCGTTGTCGATGACAGATTGGTGATACTGCGTGGACTGTTAGCTAACTTGCTCCTACGCTTCACAGTATCGTCCATACCTCATAAGAGCCGTGAGAGAAGTTCATGCGGACCACATTGCAACCGGCTGCGACTCAATAAGTATTTGTCTCTCTTTTGGCACAATGGTATCCGCGACTCATACCCTTTCTGAGCATGGTAATCTTCTCGGGAGAATTGGTCTTTGGACCTATCAAGTACCAGCAGGTTAGTGTGTCCATCTTTTCCAAACCAACATATTTCTTTCTGGTTCTGAGGACCTTACCGATCGTGCAAATAATGCTGGTCCGGCGATGGTTCTTCTTGGGCTGGTAGTCGATGTTGAGGTTGCACTGCCATTCCAGCTTGGTGCGGTTGGCGAGGTGGTCGAGAGCGTCACCCATCTTGTCCGACTGTTACGAATGTTTTTGTTCTTGAGTATGGATATGAGTTGGAGGGGAGGCTGTTGGGCAGAAAAGTCGGGCTGCGGACTGCAGCTATTGTAGGATTGGGTCAAGAAGCGGTGGCCGGCCGCCGAAGGGGCTGATAGGTTGGCAGGACGTCCGTCAGTCACAATGCCTTGTTTCACAAGTTGAAGTGAAGAACAGACGGACGATAGGAGGCAAGAAACGTACTTGTCACAACTGGGAGCAAGGTAGCGTTCAGCAAAAGCAAAGTGTTCAGTTGGGATGGGGGATTCAACAGGCGGGTCAATGTATCACCGCTTAGCCAAAAATTTATGGCTACATCTCCAGGGACAGTTGAGTTACGAAGCTGCTCGACCAGGAATGGAGCTCTCACGTCACGCTTATCGCACTACAACTGTCTCTACTAGGCGAGCCTCAGCATCTGCAACAGCGAATGAGGCCCAAAGAGAATGGATGGGGACGGCCCATTGAGATTTTGTAAGAGCTGAAGGAGGGTCTGGAGGGTCCTTAACTTAGTTCAAGCTTTCAAGAGCTGCAAGCTGCCCCTCAATCAGGCTGATAAGATAGGCGACGAGGGAACGCAATAACAATTATCCGACGGCGCCTCGTATCGCGCCAAACATCACATGTGAACAACAACAGGCCACACTCTATGGTCCTCGTTGCCGATCTCGAATACCTGTCCTGCGCGGAACGAGCATACATTCACACACACGTCTTCATCATGGTGGTAAGTCGAGACGATCGCTCTTACGGTCGGGCGACTGAGTATATTCCGCACAGTTAGGTCGCCTGACTCATTACGCTTTCGACGCTGTCCTCATCTCTGCGTTCCTGGCGGGCGTAAAGAGAAGTACCGGTCTCACGTACGTTACCCTTCCCTCCAGCTACTCTTGGACCGCTAGGGACACCTCACCGGTCCTCGGAGCCAGTTCGTCTGCTGGCGCCCCTTCTCCTTCGTCCTCATCTTGGACTAATTCTCTAACACGACAGACCTACCAGTATCAAAGCCTCCTCCCTCGGCGAAAGCAAAGAGGTGCAAACCTGGGTTGATCGCTACCTAGGTGTCGGGGAGTGGGTGATGGACCAGAGTATCGCCGTTATGGGGAGTAGCAGCTGGTTCGAGCGAAGACGATGAATGCCGCACGAGAAGAGGAACCTGTTGAGTCGAACATCGGACATGAGAACATAAAGACACATTAAAGCTCGATTGCAAAGCCGAGCAGTGCAAATACTTTTATAAAAGGGGAAGAAAGGGTTGAGCGCCCCAATGGAGACAGTGAAGCGAGAGGAGATGGCACGATGCATCACAAGGCGTTCAGGAGCATCCGCTAGACTCGACAGGCTACCTGGAGTACAGTTGAGCAGGATAACGGGATGATGTCTGGTTTTGTTTTGGCATATCCTGCTACAATGCACCCAACTCTTATCGAGGTGAACTGACTGACATGTGACTGATGACATGCGCCCTGTCCACAGATACTGCTCGCTTTGTTCATGTCACTATCCTGCGCCAGATTCTCTAGTCAAAGTCGCTATTGCAGTACCGGGTTTCATCTCTGGTGTAGACGTCTGTTCGCCGGTCTCGTTTCAGCAGTACTTCGAAATCCATCGCTATCCACCTGCCATCTCCCGAGTATTGCCAATGAATTGTTTGGTTGTTCGATCTGCGCCACAGGGTAATAAGGGCGAAGTTACAGCGCCAGATTTATCCCAAGATGCATTGAACTGTGTTAACACCGCCCGATCCTGTCACGTCTTCTAGAGGAAGGCTTCATGGAAAATCAGAACTTAGGTATGGAGTATGTTTGACCAGCTTTGCAAATGCCGGCCCTGTTCATAGTGGAGAGTTCCCCCTGTCATATCTGAAGTGTGACAAAAGAGAGGCCGACAGTGATCAACTGTAGTATATCCAAACACGCTTGCTATGCCGCCAAAATGCGGAAGCAATCAAAGAACGCGGCCGGCGACCGTGGCAGCCATCAAAACTGATCACGTCCTTGACACGCTTCAAACAAGCACTCCATTTTCGACCGCAACATCCATATCCGCCTCGGAGCTCAACTCCGGCGTCATGACACCTTCACGCTCATCCTCAGCCTCGCTCAAGCTGTCCATCCCGATTCCACTATCATACCGTCTTCGGGGCTTCTTCTTGAGAATCCCTCTACCCAAGAAGGGCGAACTGGCAGGCAAACTTATCGACGAATGTCTTCGATGTCGCTTCCCCCTTGAGACCTCAACGTGTCCTTCCACATGGTCATCACTGTCGTTCGAGTTCTCGCGCGTGCCCCGAACGTCATCTTCCATCTCCGAGAACTCGCTGAATCGGACCATGGAGCTAGGAGTCATCGGCCCAACGGGGTCGGAAGGAAGATCATCTTGTTCACTCTCGAGTTCCCAGTTCGCAAAGCGAATCTTAGTTGCTCGCATGAACGTCTTCTTGTCCTCTGCGCTCTGCTTCGCCATGAGGAAGACGCTCTTGTTCTGCTGCTTCGCGAACTCCTCGCTATGTTCGACTTGTTGTCTGTAGAGACGGTTCAGACGACGGCGGTCTTGGCTCAATTTGTCGATTCGTACGTTGACGGCAGTGAGCTCGCTTGTCAGGCTAGAAACTCGGGATGTCAGCCCATCAACTTCTTCTTTATGTGCCCGTCCTGTCGCAGCGAATTGGATTTCAAGAGATTGAAGCTTTTCCTCGACATCTTCAGATTGTTGTCTCGCCGCGGAGAGTGCGGCCTCCAGTTCATTAATTTTTCGAAGGCGCTCAACTGCAGATTCTTCAGCCGCTCTACGCCCACGAGTTTCTGCAGCAACCATCGCATCCATGTCGGAGAGTTGTTGAGTAAACTCTGCTATCGTAGCGGTCCGCACATCCTGCAGGCGAGAAGCTTGTTCGCCCTCGATCAACTCAACCAGCTCCTCCAGATGCTTGACTTCCTTTCTATACTTCTCCATTGCTGCAATGAGGGCCTGGTTGTTCTGCTCGTGTTCTCTAGCCTCGCGCTCAGTGGCTTGGCATCGCATGCGCTGCTCGAGCATTTCTTCGGCGTTCTTGTCCATGGCATCCTCGAGTTCTTTGATTCGGGCTGTTGCCCTCTCTGTGGCGATTAGAGCATGGTCAAAGTTGCCCTTTAACGAACGTTGTTGTTCATGCATGGATCTTAACTCGGCTTCGCGGTCGCGGAGATGTGCAGAGACGAGTTTGAGCTTGTTCAGCATCTCGGGCATCAGGCAGGGATTGTTGAAAGATATGGATGTTTCTCCCGGGAGGGTACGTTCGAATTCAAACCGCATGTTATGGTAATGGGCCTTGATAGCAGAGAGACATTCCGCAGCATTGTCGCTGGTCGTGGGGAAGCCCAAGGACTTGATTTCGGTGGTCATGGCTTGGAGAGCCACTTCAGCCTCTTCGGCACGGTTGATGGCTGCATTCAGCTCTTTCGACATGTCATGAGCAGGTGGCTCAGGGGCGGGTGGGATATTCCGGGTTGGGTCCGATGAGCGGACAGGCGAGTCTTCAAACTGGACAACATTGTTTGAAAAGCTTTGGCTTGACCGGAACATCGCCTCCTTCGCTTGACGTGCGCTCTCCAACTCCAAGTCAACTGTTGCATCATCCTCCGAGCCAGGGACATTGTTTTCGTTATGAGCTGCATCGTCTTCATATATCTGAAAGCCACAATCGTCGCCAAACTCTGATGAGTTGCTGTGGAAAAGGGACGCCTCATGGTTGGATCTCTGCGTCAACTCTGCAACCTCAGCCTCAAGTTGGTTGATTCGAAGCTGACTACTAGGGATTTCAGGTTGCACCGAGAGCGCCTCACGCAGCTTAGATGCCGCCAGTTCATCCTTGAGGGTCTGCAGCTCCTTATTCTTCTGATCGACTAGGCGTTTCAGCTGGCCTTCGGATCTCTTATCGGCGTAGAATTGATTCTGCTCGTCGCTCAGGCCAATTCGTCGAATCTGCCGCTTCGTCCGAGCGGAAAGTTCTTCGCGGAACGGGGTGAATTGGACTTCGTCATGGTCTCGAAATCTGGTGATTGCCGGAGTTGATACTCTTCGCCTGGGAGTTTTCAACGAGGCCTTTCCAATAGCCGGTGTAAGGCCGGTCGTATCATGAGATGGAATAGGCTCTGAGAAACGGGCTTTCTTCTTGAATCTCTGTCTTGACGGTGTTGTTGTGTCGTGGGTCTTGGCTGGAGATATGGCGGCGGCGGGTCTCTTGGAACGGCGCGGGAGGTGGGTATCGACATCTGCCATGATTGCCGTGTATGATGATGCAAAATACCAATGCAGCAAACAGCAAGTTGTTGATAAAAACACAAGACGAAGAAGCCGGAAATGTCGTGGCCCAAGGTGGTCGGGAAGCTGGTCGCATATAAACAAAGAGACCCCGAAATGGCAGTGGAACAACAACCTTCCAAAAGCAGTTTAGCTTCTAGCAGTGCCCCGCCAAGGTGAGTCGACGTGGAGCTGCTATTCCCAACGAGTGAAGCGTGTTTCAACATCTTTCACCCTCCGCGAGATCATAGGCCGTGATTGATCTGTCCATGAAAGGCACTCCAAGACCGTCTGTGAGCAGACAAAGGCATGGCTTGAGACCATGGCATTTCCGGAGCTGCCTTTGCTTCTTCGAGCCTCGTCTCGGCCACTGCTGTGCATACGAATCCATGGCTGCCTCGGGTTGACTGTGCTACCTGAAGAACCGTGCTCGTGCATATTCGGGTGGGATTGTTCTCCGATTAACAAAGCCGGAGACGTTTCATGAAATACTTCCCTGGAGTCTACGTGATGACGGTGAGGAGGCTTTTCCTAACCCTGCGACGTCAATACGAAATAGTATATATGGGATACGAATGAGCCGTTGTGCAAACAAAGGGCTTTCGTTTCCATGTTCTATTCCGGAAGCCTGTCGTTGCAGGAGTTGCGAGCCAAAGACGAGTCACTCAATATCCCGCGTGTCCGTTCCGAGTAAGGTGTCATTCACAATTGTTTGTCGCCGCCCCAGGACAGCACGGATGCATTGCAGAGCATATTGACAATGGGCAAATGAACCGAGTTGAGATGATACGCGCTTGCATGAGATGGTGATAGATTGTAGATACTTGTTAATTCGATAGGTGATTGTGAAGTGAGTAGACTCGCTCTTACACGGTAGGGATGCAACGGACGCATCAACCCGAACTCGCGATTGACGTCACCGACACCATCTTTTTATCGAACAAATGTTTTTGATCGACACTCACCCTCAAACTCACACCTGCCATTCTCTCACCTCCGGCCCTTGCATAATTCTTCAGTTTCCAAATCTTAGACTGATTAAGTCCCCTATTCCCTCACTCCATAATGGCGAGTCCGTCCGACCCGTCCAACCCCTCAGCCGCCTCCCACTACTCACAATACCGGCTGCGCGTGACAGCCGGGCCGTCATACAATCCATCGACACATAAAACCGTCCCCGTCAACGCCTCCGAGACCCTCACGTTCGAGACCCCTTCCATCATCCTCTCGCTCTGCGTTCGCATACGGCATTTCACGGGCTTCCCTCCCGAGTCCCCCGTTACTGCGGAGAAATACTTCACTTCGGATCCACACAAGTACGACCAATACAGCATATCCTTCAGTTTCATTCCGAAAGCAGACATTCCCGGAGAAGACCTGGTGTTTGGGAACGACTTTGACAGACCTCTCCGAGACAGACTACCGCCAGGGGCGAACCACGCGTTGAGGATCGTGAAATGGTGGATCGACCCCGGGCTGGATGGCGACATGTACGCCGACAAGCCGTATCTCTATGGCCCAGCGCTGAGCAGTTGGAATGTCCTGCGGATAGGTGACCATATCATACCGAAAGACCAATTACAAACACCAATCGGGGAGGGGGAGGGGGAGGATGAGCGCGACGACAAACACGAATGGAAGTCGCCTCATGCCTCGGCGGAGGAATTCCACGATACCATCGTCGAGGAAGGATGCGAGGGGTCGGGCTGCGAGTTGCGATCCTCGTTATCCATCCCTCCCGACAGCGCGGCGCGGAAGAAACACTTCCTCACAGCCTCGAACCTCAGTGCATTCACCTTTGAAGCCGGCCGCCTGTATCAGGCTGACTTTGGGAACCCGTACCTCGACTTTAACGACTTCTCCCTCAAGTTACCGGGGTTCAGTCTGAATGTGGTCGGGTACATCGACTCGAAGACGCACGAACTGCGGTATACACTGAAGAACAGACGGACCGGGGAAGTCTACGGCGTCGTGGTCTTCACGTTGTTATTCGGAGATGACCTGGAGCAAGCGGAGCGGGAGCATGGCGGGGCCAACGTAGAGGACGGTAGACCAGAGGAGGACGGAGCCGCGAAGAATCCAGAGCACGACAGAGCCAAGACCGGTAAACCGACCATAGATGATGCCACTCAAGACATACCAGAGGATGAAGACGGCATAGATTGACCTTTCATTTGCATCTACGTCTGCAAGTGCCGCCTGGTACATCCCGCATACACCCAACATCCATACAGGCACACATACAGAAGAAATGACGAGTTCCTCTACACAGAAGTACAGTGTATCACTCAACAAGCCTAGAGCAGGCACGCCAGAGCAGCACGAACGAGATCACCAACGCAAATGGCACTGTATAGCAAGACAGCTACACAGCTACATAGCTACCCCATCAGGCGGCGAGTAGGTAGGCAGCCAGGGAGGATACGCTCGATCTACAACGACGAGATCGCGCGCGTAAATATGTACTTAGACTAATCGTACCAAGCATTGTAATTAGCGTGATGGCGAAGACAATAAACTTAGGTAGGGAGGAATGTAGGCACAAGTACCGAGTACAGCCCGAAAGCGAGGCGGCGCGGCGACCATGACGTTAGATTGATGACGACGACGGGACCCATCGATAGCGACATCGGCGTTAGCATCTAATTTACGAGGTACTGGGGTACGGAACACGCCAGCGAAAGGGACGCTGATACCACACAACAGGGATACTAGGATTTCAATGTTCAATGCATTTTCATTCGCGCTGCGCATTGCGCGCTCTCGAGTCTCGAGTCTTGGCTCGGCTCGGCTCATCTCGTCGTTCCCACCCGACGCCGGTCGCGTCCCACCGACGACCGCACCAACGCCGACGCCAACCAACAACACCCCAGCGACGACCCAACGACCCAACACAACACACAGACACGCACACGGCTAAAGCGTCGTGCCACTCAGGCCCGCCTGCGGCGGCACCGGCACCGCGGTCAACTCGACGTCCCCATTCGGGGCAACACCACCCGTTTCCGATCGCCACTCGCGCGGCACGCGCCCACGCAACGCCGCCAACCCACCGCCGCCAGCCACCTTGGCGACCAAGAGCACACCAGCAGCAACGACCGCCAACGTCGCAGCACCGAGGACACCGACGAAAGCCCAGCCAAAGGCATCCCTCAACGCGGCGATGGACGCGGAGAAGAGCTTCTCCGGCACTTCGCCGTTGATGAAGGAGTACCCTTGGAGCAGGAACAACGCGTTGTCCCCGGTCGCCGGGTAGGTCGGCGCGGCAACAGACTCAGTCAGACTGAGCTGAGCGGACGTGGCGGTGTGCATGAAGATGGACCCGGTGGCGGTCAGCCCCACAGCGACGCCGAGGTACTGGGCGAAGAGGATAAACACCCTATTGTGATAGGGGTGGCGCTGGGCAGGGTAACCGTCGGACAGCCGCAGTGAAGGGCGTTGCCACAGGTCCACCACCTGGTGGGCGACGGAGAGCGTGATTGGCGACCAGAACCCGATGCACGAGAGGGCGAACATCCTCGCAATGCCTGCGAGGCCCGCATTGTCAGAGAGCATTGACGGCGTGTCGACGAACAGCAAGACCGTGCCGGTCAGCAGGAAGACAGAGGAGATCACGGAACAGACGCTGTAGCTGGCCAGCACAGGGTGCGCGGTGAGCATGCCACTTCCGATGTAGATTGCAATCACAACTGTGAAGAACAAGTGAGGTCCCGTCGTGGTGAAGAAGAGATAGAATCCCGTCGCGAAGGCTGAAGGCTCAGGACGTGTGATCATCTGATAGAGCGCTGTGTAAGGCATGGCAGTGTAGAAGGTGGCAGCCGTCAGGAAGGTGAGCAGAAAGAGAATCGTGGTCTTGAGGTGTCTCAGGTATGGAACCGGGAAGAGCCGAGTTGCCGGTGAGGTGAGGAGCTCAGTGATCTGTTGAAGAACGAACAGGACAACCAAAAGGGCACCTATGCTGAGCGGAATGTACAGATATCCATTGGTCCAGGGAGTCCGAGTGCCGGCGAGGTTGAAGGCGACGAACAAGACGATGATGCCGAAGAAGCTGAGTACCATGCCTAATTCGTCCATGCGGTTTAGACGTTGTCTCCAGTTGCGAGGTGGTCCGGAAGCCCAAGCTTCAGAGTTCGCAGAAGTCAACAGGTGGTCCGGAAGCTCGTAGAGCAAACAAATCAAGGCCAAGACCAGAATGATGCTGACGATATAGAATCCCCATGCCCATTGCTCGTCTCGATGAGCGCAGACGCCGCCGAAGATCGGACCAAGGGCCAAACCAATGGCGGAGCTGACTGTGACGAAGAAGTCGCGTCGCACCTTGTTCTTGAAAGTACCGTTGCCTTCGAGATAGATGAGTGCGCCAAGTTGTTGTCCTGCCAAACCCACGCCGAGGAGAATCCGTACGAAAAACAGGTAGCCCATGTCTGGGGAAAAGCTGCCGTGCAGAGCTGTGGCGATCATCAAGATGGCTGCAAAGAACATGTAGATGGCCTTGAAGGAGAAGACCGCATAGAGGTGGCCAGCGGTAAGAACTGTTGCAGCAGCACCAACAGCAGGACCGGCGATCAGCCACTGAAAGCCCTGGATGTTGAGATCGTACATCAGTGCGGGGACCGTGACTGGCAACATCGTCTCAGTCATCATTGCAATGAGATTGACTAAGGCGACAAGCAAGTCGACTGAGGGTTTGCGGGTTCCTGCAACGCTGAGATTGGCGTCAGAGTTGGCATCTCCACCTTGTCCGTTGTTCGCCTCTGGCCCATTCCACATGTACCGGGCCCATCGCGATCCTGCTGTCCAGACATTGACTTGGTAATTGCCGCTCGCATCTCCGAAGATGGTGTCGGTTGCAGCGTTGTTCGCATTGCAGTTATGTGCAGTTTGAGCACGATCTTCAGGAGGTTCGTAGTACTCTGCGGATTTCAGTCAGCATGGACAAATGTGGAGAGGACGGCACAGTCTCTTGGAGACGGGAGAACTCACCTTCGACATTGACTTCAGTGGTGACCATGATCATGCCTTCTGAGGGAATCGGTGGTCTCGCCTCAGAATCGAAGCCATGAGGACCTCCAATTACACTGGTGCCGGTGGAAGCCATTCTGGGTATGAAAGGTTGGTCGTCGAACTCGTCAGAGTGGCGGTGATCAAAACGAGAGTGCCAGCTTGGTGGAGGAGCAGAGAGGTTGCTGAAGCTTGGTGGTGGTGAGTCTGAGTCTCGTCGAGGGTGAGTTCGATTTCTCAAAGAGTTATTCTCCGTGGGAATGTGTGCAGGCATCTTGGCTTTTTGAGCGGTTCAGAGACGAACGCTCCTCTGCGATATGGTGACGTGAAATTGTGTGTGATGGCGTACGCTTCGCAGCGACGACTATGTTGGAGCGAAAGAGGCCGATGTGCGAGGTGGAAATTCTGGTGAACTATCTCCTGTCAGTACACGGCTTCTGACCTCCAACAAAGACCCTGACCACGGCCACCAGACCCTTTGTTTCCCCCCAACAAGAGGAGCGTGCTTCTCAACGACGACAGGAAAGCGATTGCTCGCCGTCAGCAGAGACAGTTGCTGATCTTGTCCGAACGGGGTGGTGTCAATTGGGGAAAGGGTGGAGCGAGACAGGAGCAGAGACGAAGACGAGATGAGATGGTTTTTAGAAGTCGGTCACAGCGCTGTCGGACCCTTTCTTCAGGCTTCATGTCATCTCGTCTCGTCCTTTCTCTCGCATGGACGCCATCAATGAGGCCGAAGAACAGCCGGTGTGCAAAGAGTTGCTAACAAGTTGCCTGGATAAGTCCTTGGAATGTCTAGAGAGAGTGTGTGAGAGGCCAGTGGGAGGGACAATTCATGTGGATGCTATCTTGGTGTGCAAGTCAATAAATTCTGCGGCGGCCTGATGCAAAATGGATGGTTCGACTCGTGTGGTCTATGTGGAAGTCCCATGAAGCATTTGCATTGTTATGGCCTGTTTCTATCGCTCTCCTGCATCTTTTAGGCAGAGTGAGTTGCTGGGAGGGATGCTCACTCAGGCTCAGATATCTGTGTCCAGCTCCTCGGACTGTGTACCTTGACTTGTCTCACTTCTGATCCATAACCATCCGCCCCCAATTGCAGAAGAGATGAGGACAGCTTTGTGAAGGTTCGTGTCGCGCGCCATGAGCACGGTATGCTGTGATCAAGGGCACATAAAGCAAAGTCCTCCAGGAGGACTTTGGCGCAGGAAACTTATGTTCTGAGCTCCATCCAGATTAAAGCCCAAGCTCCTGAGCGCACGCAGATTTGCACATACTTGAGGATGACTGGTAAACGGTTCGACTCTCTCCATGAATGAATGGTATTCGGGCTCTTCGAACAATGCCAAATTCATCCTTACTGCTAGCGCCATCCAAGGAGAGTACTCATCAGATACCGCAGAGCTTCTCGGGCGTTGAGGCTACCCTGCGGAGGCTTCGCGCCGTCATTGATGTCGTATGTCTCAGGGGCCGAATGTGCAGGATCCGCAGCCAAGATGGTCCATTGCATACAGTCTCTCCAAAGCCTGCCTCCAATATGTTTGTACTCTCCTAGGCCTGCTTTCTCTGCATAGTCTCTTGGAAGGGTACCTGGCACCGTCAGTAACACGCAGCTGCAGGATGCAATCAGCCTTACAGGAACTGACTATGTACTTGAAGTATTTCTCGCATTGAGCGGCGGTGTAATTTGCCATGGGCATACCTAAATCATACTCCGTGAGCGAAACGCATCCGTTTACATAGGTAAGCCCAATGCTCAGATGATAACCGATCTGGGTAATTGGAACCATCGAATTGTTCTGGTCAGAAAACTGGTTGCATTCTCCCAGAGTAGTGCCAGGTTTGTCCAACTTGCCAGCCCACAATGTCGCATTCCGATTAGCAATATTGTTGCAGAAGCTGTTTATAGGTTCGTCGACGTCTCTAAAGGGTTGGAAATTTTGATTTGGAAGAGACCACACAGTGGGCAAGGCGCTGATAGACTGCACAGCAGTAGCCGTGGCACATTTCATGTGGAGACCCTTGGTCCACTCGATTGTTGCTGTTGGCAAGGGTGTCCAGTGAAAACAGGCTGATTGTCGCTCCGTCACATTGGGAGTTGTATGTGGCGCAGTCGACAATGTCCTCATAGCTGAACTAGTGGAAGGCCGACTGGAGGAAACCGAGGAAAATGAAGAGCTAATTGATGAATGAGAATTTGTCTGAATCCCACAGACACCGGCAGAAAGGCTATTAGTGCAACTAGGATTTGACGACGTCGATACTGTAGTAACGGAATTGAGTGTAGTTGGTCGCATTGAGGTGGCATTTGAAGAGCCGGAGGACGTGCTATTCAGCATGACAGATGTATCTGGAATGAGTGGGAATTGAGTGATCCAATTTGCGATTGAAGAGGAGATCACGGGATCATTCCACCACGCACTGAGAGCGCATGCAGCTGTAGACTCCGTCGTTGTGGTCACCGTGTTCCTACCTGAGCACGCTGTCCCCGTACTACACATTGTCGAGCATGATTGTGTCACAGTCGAAGCAGCAGTCCCATTCCTGCAAACAACGACGCAACTCGAATACGTCCCCGATATTGAACATGTGCTTGAGGATGTTGACGAAGAACTTGCAGAAGGGGTAGGGCTTCCTGATAATGTACTTGCACTCGGGGAGGAAGTGGGTGTATCAGGAGGATGGTGAGTTGTCGGCAGAGTCTGAGGAGATAATGGCGGCGGGCCGATTGGTGGGACAATAGGGATCTGGACGGGTCAGCCTGAAGCTATAGGGTAGGGTTTTGCGAAACTTGCGGGTGGGAATGGCCATCCTCCATTGTTATTGCCCTGCGAACAAAGGAATGGTATAAGACATTTCAGGAGGTTTAACAAACCCGAACCTGTTCCTGGGTGGCATAGATCCCCGAGACAACACCAGATTCGGAACGGAAACTCAATCCAAGTACCATCATCGTAGGATATAGTGCTCGTGGAGAGAGTCGCAGTCCACCTTACACTAGTGGTGCTGTGGGATCCATCAGTCTTTGTGATCGTCTGCCACATTTCGCTCCACGGAGTAGGTGATGAAGTGCCATAGGTGACTTCCGTGGGTAGGTGGAAGCCGAGTGTACCACCCAATGTTGATGTAACGGAACATAACCAGCCAAACGGGCAGTCATTTGTTGCTGTAGGTTTAGAAGCGTCGCAGAGCCAGGGTGAGTCAAGCCAGCAGAACGGGCATAGGCAGTATTCACTCAGCGGTGCTGAGGTTCTCGGAGGGTCGAGGCACCATGGGACAAGCTCGTCCCATCCACAGGGCGAGGAACCACTCGTGGGAGTTGGAAAAGGCCATAAACCTCCAAGCGTTGAAGTGAGGCCGGGAATTGAGAGGCTCAAAAGCCCGCTACTGTTTGTTTCCGAAGTGGGCACGCCATTGAAGAACGTAGAGGACGAAGGGCTGCCGGGGGCTGTTGTGGTAGTGGTGCCGCTACTTGGTGCTGAGCCCGAACTTGACGACGTTGCTAAGCGGGATGAAGAAGCACGAGACCCGCTCCTCGATGAAGATACCTGTACAGTGACGACTGTGCTGATGATGGTAATGAACGTCGTGGACGACCAGTCAACTGTACTAGTGAAGGTGGAAAATACTCCTGAGAAGGAGGCAGAGCCAGGCTTCCCCACACTGGAAGAACTCGACATAATGGAAGTTGACGACGCCGCAGTCACTGGGGAAGCTGGACCTGTAGGATTTGGTGACGTTGAGGTGGTGCTCGTGGAACGCGATCGAGAAGTGGCAGTGGACGTTGAAGCTGACTGTGACTGATTCATAGAGGGAGGCATTTGAGATGTTGACGTAAGTAGGCTTTGACTGGAGCTTTCACGTGGACTGCTTGTAGACATTGCAGAACTGGTATTGGCAGATGCGGAAGAAGGCATGCAAGACATGGGGCCAGAAGTAAAAGACTGAGGGCTGACGGTGCTTGTCAAACCCGACAATGTCGAAGAAGAACTCTGGTTAGGCGTCGTGGAAAGTGAAATTGAAGCAGAAGAGGAGGCGGATGACGGTGCAGAACCAGAGCTACTTGTCGAGGAAGCCCAGTCGAGGGAAGAGTCAGTCAAGGTATCCATATTGGTAGGAGAATTACTGCTCCAGTCCTCCCATCCGTTGTCGCCTGGTCGCCCATTAGTACTTGCATCCCGATGAGCTTGTCAGGGACTTACGAGAGGAAGCGGTCTGAAATTGACATGTTGAGCAAGTCTGGTCCCGAGCGGAAATGGGATAAGCCCGGCGTTCTAGAGCAAAAGAAAGAGCGTTGCAAGTCAAGAGGAGCAACAAGGTGGCCAAATACAGCTCAGCCATTGCGACGACAGACCCGAACATTTACCTATCCGATCTGTCTGTTGGGCCGGGTAACAACGAAGCTCCAGAGATTCAGATGATGGATTTGATGAGCGTCACCCATGGCTTGTGCAAATGTGTGAGAAGGCAGGACGAATTCGGGAGGACGGTGCCTATTGCTTCAAACCCAGACGAGGCAGCCACGACATGAACTTTCTACCTGCAGTGTCGGCGATGGCCTCCGAATCCCTGAGGGAAGCAGTGATTGAAATGGGTCCCGCCACTGCTACAGCACGCTGCCGGTGCAAGACGTGTTTGCCTCTCAACGGCACCACATGCGACGCATCTCAAGCTGGCGATACCGAAATCAACATAAAGTCCTGCTTCAACACCCATTCCAGCGTCTTGTCAACCTTCCTCCATTCCGAGATCAAGGCTCTACTTACACGAAGGTGAAGTTGACCTGCCCAATCAAGGGAACTTGGCCTCCGAACCTGAGCAGCTGCGGTGTATAACGACCAAATGCCATTACACGCATGACGAGGTGGCTGCGTGAAATCAATCAGCTTGCGCATGGGAGACAGACCCAGCAGAATGGCGACAACAATCTCGAAGATATGTACAAACTGGATTCGATGGCCAGTACTGATGCGGCCACCAGAAAATATTAAGTGGACATCTAAGAAACCTTGCCATCGACAATTGCCTACCCATGGTCGCTGTAAAGCCCGTCACAAGACAGCCAGACGAAAACCTCCCGTCAGTGGTCGATGTGCACACCTTGAACGATCCATCGCTTGCACTAATGGTTAGACGAAAGTTGGACGGGAAATGAGATGTAGATGTTCAAGTGACGGGCCGGAGAAACGACATTGTTGACTTTTGATCGTCTTTGCGGAGCGTCTGACTTTATGACATACAAGCTTTTACATGACTGCGAAGGCCGTTGCAGGGCTTGTAATGACGCAGCCGAAAGCCTCGTAGGGAATCACCATGCGAACATCTGTTGACTCTTCACAAGATCCTCATAACTACTACGTGTGTCCCCCAAATGCAGTCTAATCTGATGTCAGCACATATCACGCACACGCCACAGCTCGCATCTTTGCCCAGGTCCAAAATTCGTCTTGCGGACGGTCGACTGACAGCCTCGTCGTTCTGGAGGATACAGGCATACAACCGAGCTTGCAACAATAGCAAGAGCTTAGGCATACTTTCTCTTTGATTACCATTCCTTAGCCAGGAGTTCCATGCAGGCTCTCGGCGTCCCGCATTGCCGTCACGGTGCGTAGCATTGTGGACAGGGCAACCTCTTCTTACTATGGTACCTACACTTCGATTGATGCTGCCGTGTGTGGCTGGGCGAACAGTAGCACAAAGCTTGAAAGAAATGGGTTCCAAACAGGTCAATAGGCTTCTGATGGTTGGGGGAAGAAGCCAAACCACAAAGCGGGAAAGGGGCAGTCAAAGAATCCAGCACAAGGCAGACTGAATATGAGGCCTCTCTTTGTCACAACTTACCTGGCCGTGGCGACATACTACTGTAAGCGGCTCCTTGGATCAGGTACAAATCTGATCCGCAACATCGTTGCATCACACCCCTTTATCATGTCTTCCGGCCCGGAATCTGCCCGCGCTTTGGACTGCCCCAGCTCTTTATTGAGATCTTTTCAAAGCTGAACCCGCGAGGTAAATCCTAAAGAAACAGGTCTCATCTCTGAGACAGTGGCTTCCCCAAGTGCGGTATGATATGGGATGGCGGTGGTCATTGACCTGACCTGCAACAATCGCCGCGGTAAAACACCACTGCTTTGTCCCATGCTATGTATATCATATCCCGCTTCCCTTGCCCCTGCAGGGCTTCTTCCTCTCTCTCTGCTCTGATATAGACCCAACTGAAGGCATCTTGGCTCGGCCGATTGAACATTCTTCAATATGAACTCCAGCAGACTCCTTCACAGCATTCCAGCAGGCCCCAATATGCAGCAGCGGATAGGTTTAAGTGAGCTTTATCGGGGCGATGACCCGATCGTTGAGTACGTGTGCGCGTGGGTGCCCACGTTCCCCTCAATGTGCTAATTGAAGTGCAGCATTGTCGCGGTCCATGGACTGAGAGGCGATGCCTTCGACACTTGGACAAGCAAGAAGACAGGGGCTTTCTGGCTGAAAGATGCAGACATGCTTCCCGCAGACTTGAAGCAGTCTCGAATCTTGACCTACGGATATGATGCCGCCGTCACGGCCTTCTTTGGCAAGACTTCCTCAGATACAATCCTTGAACATGCACATACCCTGGTTGCGGAGCTTGTCGCTGATCGACAGGTGAGATTTGAAGGCCCGACAGAAAGTATCCCAGGTTAGTTCTAAACGATACTGCAGCTCGAAGGCGCTGCTCGCAGACCTATCATCTTCATCTGCCATTCGCTGGGCGGTATCATTGTCAAAAGGGTAGGTAGTACCACCACAAATCAGTCGACCAGAGGTGTGCTAATTTGAACGTTTCACTCAGGCTATCATCTTTTCACAAAGCCGAACTTCCAAAACAATACAAGATTTGCATTCCATATACGTCTCTACCTCCGGACTATTGTTCCTAGGAACACCCCATGGTGGCAGCGACCAAGTCGTCCTTGCCTCGTACGTCCGACTTCTGCTGGGGAAGTTGGCCCCGTCAAAGATTTGCGACACCAACGGTCAACTTCTCGATGCTCTTCGGCCGGAATCTGAAGCCTTGAAGAATCTAACCGACATGTTTGTCCCGTTGATGAAAAGATTTCGCATCTTTTTCTTCTGGGAGCAGGAAAAGACAAATCTCGGAACCACTCATGACTACGTACGTTGGCACCTCCGAACCGCAAATGCTTTCGCGGCCTGTCTCCGGGATGATCACTGACAACCAATTAGATTGTCACCGAGTCCTCGGCTGCTCCGATTCTTGATGGCACAGAGCGCTGCGGGCTTCCATATGACCACAGGAGCATGTGTCGTTTCGACAGTCGCCGCTCGCCCAGGTACAAGGTGGTTATTGGTGCTCTGCTGCGGTATACTGAAGTAGCTCAAATTGAGATCCCGGCCCGATGGAGTCAGGCAGATGCCCGCTTGCGCACCGTGCGGGAGAATGAGGCGGCGGAGCTTCTGAGGTAGGAGGGGGATCGAATGCATTTTGTTCGAGGTTTACTCAGCAGCCTAATTCAACTTTGCAGCCCTCGGTAATGGACATTACCAGCGTCATTGTCTGCTTCTCGACACCGGTTGCTTCCACGATCTCACCTGGCGGCAGTTGAATGACCGGAAATCTTTGAACGAGTCGCACGACCGTATAGGCGGCCTCGGTCAACGCAAAGTCCACTAGGAGGCGGGTCAGTATACCAATGAGGGTGGAACAAAGATACGTACTTCCAAGACACATCCTTGGTCCTCCATTGAAGGGAATATAGCCCCATTTTGCGGTCGTAGAGTCTTTGAACAATGGCATGTCCTCATCCCATCTTTCCGGGCGGAAGAGCTCAGCATCCATTCCGTAGAGATCAGGTCTTCTGTGCATGGAGTAAACACTATACGCAACAGAGGAGCCTTCGGGAATCAAGACTGGCGACATTCGATGAGGGCCACCGCCTGTGGGGAGGATGGTGGTCTTGGTGGCTGTTCGAGAATTGACCGGCACAGACGGGTACAGACGAAGTGCTGATTTAGTAGGTAAGAATGGCGGAACCATGTAGGGCGGCATGTCACCTACTTTCTTTGATGACGTTTTGTAAATACTTCATGCTGCTGAGATCGTCGCGGTTTAATCCTGACTTGCCTTCGCAGACTGAGCTGATTTCCGCCCGTAACCTAGCAAGGACATGCGGATATCTAACCAGTGTAAAACTGCGTATTGCAATTAGCAAAAGCCTAACGAACAGGGAACAGAATCCCAATCGTACAAAGTCCAGGCCAGAAGGCAAGCAGTGGTGTCACGACCGGCGACCAGTAGATTTATAATTTGGCTTCGAAGAGCACTTCGGTCGGGCATACTCTTCGCCAGCTTGTCCAGGAAAGTGGAGATGCCGTCTTCTTCCTTTCCGTATCTTTCTCGAGACAGATTTTGTTCAATGATGTGGTCCGCAAAGTTGTGAACACTGTTGCAGGCTTCGTTGAATTTCTTACCGCCAATCAACCAATAGAAATCCAAAAGCCGGAATCGTTTCGCCACAAATCCTTGAGCAGTATTGAATGCGTCGGAAAAGGTATGTTCTCCTGCTGTTTCGGGCGCTCGCAGACTCTTGACGGATTCGCCAAACAAGAATGCAGTTGTCGTGTCGAGTGTGAGACGAAAGAACAGTGGCTGCAAGTCGACGACCCCCCCTTTGCTAGGGATGGCAGTAAGGAGGTCGTCAACCGCATCACGGAACACGTCCAGGTTCTCATAGTGCTGATGAATGAACTGTGGTCTCAGCAATTCTCGCGAATGCTTCCATGAAGCTCCTTCCTGGGTGAAGATGCCGTCTCCAAACATAGGAAAAGTGATTTCTCTCCTCAGCCCCATACTATAATCTGAATGGCTATGAGTATTTGTCCAGAGCAACTATGGATCATACTTCCCGTGGAAGTTGGTGCTCAGTATGGCCTCCATGTTTGCGGGCTCGATGGTGCCAAAAGCCTGGGTTCCTAGAAATACCTGTTCAAGCGTGCTGCCTGTCTGTCGGAAGTGGAAGAGGAAAAGCTCCATGAGTCGAGATTCAGCATTCGCTCTGAATATCTGCTCAAGGCGATCAATCCCAAGCGGTCGTTGGTTCTCCAGTCTCGGAGGCGGAAGACAGCCATATCGATCTGCAAGCGCTTGGTCCTCCTGCCCCCGCGTCAGTCACACGTTCCAGACTCCTCCTACATACTTGCCTGGCTTTTCCGAGAGACAACCACTCGCTGATATAGATAAAGAACCAAGGCGGATATAGCTGCCGCAACTATACCATATTGAAACATCATCATATTGGTGAGATCACGAGTGACCGGTAGTGATAGCGAAGGAGTCAGGGAGGCTTGAGGCAGCGCATTCCTACGCCGCCGAGACAATGTCGAACACGACCCTGTATCCCTTTGAGCATTGTGGATGCTGATCGCCGGGAATCATGCATTTGGAGGATGATCGAGCGAATAGGAATGAGAAGATGAAGGTTTCAGAGCGGCAGCCACATGGGACGAGGTGCCAGACAAGAAATTAGCCGCCCTAGGCGCGTGCTCAACCCTGGTTCCAAGGCTACGGGCCCTAAGTAGGCGGGGTAGGCTATCCCTAACATTGGCCAGCAGAGCCGGAGCTGAACCTGTCTCGCCTGTCAACTTACTTGTACATGAATCCTGATCTCCAGCCCCAGCAAATACGACGCAGAATAGAATGGTTGCATAGGCTGTGTCCCTCTCGAGTCCCTCTGTTCTTGTGCCTGCTCACTCCGCGCTTGGTTGCCAAGTTGTGGCTTCCCCCGTCAAAAATGCAGCAAAACGAAAGAATGGCGTTGAGCCCCCTTGCAGATGACGCCCACAAAGAAACGAAAGGGATTCGAGGCAGAGGTTGAGCATGTTCTTTTCTGGGAGCCTGGTCTCTAAGGACGAAGGGAGTACCACTCTTGTTCTGAGTCCCTGAAGGGATGTGATGGCTTCGAGAAATTTCCTGTCTTCCGTTCGCCCAACGCTGTCCATGGCGCTTAGTTAACAATCATACTCGCATCTTCGGTTGTGTCACCGACTTGATAAGAAATTCACGCTCGCAGTCTGGGATTTGTCATGGTGAGAGATCGTTGCAATATATACGTTTCGGAGATGAGTCTTCTGGGCCAGGAAACCACATGGTGATGCTAAGACCTAGCCAGTTGAATCACTCCTTCACCTTCGGGAGGATACCAGAATTTGATGAGATCCAGACCGTGGACCCTCTCAACGAGAGCTCGCCACATCCTTTCGCTTCTCTCAATGCCGCAATGGTGGGCCATCATTGTGATGTCGAAAGCAGTAGCACTATCCGTTGGATTAGATCGGATCCACTCGACAGGGCGAGGCACTTACATCAGGGGACATTTACTGTCCGGGAGAATGGCATCGTTGATCAGTATCTGCGAGAATCCCGGCGTCATTGCATCTCGAAGGTGGCTCAGGATCCTCACGCAGTCATCGTCAGGCCAGTCGTGCAGGATCATGTGCATAAAATAGATCTTTGCCCCCTTCGCAGGCTGGGGTAAGAACACGTCGTGTTTGTGTCTCTCAATTCTGCTCGATATCGAACCAGGTTGGATGCTGTCAATGACACTGGGGAGGTCCTGCAATATCATCCTACCACGAAATTTGTTGCCGAGCTGCCCTATAAAGCCACTTAGGTCGTGTCCATAACCTCCCGCCACGTCGACCATGAATATTCCTTCGTCTGCCACGCAGGCCGTCCCCACGATCCTTTCTACATCCATCCACCTATACCAGATAGGCCGACTTCCTCTGACGCCTTTCATGTATGTGTTGAAGCGGGCGCTCTCTGGTGGATCAGCCATCCAATGCTCAAAACTGGTAATTCCAACACAGTCATTTGCATCTTGATATGGTCCATCTTTTGCGTCGTCGGGACATCTCCAGCCACGTCGACGGAAGAATTCCATGTGAGACTGCAAGTTGCTCTTCGGCCTTGCGGCGTTATCGAATGACAGGCAAAACCCAGCTGCAAGTGGCGGCTGGGCCATCGCATGGCTGACCTTGTTGGCGGCGTATAATGCCGGGCCAACCTCATCGGCGAAACCCAAAGCACAAACACCCCGCAGAAATCGGACAATCAGCAGCTCTTGTGCATTGACAGATCTCGATATCTCGGATGCCGACAGTGCATTTGGTGCCGCAGAATGGAGTAATTCGAAGACACCAAGTTCACTGCAGACGCGAATGCAGATGTTGAGATTGATCGCAAATGCCGTGGCGATGATGTGATCTTCAGGTGGCTGCACTTCATCTCTGATCGCTTGGTTGATTCGAAGAATATCCTCACGTTGCTTTGCAGGAAGTTCCGGCTCGCGCCCCAGAGCTGATACAGTCTTCGAGAGCTCCTGCACCAGGCGGTTCAGTTGCTGGAGATCATATGTCGTCATGGTGATAACATCCGTTTGCGAGTGCCTATAGACTGTTAACCGGTGATTTGACCTCTGCAGACCCTTTTGAAGATATCTTCCGTAGTCCGCCTTATATCGAGTTCGAACAGGATTGGTCGCCTGACGGCACGCCCGGTTGTGTGACCGTCCACCAAGGTTCGGGAGGCGAGACAATTGATTTACTGGGTGAGCAGCGCCGATGACCTGACGATGGTAGGTTGCCTGATTCTTATAGCGAGATGTCCGCGTCTTGGCTGTGAACCTACATCAAACTGCTGACGACCTGGGACACATTGCGGCCGCCTGCGGAGCAAGCTGAATCACCGGATGGAAACGCTGACCTCGTCCATCGACGCCAAACGCGGGATGGTCGCTTGGGCCCTTCCTTCTCAGGTGAGAAGAGCATCATCAGAGATAGCTGGGCCCTGAGTGCTGTGATTCTGCGACCTTGCTCTTGACAGAAGACCTGATTGAGGGAGGCGTGGGTTGAGAGATCTAGAAAAGCGGAAGCCACAAGCTGCCCACCGTCGCCATGCTACGGGTGGTACTTCTGCTTGTCTCCGCATCTTAGACTTGATTTGGCAACCGTAGGCGCTGATAATGCGTGTAGGGGACGCTCGGAATTCGGGTCCCCCTTGGCGCTTACCTAGGTAATCCGAACCACCATGGAGCCCTCACGCGAACCGACCCTCCTTCGCACTACAATATACTAGTAACCACATCAATTACACGCTGAATAAGATGTGCGTCTCTCTTCATGCTCTAGACACGCTCGACCGCCCACTGGCATGGTCCACAGCGATATAAGCAAAGGTCATGGCCGGCGCGATGGTCGCCCCGGCCCCGGGATACCGTCTGCCCATGACACTCGCCGAGGTGTTTCCCGCCGCATACAAGCCCTCGAGCACCTGGCCGTCAGGCTTGATCACGCGGGCGAACTCGTCACTCAGAAGGCCTCCTTTGGTGCCCAGGTCGCCGGGCCAGATCTTGCAGGCGTAGAAAGGAGCCCTCTCGATGGGCCCCATGTTGGGATTGGGCCCGATCTTCGGATCCCCAAAAAAGTTATCATAGGCGTTGGACCCGCGGCCGAAGTCGTCATCAACACCGTTGCGGCTCTGCGTGTTGAACCGCTCAATGGTGGTCCGCAAGGTCGCCTCGTCCACCTGGATTTGACCCGCCAAGCTCCCGATGCTATCAGCCTTGTAATAGACGCCCCCAGCCAGGGACTCTGGGCTTTCTTGTCGTGGAAGCATGGTCCCAAATAGGTAACGCCTTCGATGATTCCAGTCCATTATCATCCACGCCGGGACTGCTCCGACGTCCTTTTGCCGCTGGTACATCTGTTGACCGGCATCCGAGTACGACTGCGCCTCGTTCATGAATCGACGTCCGGAGGCGTCGACGATGATGCTGAAGGGTCGCGACCGTTCAAAAATGGCAAAAATCATGCTACTGCCGTCTCGCGGATCGATGATAGCAGGGCCCCACCACGCATCGTCCAGGAGCGCGGTCTGAGCACCGGCGCGCACCCCGGCGAGGATTGCATCTCCCGTATCGCCCCTCGATGCGCTCGTCCATCGCGTACTGGCGGGAGCCGGCATGTGCTCCCCTCGCATGTGGCGATTGTGGGCGAAGCCGCCAGCGGCCAGCAGCACCCCCCGGCTGGCCCGAATTGTTTGCGGCAGCCCTTCGCGATCGACCACAGCACCAATGACGGCCCCGTTCTGGTCCGTCACCAAGTCAACCAGCGGTGAGTCAAGCCAAATGGGCGTGTTGTGCTGCAGATTGAGGGCGAGCAGGCGTCCAACCAGGGCGAGTCCACCGAGGACGGGCCGCTTGCCTTGGAGTCGGCGCAGTAGTCCGCGTAGCATGACACTGGTCGCGACAGTGAAATCTCCCCATGACGCGCCGAGCCGGGTAATGCGAGTGCCTTCCGCTAGGTACATGGGTGGAATTGGGGCCGGGCTGTGGTTGATGCGATCTTGCCAGTACGGCCCAAGCTTCTTCTCGTCGAAGAGTTGAGGCTCGATGCAGCGGCCGCCGTCGCCCTTGCCGCCTGCCTCCCATGGGTAATAGTCGGGATATGGGCCAGTCCAGCGCCATTTGAAGCCGAGATCTTGCAGAAAGGAGACCATTTGGGGCCCCTGCCCAAGGAAGGCTCTTTTGCGAGCAGGCGTCGACGAGGGATGATCACCAATGGTAACTTCCAGATACTGGAGCGCGTCCTCCAGGCTGTCCTGGACGCCGGCAGACTGGGAAACCACATTGTTGGGGATCCATACGCCGCCGCCCGAGTACGCGGTCGAGCCGCCAATTTTGGATGTCTTTTCCACAATCAGAGGTTTGAGGCCATGCGAATGGGCTCTCAATGCGGCCACCAGTGCTGCACCGCCACTGCCGACAATCAGAACATCGGTGTGGTGATCAAAATGGCCCGGCGCCGTGTGTGAAGCGAACGTCTTCTGTGGTTGTCTATTCGGTGCTGGAGGTTGAATACCTCGAAAGCGTGCTGTTGATGAAATGTCCACGCGGTCAGAGGTCACAGTCCCGGATGTTCGATATATCCCATTCAGCTTCAAAGTCTTTCTTAGGCCGCGTCCCGAGACGCCAAAGAGACATGATTGCGGCCTCAGAGTGAATGACGTTCTCGGCATGGTTATTCAGGCCAACAAGACTGAGAAATGGACTGAGGATTCAATCAGTGAAATCGACCAACCGTGCGTTTTGTGGATGAAGATCGCATAACTCTGCATACGGTCACTATCATACCGGATTCTGCAACGGGGGATCATCTCCGGGTCAGCCGAGCATTACTTCTTGTGCACGACAGTCTGTCAAGACCTGATGCTGCGATGAGACCGCATTGTACCCGGTAATATGGATACCGGAAATTACCGGCGTAGCGCCCATCGGGGAGGGATGGTCCTCCACACTCCTGTTTTCCGGGGATACCCCCAGATTCGGATGGCCAGCACGTCTCCTCTCTTTGCTGGACAGTTCCACCGAACCACGGACTTTCTTCTGCGCGGCCTATTATATCTATCCTTTTGCTCTACATCCTCTCATCGGCGGCCGGGGATCCGTAAAGAGGTTTCGTTTGGTATTTGCAGTCTTGGGCTCCTGACAACATATTTGGATCATATAGGACTGTTCAACGTTTCCCCCCCCTATCTTCTTACGTCGAACTTGGATCGCTCTTCCCACGCCGCGAAACCGTTTGGGACTTCAACAACAAAAGGGACGATAGTTCAAGACTCAAGTCATGGCGTCTCCCGATTTCATCTCGGCCCAGAAGGCCACCACAACCTCGCACTGGGACATGACCAGGCTCTCCAACATGGCGCTCAGTGCAGTCGCCGTCATCGTACTTCTGCAGCTCGTCTCCGCGGTGCGCGCTGTCTATTTTTCACCCATGTCACATGTGCCCGGTCCGAAATTGTGGATTGCCTTCCCCATTTTGCGCTGGATTCATACCCTCCGCGGCACATTTGACGCGAAGATGCGTGAGTTCCACGAAAAGTATGGCGAAGTTATCCGTTTCACCGCGAACGAGGTTTCTTTTACCACCCCGGAGGCGTGGAGAGAGATCTATGGATTCAAGAAAAAGGGGCAACGCAACCTGCCCAAGCCGGACGCTATCGCCGAGTCCGATCGACCCCCCAACATACTGGTCGCCAATGATGCTGATCATGGTCGCTTCCGCCGGTCGCTAGCCCATGGCCTATCCGACCGTGCCCTCCTACAACAAGAACATATCATGCAGTCCTATGTCGAACTGCTTATCTCTCGATTGAGAGAGACTGCTCAGAGTGGGCAGCCCACGGACTTGGTCAGATGGTAAGTGAAAGACATGAAATCTTTCCTCCCTCTCCAGTGTCCGACTCTTTTATTGTTTCCACTGCTCACGCGCAAGGCTCAGGCTCAATTTTACCACCTTTGACATCATCGGAGATCTCGGCTTTGGATCGTCGTTCAACTGCCTCGTCTCGAATGACTATCATTTCTGGATCCGCATCGTCATGAAGTTCGCTCTGACTTTTCAGCTGGTCGAGTTCCTAAACACCATGCCCCTCCTGGCTCCGCTGACGAGGTTCTTGATGCGCGACGCTGTCGCGGCACGCAACTCCCAGTGGGCGTACACCACCGAGGCGGTCAACAAACGGCTCGGCGACGAAAGTCAAAAAGGGCGAGCCGACTTCATCGACTCGATGACACGTGAAAACCTCATGAGTTACGACGAGATCCTGGCCAATGCCAGCATGCTCGTTCTGGCTGGCTCGGACACGACGGCATCGTTGTTGAGCGGTGCCATGTACTGGATCATGCGGACTCCAAGAGTCATGGAAAAGCTCGTCGCCGAAGTCACCACGGCCTTTGAACGTGAAAGCGACATTACCGCCCTCAGCGTGGTCGCGAAGTTGCCATACCTGAATGCTGTGCTGGAAGAGTCGCTGAGACGGTACCCCCCGGTGCCGTCGCTTCTGGCACGCGTCACCGTCGAGGACGACACTGTCATTTCAGGAGTTCATGTATCGAAGGGTGTCCTGGTCAGCGTGCATCAGAGTTCGTCGTACTGGACGGCGCGCAATTTTGCCCGACCACACGAATTCCTCCCCGAGCGCTGGCTCCCCGAGGCGAAGGAACCCGGCAGCGAGTTTTACCACGACAACCGCGCCGTCCTTCAGCCCTTCTCCACCGGCCCACGAAACTGCGTGGGAAGGAATTTGGCTTATGTCGAGATGCGCCTGGTCGTCAGCAAACTCCTCTGGAACTTTCAATTCGACCTGTGCCCCGAGTCCAGCCGATGGAATGATCAGAGAAGCTTTCTCCTCTGGGCCAAGCCTCCATTGATGTGTCAAGTGCACGAACGAAGGCGCAAAACGGTCGCATAATGGTTAATGAGCCGTTGGCCCTCGATGTGATGGTATCGGTCAAGCACGGCAAATCCACCTCATCCATGGTGGCTGGTTGCCGCCTAGCTACGGGTATATAACGACGGACAGAGCGCCCCATCTGGGACCAAGGAGTCGATACGGCCTTAGCTTCGAGCAGAAGAGCCAATAGAAAAGGAGTCTCAATTGAAATGCTCAGTGGCCGGAGTGGCTGTCACTTGCTTGACACGCGCCCACTTATCCTTTCCCACGTCTTTCTATGAAGCCGGCCTAGCAAGCAACAGGTCATCTTCCTCATTGTGATACCTTTTTACAGACGTTCCTCGAAGTATATCCTAGCAACTGGCGCCAGGGTGTCCCTAGGCTTGGGTCAAAGGAGACTTTCCGTGCCACCAGCTTGACTTTTTCGAAGGGCTTGAGACATAAATTCCAACCAGAATTGTTCCCACCCAATCGGCAGGAATTCGAGGGTATTACCCCATGGGTCCTGGACATAGGCCGCGTCTATCCCTTCGATCGGCTGTGCCGCCTCGTTACACACCTTCCCACCCAAGCCCACAGCGCGCTCAGTTGCCGCCTTGACATCCGGTACCGTGAAGCAGATGTGGAAGAAGCCTCCTCGGGCATAGACATTTGGCCCAAACTTGACAGGGTTCATGAGACCCTTGTAAGGCGGATCTATGAATTCAAAGATCTCCACCCCGACGCTGTTACCCGATGTCAGGAGGGCTAGCTTCATCTCCTTCAGCTCCGGACCGTAAACTATAGATCGTAGCCGGTGCTTCGGTCAGCGGATGATCTGGTCTTTTTCATTGCTGCTCACGGGAGGGGGACCTACATACTCTTCCTCAACGTCGCGCCGCTCTTGGGATCTGATAGAGATATCCTTTGCAGAGGGGCGACTTCACGAAGGCCAAGGACCTCCTTGTACCATTTCACCGCTGCTTCTGCATCGCCGACCGAAATGGCAATGTGGTTGGCCAGAGCATTTGTTGGAGCGGACATCTTGCCACCCGAAAATCACGATGATAGCGAGGCTTGAAAGTCCAAATTTTCGGGCGAGGCCACAATCCGCCATTTCGCCTTTCTATGGAAAGGATGTATATAATAAGTGTCCCGGTCTTGCCGGTATTAACTGAGTACATCTCCGCACTAGGAATACGGGCCGTGGTCGCTGGAACTCGATTACTTCCAGGAAATTACCGTCCGAGATCAGAGGGAGGCCTAAGATCAAGGCTTAAGCGGAGCCCCTATTTCGGCTCACTGGTGGGAATCGTGTACAGCAGCGCTCAGTCTCCCCTTCTTCGGAACCTCGTCCGCCGGGACGGACACGGCCCCGATTGATGACCATGGTCGATATTCCCAGGAAGGTAATTGGTACGGAACGGGCATTGATCAAAGGAAGAAACGAAAGTTCGGAAACTATTGGCCCAGATTGGTCTCTGGCTCCGACGGATAAGTCATGCTGTTCCTTCGTGCAATGGCCCGTGGTAGACCAAGTGCAGGCCAGGTAGATCATTGTCTGCATTTGTTTCATTTTGGATTCTTAGGACCAGACATTACGCCTTTCTTTACATGGGAGAGCTTTTCTACACGACCAACAGCTGATTTGAAAGACCGACCATATTATCTACGCCCAGCCAAACGACAAACCATAACATTCGACCGACAAAATGATCGCGAAACCGATCCTCCGAGTTGGCAGCGTGTCGTCCACGACGGGAGACAATCCCCATGCGATGGCCCGGATGGTCCAGCATGGCAAGGTCGACGTGATCGTGGGAGACTGGCTGTCCGAAATGAACATTGCTTGGAACGCCATTGTGAAGCAGCAGAACCCGGACCTGGGCTATGAGCAAGGCTTCCTCGACCAGCTCCAAGAGAGCTTGGATGATATCGTGGCGCAAGGACTTAAAGTCATTACGAATGCAGGGGCACTGAATGCCAAATCCATGGCTCGTGAGGTCCGCAAGTTATGCAAGTCAAGAGGCCACAACGTGTCGGTCGCGGCCGTGTTGGGGGATGATGTTCCGCACCTCGTGGAAAAGCTGGGACAAGGCCGCAATGGATTCATCCATCTCGACCACGCGGACAAGGAGCTCGATGACTGGGAGCTCAAGCCTGTATGCGGTGCCGCATATATCGGATGTCGAGGCATCGTACAGGCGTTGAACGCTGGAGCGCAGATTGTCATCTGCGGCCGCTGCACCGATGCCTCGCCCTTGATGGGTGCCGCGGCATGGCACTTCCAATGGGCCGAGGACGACTACGAGGCCCTGGCCGGCGCGCTGATCGCGGGCCATCTCACCGAGTGCGGCCCGTACGTCACGGGCGCCAACTTCACCGGATTCAAGGAGATCATGGACGACTTGGTGGACCTCACCTTCCCCATCGCCGAGATCGACAGCCGGGGAGAATGCGTTGTCACCACGTTATCGGTCGGTGGCGGTCGCGTCACTGAGGATACGGTCCGAGCCCAGATTCTCTACGAGCTCCAGGGCCACCTGTATTTGAACCCCGACGTGGTGGCCGACCTGACCAACATCACCGTCGAAGCAGAGCCGGGCACCTGCAACCGAGTTCGCGTTCGCGGTATTCGTGGGCTTCCGCCGCCTCCCACGACCAAGATTATATTCGCCGCGCCCGGCGGGTACCAGGCCGAAGCCTGCTTCTACATGAATGGCCTCGACATCGAGGACAAGGTGAAGATGATGAGGCGGCAGCTGGATTTTATCTTCAAGGGCCACCGCTTCCATAAGTTCAGCGTCGAACTGTACGGCACCTCACCAGCGGACCCGACCAGCCAACAGGCGGGAACCGTCTTCTTCCGGATCTTTGTGCAAGCGCGGCAAAAAGAGGATCTAGGTCCCATGCAGTTCAAGGTCCCCATCTACGCTCTCCGGATGCAGGCCTATCCCGGGTACCATATGAACCTGGATTTCCGCACCATGGATCCCAAACCGTTCATGGAAATTTTCCCTGCCCTGGTGCCACAGGAAGCGATCCCGGTCCGCGTCGAGATGGACGAGATGGACGAGATGGACGACACTTCGACTGTTCGGTCAATCGACATTCCCCCTCCACGCAACACGGCTGAATACAACCAGGTCCGCCCTTCTTATGAGACGGCAGATCCGCTCGATCTGACGACGTTTGGCCGGACGCGAAGAGCGCCTCTTGGATCAATCGTACACGCTCGGTCCGGGGACAAAGCCGACAACTCCAATATTGGATTCTTCTCCCGCTCCCAGTACGACGACGAATACGAATGGCTGAAGAGCTTCATGACGGTCGAGAGGCTCAAGCTTCTCCTCGGCGACGACTGGTACAATGGCGACACGTCCCGTCGCGTCGAACGGGTCGAGTTTACCGGCCTCAAGGCCGTGCATTTGTAAGGGGCTACTTGCTTTTCGTCTTTCTTTTCCGCTACTCCCTCCCCGACACATGCTTGCCCTAAGACGCACACTAACACTTTGTTTCCAAGTCGAATCCTTGACAACCTTACTGGCGGAATAGCTTCATCGCATCGCATAGACGGGCTGGGAAAGGGCATTGGAGAGTTCGTGAGAAGCAGACATGTAGATATGCCTTTGAAGTTCTTGGAACGGGGCCGGATCTCATAGAGAGCCATATCTCTACACCCTCCCTGGTAATAAAAATAGAGAAGAGAAAAGAAGAAGACAAACAAGCGTGTCATTTTATAGTGGATCAAGGTGCAGCGAGCGTGGGTCACATGGCTAACATCTCGAAGAGCTCCCTGATTGTTTGGTTTTCCTGGTCGTGTTTCTGGGGGTTTGAAAATGACTCTTCACCCCTACATTTTGATCTCCAAACCAGCCTTGTTCACACTCTCAATCTGCTTCCGCCTCAAACTCCGGTCTACTGACGGTCGTGGAAAGGTCGCTGGGGCGTCAACACCCCGTCACCGAACAGATCCTGAAATTCTTTAAGGTAGTCCAGATAGCTACCGTCGAAATCCATCATCGTGTTGAAGGCTACCCCGCCGCCGCCGCGGGGCGTCGGTGGCATGAACTGCTGCTGCTGCCCGTCATCCGCGAGGAGCGCAAGCGAAGCATCCCATCTTTCGGAGGGAGGAAAGAATGACGAGGACGACAACGAGGCTGACGATGATGACAAGCCCGGCGGCCGAATGCCGGTCGAACACTCGGCCTGGTCGGCCAGGATGGCATCAGAGAGACAGGCAAAGACCTCGTGGCATCCCTTGTTGGTGTTCCATCGCTCCGAAAGCGCAACCAGGAGAGTCGAGCACGCTCGCATTTCGCCGACGCATTGGCCGATCGGCGGCTCGGGGAGCACTTGGCCCACCAGGGGCGTCGACGACATGTGGCCGGCCCCGGTCGCCAACGACTGCATGTGTCGGCGTTTGTTTTGGAAGTGGATCCGCAAGGCATATAGGTACGAGAGCCCGACCAGGAAGACGGCGTGCAGCGTCAGCCAGCCGTAGTTGATCTTCCGCGCCCGGTGCAGCGCCGAGTACGCCGCAATCGACTCCCGCGCCGACCGGTAGATCTGTGTCAGCACCTCGGACGTCTGGGGCACATCCTGCAACGAATGGATCGGGCGGTGCAGCATCAGGATGCAGTTGTGGTAGAGCAAGTCGTACCAGGCGCGCGTGCGATAGTTGGATTTGTCCATACTGCGGCCGGTCCCACCGATCGACGACGTGTCGACCAGAGGCAGCGAGGCCACCCCGGATCGCCACTGGTTCAATTCGTCCGCCAGTTGTTGCTTGACACCCACGCTGGCCAGGGGATCCGTCATCTTACTTCGCGGCATGTTGTGCAGTTGCGAGAGGATTTTCCCCGTGATGACGCGGTGCTGGACGATGTGGTTGAAGATGCGCGTGTTGGCTGGCCACGGCGGATCGTCTCGCAAGATGTCCTCGATTGAGGGAGACGGGCACAGTGATGACGCCTCGTCAGCGTCGTCCTCAATGCGCGGGTACTCGGTGTCGATTTCGAGCAGATTGATCGCCACCGGGCGGCCCAGGGTGTTGCTGACGATGCGGTCCATGGAGAAGAGAGACCAAAAGCAGCGCCGCTTGATGTCGAGCTCCCGCTTCACGCGATCTTCATCGCCTGGCGCGACATCCGGTGGCCATTGATAGCTGGCTTCTCGGTGCAGACCCAGCTCGATGCCGAGCCTGGTGGCCATGCCCAGTAAATGCCACAGACTGGCCGAGGCGTCGTTAGCGACGCTCAGCATTCGATACTGGCACAGGAGCATAAGGGCCTGTAGCGCGATCAAACCTCCTGATTGCAAGGCTCCCCCCAGCCTCGAGATGGCGCGCTCGTGATGCATCTCGGCATCCGGCAGTGCGTACCAGGAGAACCGGTGGACCTGGACTGTCGCGATGGCAAATATCATGTCCATGGCAAACGCGTCGACCGGATGGGACTCGTAGTATTTTGCGGTCGAGTACATCATGGTCAGGGTATTGATCAACTTCTTTGGATCGAGATACGGGTACGCCAGGTGGTCGTGAGAGAGGTATGCGGCTAGTAGCCGGCGTGCTATCGCTTCCGCCGGTAAGCCTGCCTTGAACCCTTCCGAGATATTTGTTTTGATGAACTCTCCCGTTGAAGAGGCGTGCGGGAAACGCGTCAGCTGGTCCTCCTCGTTGTTGTTGTTATTGTAATAGTCGCTCTGCGGTTGTGTCAATTGTCCCTTGATGCCGAGAATATTCGCCAGAATGGCGCCGCTCGCCGACCCCAGGTACTGCTTCGGATGGCCGGCGTGGAGGGACAGAGAGTACAACTGCTTTCCGACATCGTTGTTGTTATTGGCCACCTGACTCCCTTCGCCATCGTCGTTCGTATCGGCCACCCCGGAGCTCGCGTCCAGAGCAGCGTCGGGCACAATGCCCATGCCTGCTGCTTTGACGGCCTCCTGCGCGTCACGGAGCTGTCGAGCCAGGACGTTGTTCTTGTGCTCAAGCTGCCGCATACGCCTAGTTATCGTATCCAGGTCTTCGCCGCCTGGCACGCCGCTGCGAGCAGTGTACGAGCACGCTATCCCAGCTTGAAGACATGTCGAACACGACGGCAAGACCCGGTCACACCGCGCCTTGCGTCGATAACATCGAGTGCAAGCAAGTCTTGACACCTGCCCGGCTTGCATGGCGTAAGGTCGGAGGACATGAAACGGATTTCGGTCACCAAGCACCGGGAACAGGGACAAAAATTTGCCCGACTTCACTGACAGTGGTAGATGCTGTTGTTTCTGGATCGAAGCGTTTGAGGTCTCAGGTAGAACCCCGCAATCCAGACATTTAGGCTGGTCGGGACGCTACCGGTAAGTGTCCTCTGACAATTTCAATTCAACGAGTGACAAAGAAGGATCGCTCTGAGTAGCGATCGGCTGGAGCGAACCACGTACTGGACCTTTCCTTCCCCTTTCGGTCTAGTCGTAACGGCTGGAACGATCGAGAAGTGTCATTTCACTTTCATACTGATTGTGATGCACGGTTCTCGAATCAGGTACGGGGACAGTGACGCCTCTTTCTTACGGTGGCAGCGCCTCATCGGGTACGCTGTATTGGATAAACTGCCCGTTCCCACTTGTCGCCCAAGACGGGCTCATCTACTGCCGACTTGTTTCCAAGTCCAGACCGAAATTCTTCGAGGTCCCACAGCGTTACGGCTCCGGACCACCAGACACTGGCTTTCCAGCCGTCAACCCACCCCTTCTGGACGTTCCCGTCCACTAATGTTGACCCACTCATTCCATCATCACCCGTCAACGGTGAGCTTCTGTTCCTGAGATGCAATGCCCCCCTGGGACCGAAATCCACATGATGGTTCAGTACTACCTACACACCATCCGGAAAAGTGGATGGCAATCCCGACTCTTCATGGTGCATCGTGACGAACAAAGGCTCCCAGATGGCCAGACAGCGTTTCGTGACCCGACCATTCCCATAAGCAACGCGCGGCTGAGGAATAAGTCTGTCGTGCGAACACTCTAGTGCCTGGCCGCTGATGGCCGGGTTGTCAAGGAAATGATTGTACCCGGCAACGACGGTCGAGATCGGGGTGAGACTCAGGATATTGTCAGCACCCGTTGGCCATTGTCGAAGAACATCTTCAGAAGGACTTACCAGTCGTCGGGAACAGCATCAAGCATGTCTTGTGGACTGATCTTGGTGGGCACGATCCCGGGATTCACACAATTGATACTGATGTGTTCTCTCTAGTTTGTTCATGAGAACATGTCAATCATTTGAAGCAGCAATGGCCATGCAAAAGGTAAAGCCTAGCTGACCAGATTAAGGGTGGTACATACCAGTCGCAACATAGGTTCGACGGCATAGATGAAGTTGATGACCTAAATCGAGAGCATGAAAAATTCAGTGCTGCACGGCTTTTACGATGTGACGCTATGCTATGCTCCTGCAGAACATCGCGCCGAGACTTACAGCAGCTTTGGCACCACTGTAGATTGGGTAACAAGGATGAGCATGGACGCCAACAGTGCTGGCAGTGACAACGATCTGACCTCCTGGGTTGGCGTTTTGGCGCATGAAATGGATGGCGAGCTGTACGCCGTAGACGACCGCGGTGTAGAGAACGTCAATGACTTTGGTATCAGTGGCTGGTGGTATCCTGTACCCAATGGTAAGTGACAATAATGTCCCTAGGCCTGATTCGTTGCGCTGTAAGAGGAAGACGTACTCGCGTTTCCCCCGACGATTCAAGATATAGACCGAGCTTTGGTCAATGATGCCGGCATTGGCGAGCAAGGCATCCAGTCGGCCGTATTTGTCCCACACTTCTTGATACGCGCGAGCCTGCTGGTCATAGTCGGTGATGTCGCAGTGGATGAAGGCTGCCTTGCCTGGACCACCGCGGTTCAGGTCGGCTACCAGTGCTTCGCCCGCCGTCTTTTGTACATCTAAACACGCCACCGTCCATCCTTTGCTAACGAGATCGTGTGCGAGTCCTTCGCCGATGCCTGACTGCACGAGGTGGTCAATTTTTGTTCCATACAGCGTAACTCGGTCACTATTCTCGCGGTGACAGGGAGAATCGCAACACTTCCGCCCAATTGAGACTCTCTGCCTCAGGTGAGAAGTAAAAGGCAGAAGAGCAAGACAGGTAGTGAACGGAGAAGGCATACGACGACACATTCAATGAGAAAGAACATACCGCAGCACCTGTCAGTATCGCAACTTTGCCTGAGAAGGACATGACTGTAGAATTGGAATGGATGACCAATCTGGCAGTGGATTGAAACAATTCTTGACCGCCACGAGCAATTGTAGATTAGAGGGACTCGCGGAGCATTCTACTACGAGTACTCTGGTCAATTTCATATCGTTCATTTCGTATAGAGTATTTCAAGCTTGTGCTGCATCGCATCGGGCCTGGCGCATCGTCTATGCTGAGGTAAAACCCAACCTTTTCGCGAAGCCGACAATCCAAAGAGGAGCGGCTAATCGGCTGCCAGGCAGCGAGAGTTTGATCCGTCATTTCACAGCTCCTCAAGACACACCCATTGGAAGCGGAGATTCACGGTCTCCGAACAAACCCTCCAAGTCCGGGCGTTTGGATCGGCTGTGAAACGGTGGACAGGATCTTTGTTGCCAAAGTCAAAAAGGGGTCGAGCGATACAAGTGTAAATTACCGGGTCATTGTATTTTCCGTGTACCTTACCGGCAGTTAGCATTTCTGAAAATGTCAATGACCCGAAGTATTTTTCATGACATCTGGCCCTTCCCCATTCGGTAACCCCGCCCCCCACTGGCCCCCCCCCCTCTCTTCTCCCTCCCCACAACCCCCGGATCGTGTTCCTCAGCAATGGTTGGGGCACGGCTACGGCTCTTACACAGGTACGGAGGGACTCGAGGCTGTGTCACTGACGGAATCAATCGCAGACTCGCCGGTATTAAAGGCAATTTAGACGATCCCGCGTAACAACATCAAATCGAGTCTAGGCTCGGTTTGCCATCAATTCGTGGAAACTGCAGCTCAAGAACTCGACCACGTTGCCCCAGGGATCCTGGAGGTATAACGCTCTTTCTCCGTAGAGCTCGACCGTCTCCCCGATTCGTTTCCCGCCATTCTCGACGACCTTTTGAGCCAAGGCGTCTGGATCGGCGGCGGTGATGGCGATATGGAAGAATCCTCCGCGTGTATACTCAAAATCCTTGGGTTTCGTGTAGGCTGGATCGACGAACTCGAAGATCTCGAATCCCACGCCGTTGCCCGTGCTCAAGTAGGCCATCTTGACCTTTTGCAGCGAGGAGCCATAGATTCCGAAGACGGGAGAGTTTGGCTCGAGGTTGCGATCCGATGCCGTGTCGGTTCGAATGCGACGGAACCCCAGGACGTTGATGTACCATGATGCCGCCTCTTCGAGGTTGGGCACAGAAATGCCCACGTGGTTGAAGACCAAGTTTGTTTGCTGGTGATCCCGATCGTTTTGTTAGTGAAATTTCGCAGTTGAGGGAATTCAAAGTGCGAAACGTATATTACCTGAGGCATTTGGACGCTTTTGATTTCGTGCGAGTAGACAACGTTCGATTGACGCAAAAAGAAATACCTCGTCAAATTGGCGACTTCAAGCTCCTCTCTTGCGCTGCTAGGGTACTAGTATATATCAACAACAGTCCCCGATCCAGAGACCGAAAAACCGGTCCGTGAAATCCGAAATCCCTCGGCCGGAAGGATAGCGACAGAGACAAGCAGTTGCTTTACCCTTTTTCGACCATTTGTGTCAATTCTGAAAAGGATAAGAGTGAGAGTGACTCAGACAGTAGAAATGTTGTCAGAATAGCTACAGTTTCGTTTGTGTCCTTCAACCTTTGCGAGCGGACTCTTCCCTTCCCTGGACTTGCCTTTCCCCACGTCTCGTAATGGCCGAACGAGTCGAGAAAGTCACGACCCTCCCTTCTTACAAGCGGCACGTTGCTACTCTCGATGCACAAGGGAAAAGTGTCTACGTCGACTGTCTCACACCCCAGTACATTCCACTGTCGCCGGCCTTGAACGCAGGATATGTCCGGACCTATGCAGTGGCCGAAGTTCCCGCCAAGCTCCAGAATGATCAAGATCTGAAAGCCTACGCGAGTGCGGACGCCATCACGAGTTGGACCCAACCGTCCATGGTCGTGCCGAACGGGGCGACTCTGTTCGTGACCGAGCTTGGGCCCGGTGCATCGAGTCCCTTACACAGAACGGTGTCGGTCGACTTTGCCATCTGCACCAATGGCGAGGTCGACCATGAGCTCGATAGCGGTGAGATGGTACGATTGAAAGCGGGAGTAGGTTCAGTCTTTTATGTCTTATTCTGAGGCTTGAATGCGGCATCGACCCGACTGACTGGATATGACTAGGACCATCTGATTCAACGTGGCACTGCGCACCGCTGGATCAATACATCGTCCACGGAGCCCGCCCGCATTATCGCCGTCACGATTGCGTGCGAGCCGCTGGAGGTCGCAGGCAAAAAGCTCGAAGAGAACTGGAATCTTTGATGTATGATTAGAAGCTCCTCCTCGTCCTCGTTTCTACGGACACGCTAGACTCAAATTCACCCACACAAATTTACTCCAAGAGCGTGCGTGACAAGCCTCAACAGTAAATGCGGATCAAACTACCCCCTTTTGCTCAAGATCGTCAATCTCGGCGTCGGAGAGTCCAAGCAATTCGCTGAAGACTTCTTTGTTGGACTGGCCTAACATTTGTCCCGTATGGCGGATTTCACCTGGCGTGCGTGAGAGCTTTGGGAGAATTCCTGTCATGCGGACAGGGCCCAGCTCCTTGTCTGGCAGCGTGATGACCATCTCCCGTGCTAGCACGTGAGGGTCATTGATGAGATCCGCCGCTCCCTTCACCATGGTTCCGGGGGCATTATTCGCGACAAAGAGAGCCTCGATCTTGTCGCTGTCGTGAGCGGCCATCCAGCCCTCCACAGTTTCTGCGAACAGGTCGCGATGGGCCATGCAGCGAGCGAACGTGTTGAAGCGGTCATCGTTCTCCAAACCCATGCTTTTTAGAACGTCGCCGGCGCTCTTTTCAGTGACGGCGGAAAACGAAAAATATCGCCCGTCGCGCGTTTTGAAGAGGCCCGTGTACGGCACATTGCGATGGTTGCTCCCGCTGCGCTGCATGTTGACCCCGAGCTGGTCGAGCACGATAATCTGCTGCTCGATCTGCCGGAAGAGCCCTTCGTAGAGCCCGACATCGACCACCTGCCCAAGCCCTCCGCCCTGGGCGTCCCTCCAGTAAAGCGCCATCATCACACCCATGGCGGCCCAGGCACCCGCGACCGTGTCCCCAACCGACATGTGTGAGTGCGACGGTGCCCCAGCTGGGTCGCCGGTTAGATGAGCAAAGCCGGCAAATGCTTCGCCCACGCGACCATAGGCACGTCGCTCCGCATACGGCCCTGTCTGTCCAAAGCCCGACAGGCGGCACAGGACCAGCCGTGGATTGATGGCCGACAGCTCCTCCCAGCCAAATCCCAGGCGCTCCATCACGCCCGGGCGGAAATTCTCCACCAAGACGTCCGACTGTTCGACGAGGCGTCGAAACAATTGTTTGCCCTGTGGGTGTTTGAGATCGATCGTGACCGACCGTTTATTGCGTCCCTGCACCTTGGACCACAAGCCCACGCCATCCTTGCAGTAAATCTGGCGCAGCGGGTCGCCATGTTGTGGCCGCTCAACCTTGATCACATCGGCGCCGAAATCGGCCAGCACCGAGGCAATAAACGGGCCAGCAACGACATGTCCAATGTCGAGGACGCGAATGTCCTTGAAAACGCCTGTTCTCACGTTCATGCTTGGAAACGAAGATCGGTGAATGGTCCTCAAAGGCCAGGGCTCGAAATAGTGAGGTATCACTGTGACTAAACTCGATGAATCCCACACTTCAGTTTGCTGCGATCAACTGTTTTAAGGGCAGACCAGTGTTCTGCAAACGCTGTGCTCTATCGAATGAAGGAACCGCCCCCAGTTATGACCTCGGAAGAATGCACTGTGCATCGCCCGGTCTACGTTCCGGTCCCCCGGGGTCTTTTTCCCATCATAGCATGCCACCTGCCTCTCCGATCCAGCCCGTTCGTGAGATTTTCGAGTGTCTTCCTCTGCCATCTTCCCCCTCACAGCAAATTCAAAGTCGTTTTGGGTCGGAACATTATCTAACGGGTTAAGTCCACATTCACATAATATGTCGGGTTAGTATAGAACAGTATAGAGCACACGATGTGCGTGCATTACAGTAGTTTTATCAGGAAGAGCTGAATCAGCTTCGTTTGTACGGCACACACCGACCATTTCTCAGCTCTCGCGGTATTCACGGCATGCATGCGTCAGATGAAATCAATTGTGCTTTGTTGGACAAGTAACTTGTAGAACTAACTGATGTTAAAGCCTTCGTAGCCACCAGCTGCGCAACCCTTGAGACAGCTCTCGTACTGGCTGAGTCCGCCCATGTAGTTCAGCGCCTCCCGTGGCTTTCCGGGAATGTTGGCGCCCATGTACCATGAGTTGGCCTCGGTCATGAGGGTTTCCGCCGTCAAGTCGTTGTTGGTCTTCTTCCACTTCAACTCTGCCGCACGGGAGGCTTCAATACGGGTGGCCCGTCGTCTTTTCACCTCCTCCAGAAGGCCCGCCAGCCATTCGCCCTGAATTTCGGCCACCCGCGGGCCGATACCAAACGCCGTGGGTGCCTGAGGCCCGTACAAGAACAGCAAGTTGGGGAATCCCGTCGTGGCCAGGCCGAACAAGGTACAGGTACCCGCCGCCCACTTGTCCTGCAAGGTCTGGCCATCGAGACCAATAATCTCGACTTGAAGGAGGCTGCCGGAAACGGCATCGAAACCAGTGGCCAGGATCAGAACATCGAGCTCGACCTCTTGTCCGCCCTCAAGTTTGACGCCATTGGGCGTGATCTCGGCAATTGGATTCTTCTTGACGTTGTACAAATCGACATTGTCTTGTCGATAGACTTCATAGTACCGCTGCTCCAATGATGGCCGCTTGGTTCCCCACGGATTGACTGGCTCTAGAGGAGCCAGATCCTCTATCAGGTCCGGATCGAGGCCGGTGAGCCGGTCTCGTGTTTTCGCTCGCCAGAAGTCGTACATGGCCCGGTTCACCACGGGGTTCTTCAACACATCTTTGTAATTGTGAAGCCATGGATTGAAACCGCCAAGTTGCCACAGATTCTCCCACATCGCGAGGCGCTCCTCCGGGGTGTCATCCTCGGACGATTTGTCAAGGAATTCAAAGTCGAAGCCGGCAAAAGTCTTGCGGATGTGCTTGAAGATAGCGGGAAAGTCCTTCTTCGCATCGATCTGTTTCTGAATCCCCTGGTTGTCATATTGCTCCTGTCGCATAGGGATGGCCAGATTGGCAGTCCGCTGGAAGACTGTCAAGTGATCCACGATGGGGCCGACCTCTTGGATGACCTGGACACCACTAGCTCCCGTGCCAATGACACCGACTTTCTTGCCCTTGAGGTCGATTCCTTCCTTGGGCCAATATGCCGTGTGGCACGCTCGGCCCTTGAAGGTATCGAGACCTTTGAGGCGAGGGATGTAGACGTTGGCCGCGTACCCAAGAGCCGGGAGCAGAAACGGCGCCCTGGCACTGTAGCCGTGATTGGTGATGGTGGTCCATGTGTTGGAGGCTTCGTCAAAAACGGCCTTGACGACCATATGATCAAACAAAATATCCTTCTTCACGTCCCATTTCTGATCGACGTGTTCAAAATACGCCACGACTTCGTCGCGCCCCGGAAAACGTTCCTTCCACGTCCAATCTTCCCACAACTCCTTTGCGGCAAATTCGTAAAACGGCCAATGTGTGTCGACGCGCGCTCCAGGGTACGAGTTCCACCACCAGACTCCGCCAAGTCCTTTGGCCGCTTCAAGGACTTTGACTCGGTACCCCAGCTTGCGGAGTGTGTGTAGCAGATAGAGGCCACCGAAGCCGGCACCGATGATGATGGCATCAAAGTCCTCGGGGTGAGAGGTCCCATTGACGGCGGCAGTACTGTTGACCGACATCGTGGTCACTTACTCGAAATGGCGAGAGACGGCTTACAACCAAGAGATTCAATCCACACCGAGGAGGGCGGAAGGACGACAGAACAGAGGTTTGTAGTGAGTTTTTCAGCTTAGAGCTCGAATTTGAGAGCTCCGTAGTATTATAAGGGCCAATGATTGATGCAACATCCCGCGCGAAACTCCTCATAGACCTGCAAGCCCTCCATGGCACGACTGGTACGAGCGAGGTGTTTGACTTGGAGCCCGCGGAAGTTGTCGTGCAGTGGTCCTGTGCTTCTCCCCATCTCTCTGCCCAGGGAGACTGAGGATGCGTTCTCCTTCAAATGTGGGGGTTTCCCCGCGAAGAGCGTCCGGTTCATATTGACAAGGTATCAGAGCCCCCGGAGGGGTTTGTATTCGGGTGAGAGAACAACGAAACCGCGATAAGAGCTGGTAGAGAGTGGTTAGCATCCGATCGGAGGGGACGGACATGGCCAGTCTAGACCTGCGACAGAAGACCTTACTCCTGTCCTTTGGAGAGGCTCCGTGGGACGATACAGTACCATGCCCACCTAAAGCTTCCGGTACTAAGGGGGTTAGTCCGTACACGTCGTTACAAGCCCCTGTCATTTGACTCTGGACCCACTCCAAGGCTGTGTCCGCATCCCCCAGTCGGAGCTTTCGGCAATGTCTGAACCCCGGACGAAGTGCTCCGCGCAGTCCTGCGTGACTTGTGTCGATTCTGAACCAATCCTATATGAGGTCAATTCCCCAGGTTCCCCCAGGTTCTGCAACTTGTGGATCCTCCTGCATGTAAGTGTACCTCGACGGCGCTGATCTCGTGCAGCACCAGTCTTGAGGGCATCAGTATTACCTAGTACAGTGGTGCCCATTTAGTTCTCTTGTTCCATCATACACAAACCCATACAGACAAGTTGTGATATTCTCCTTCGAAAGCACGCATCGGCTGCTGTTTACACCTCTTCCGTGACCATGGGTCTTGGGATTCTCGAAGGTGAGCGCAACCCTATTCAAGGCCAAAAGAAACTGAACCAACTAGCCTGGCACAGACAGAAAACTCGAGCACGTACCGGGGACGGTTGCTCTCGATGATCGTGAAGCAGCCGAGCTGCAGAATGGCGTCGGCGACGGCCTCAAGCATGCAAAGGGCGGGGACTCTCATATCATCCTGTCCCCGCAACCGAGTGAAGATCCGAATGATCCGCTTAACTGGTAAGATAGATGCACACTCCTCTTCCCCACGATCCCAGTCCAGCCCAGCACAAGCTCATATCGAAGCTGGAACGAGTCCTGACTCCGGCACAGGCCACTGTGGAAAAGAGACATGATTCTGGGAATTATCGCGGTTGGAGCGTTGTTAAATGCGGGAGTGAATGCGCCCTTGCTTAACGCCAGCTTCTTCCAGATTTCCCTGGACTCGGACACCCCCATCAGCAAGGTTGCTCGGACGTCGTCATGGCAGTTCCTCGCGACGGCGTGTATCGGCCCGTTTCTCGCCGCCATGGCGGTCAAGTACGGCAAACGACCCGTGTTTCTCTTGTCCGGCTTGTTCAATATCATTGGGACTGCCGTCGGGGAATCAGGGGAAACATACAATCATTTGCTGGTGGCACGAATTATCCAGGGGCTTGCCATTGCCGCCTACGAGTCTCTCAACTTCTCGATCGTCGGTGACTTGTTCTTTGTGCACCAGCGCGGGCTCCGCGTTTCCATCTCCAACTTTATGGTGACGGCATTGTCCAATCTGGCGGGCATCATTTCCGGCCAGGTATTCCAGAGTCTGGGCTGGTTGTGGGTCTTCCACCTGTACCAAATCTTTTTGGTCATTCACTTCTTGCTCCTTTTCTTCCTGGTTCCCGAGACCACGTTTAACCGCGATAGTCGCTACAACATCGACACAGTCGAGGAGAACATCCTTCCCGAATTGGCTCAGAAAGAGCAAGAGCACGTTGAGCACGTCGCTGAAATCGGTGCCGGAGAACAAGAAGCAGAAATCCCCAAAAAGAAGACGTATTTCCAAGAGCTGGCCGTGTTCACCGGCACGTATACCGATGTGAACATCCTGAAACTCATCCTCGAGCCATTCGTCACCATGGTCAATCCGGCGTCCCTCTACATCGGTCTCGGATCTGGTTGGGTAGTGGCTTGGTAAGTTCGCTCCACGTCTTCTTGGTGGTAGGGTCGTCACTGAACTGTAATGATATAGCTATGCGGGCACCTTTTCCGTCATGGCCTTGATCTTCTCGGGACCACCCTGGCACTTCAATGCAGCCCAGGTTGGTTATGTAGGCACCGGGTCTTTGATTGGCGGCATTTGCTCTTCGATCTTCACCGCGCTTACGAGCGATCCATTCATCAAATACATGACGCGCAAAAACAAAGGAATTTAGTAAGCCATTCTCTTAATCCCCCCCTTCCAAACAGGACAATCCTTGGTGTGACCTGTCAAATTCACGGCGCGCTGACCGTCGTTTTTCTGTAGCGAACCCGAATTTCGCCTGGTTTTCATGGCTTTTACTGGCATCTTCTGCGGCGTGGGTATGTTTTGCTTCGGTTATGTCCTGGAGAAAGGCAAGCCGGCCGCCCTGTGTGCGTTCGTGACCGGACTGAGCGCATTCGGGACCCTCATTACCATGGTCACCACCTACGCCTACGGCCTCGACGGCTTTCGGGCCAGGGCTAATCAGATCTTCGTCATGGGGATGATTTTCAAGAACATGAGCCTGTTCGGCATCATCTACTTTATCACCGACTGGGTCTTGCGTTCGGGCCCTGAGCCGCCTTTGTGGACTTTTGGGGGAACCTGTATCTTTTGGGCCTTGCTCGCGATTCCGCTCTACATTTTTGGCAAGAGGATCAGATCGCTGTGGACCCGATACGATCCTTTTGTCATCTTGAAGATTCGGCCACCTATCGAGCATGGATCATCGGCCTGATGGTCAGTCCACGACAGTCTGCAATCAACCGAGGGGAATCCAGTGGGGACACTTCATCAGTCAAAAGTCCGAACACCAGAAGTAGCCGCCAGGAAATAATGCATCTCTAATATACGTACCTGCTCACAACCATGCCAGTGCCCCCACCCAGATGATAATAGTAGCTTTTCACGAAAAGTAACATGACGAGAAACGAATGACTTCATATCCTCAGTGCTCCAGTACTCTTTCTGGTATCTAGTTCTGCCGCAATGCCGTTCAAACACGAGATCGAGTCTGATTCATCTTCTGCCCAGAATGCCTGGTGGCCGAAAGAGCTGTTTCGCCGCCAAAGATGAGAAACCCTCCGTTCCAAAATCCCCTGGACACGATCAAACTCGCTTTTCAGGGACTGTTTCTAAACTCGTTCTGCTTTGCACCCTGACCCGGAACTGAATGGCCGATAAGCGACCAGAGCGTTGTTCTACATTGTCCCAGGTGCTGCGCCGCGCTTGGTACATGGTCTGACTGCATCGGAAGATACCCAGGCTGTCCGACAAGCTCCTACACCGCCCGACACGACGTACACAAGTATTGGGACTCCGCTACAGTCCGTGCTAGTCCGAGACTATAGAGCGCTGCAACCGCCCCTAAATGTCTTTCCAATGCACCGGCTTTAGGGTTTCTTGTGATGCACAAACCTAGTGCCCCAGTTACAGTATTCCCCCGGCCCGAAAGAAGGGGGTTTTTCCCCTCAGAGCGGCAATTCCAAGCTGATTGGAAGGTTTGACGGATACCACTGTATGATATCTCAGTATGTAGGCTCAGACAATCACATTTTTCATGGTCAAGAGAGCGGCTTGAATTTACCATCTCTCGAAAGCTGAACAGCGAAATAATCCAACCTTTACGCACACAACGCAAGCAAGATCGTTGAAACTTGGACTGTAATATCACCACAACATGGCCTCCTTCGAAGGCAAGGTGGTAAGTCCAGATATATTTCAAAAGCAAAAAGAAAATGTGAATCGGTCAATGATGGCCCCCTGACATTGTCCACCTGGTGTTTAGATTGCCATCACCGGCGCCGGAAGCGGCATGGGTCAGAGGATCGCCATTACCCTGAGTGGGCGCGGAGCTATACTTGCGCTGGCTGATCAGAATGCCGCGGGCATGGCAGCGACAATGGAAGAGATTGCGAAAGCACAATCATCCTCCGGCGCGGCCGGCCACACAACCACCGTGCTGGACGTTCGCGACACTGCTGCCGTTGAAGCGTGGATTCGCGGTACTTTTGAGAAACTGGGCCGGCTCGACGGTGCGGTCAACTTCGCCGGCGTGGTGCCCGAAAGCAGAGGCACGAGAATCCTCATTCGGGAGGGTCGTGAGGACTTCTGGGATTTGACCGTGGGAGTCAATGCCAAAGGCGTGTGGAATTGCTTACGAGCCGAGTTGGCCGTGATGCAAACGGGCGCAAGCATCGTGAATGCTTCGTCGAACCTGGGTCTCATCGGGTCACCCGGTCTGGCGGCGTACGCGGCCAGCAAGCATGCCGTCGTTGGCATGACGCGTTGTGCGGCGCTTGAAGAGGGCGAAAGAGGGATCCGCATCAATTGTGTCTGTCCAGGTGAGTGAGACTGTGTAAATCCTCCTCCTGCTTTTCATCCCCTTCTGCCCGTTTGTCACTTTTCCCTTCTTCTTTTGAGTTCAGGAGACCTCAAGCAGTATTGAAAGACAAACATGACTCTAACACGAACCAATATCTCTCATCCTCTAGGTGTGATTCAGACGCCAATGGTCGCGGCAGAAAACATCCCATACATCGTCCGCAGAACGCCACTGGGACGTCCAGGCCAAGCGGCCGAGGTGGCGAATCTAGTCATCTTTCTGCTGAGCGACGACGCATCTTTCATTACTGGTAGTGCATACAGTGTCGATGGCGGTTGGGTTGCAGGTTCATAGGCCTCATGCACGAGTCGTGATCGCTCAAATCGGGCTACAGGGCCAGTCGTGCGACGTAGAGGGAGGGCCCCAAGAAAAGGCATTATATTTTCTTGATGGACGAACGCGCCAACATTTATCCAAACTTGCAAAACCAAAAAGCAGTGATCAAAGAGAGAGTTGCAGGCCAGAAAGTTGAAGGCTCGAGGTCAATGAGATCCGCATATCCGTCAGCTAATTTTAGACCCGAGGATATCTGTGACATGAGATTCACGTCACACGCTTAGACGGCGGCCCCTCATGTTCCGTGACAATGAACATCCGAAGAGAATTCCTGTCCATAAAGTTGGATTCATCCTCGATCACTCTTTGGCGCACCTCGGGTTTGTTGGCCGTCTCGAGAAACTTGGGAAAGTCCTCCTCGCGAAACCAGACCTCGGTGATGACGTCGCACGGCGTCGTCAGGTCCCCGGAGAGATGGGTGAAGGGAGAGTCGTGCTGGATAAAGTTGCGCGTGTACTTGTAAAACGTCTCGTGGTGGATGTCGAGGCTCATCGTGACGTGGTGCTTTTCGTAGTAGTCCTCGAACTCCTCGGGCGTCATGCCGGGCTTGCGGCTGATCATGGCCACCAGTTTCACGAATTTCTCGCCGCTCGAGGACATGATGGGCTGTGTAGTGGAATACTGCGAATAGGACTTGGAATACCTTGAGATGTGTATCGCGCCCACAGGAGCTTGAGAATGTAGTAATAATGATACTCCTCCTCTGGCTTCCGACCACACCGGAGGCAGAGGGCAATTATAAGACGAGACTAGGAATCCCGGCACGTGAGCTTCGCTTGCAACACAACAACAGTCAAAATACACTTCGACGAGAACACCTGCCTCATGGCGTTTCCAGAAGCCGAATAACAGCTCGTGCCATTCCGGCCGCGTTGTCAATCGGGATGGGGCAGTGAGCATCTAATGCTGGACAACATACGTACAGCATACCTGCAGGCGCTAAATCGTACTGACTTTCGGTTCTGGTTCCGTCCCAGGATGGGCCAAGGTCGACCTGGTGAGCAGGAACCTTGAAGTCACCGGAGAGTTCCTCTAGCCCTTTCTGGACAATCTTCCGGTAAGACCCACTTTCTTAGTTACCGTTTCGGGTTTTCAATACCGGACCGTACTGTAAAATTCCGATACAAGTCGTACTGTGTAAGGTTTCAGAAAACCCGGGGTTGGGGCAGCCGATAGTTCGTTGGAGGTCGAATCGACCCTCCGATACCTGGTCCAAGGCTACATTTGCTAGCTTCATCATTGAACAAGCTGATTTCATGGTTTGAATACCTGGTACGCCTCGTCGAATTCGATCTTGTCCTTGTCGAGTATTAAGTCGATGTAGAGCGAGAGTTGTAGCTATCCATCAGATTGTGGGTCTTAGCATACTCATATTTCCCTTGTAGAGACTTGCTTTCCAGTTCGAGGTGTGCCGCTGTGGCTGCCGATCTGTGTAACACTTGTCAATCCGATCTTCTGGTCACGCGTCAGGATGACGAGAGACCCAGAATTCACTCGGGGCGAATGTTCGTTCGGACGGAGTACCGAATGTCGGCCTGACTGAAATTACTGTAAAATCGTCCCGGACCTCGACACAAACTTAGATGGAGTATCGCGGTTGCCTTGTCGCGGAAGCGTGACCACTTCGCCAGAGACTGATCTTGCAGGCTCTGCATTTCACCCCGGTCCAGGCACAGAAATATTAGTCCTTGCAGGACGGCCAAAATCGTCTATTGTGTCTGTAGGTATTACCTATCCCGCTTTGGCAGCATAATTAATATTCACTATTGCGTGTTTGCAGCCGCTCAATTGATCTTCTCCACATCTGGAACAAAAAACATCATGCCTGCTGCTGTTCATCCCAGGGACGAGCCTGTCACGGCCATCGTCGTCGGTGCTGGCTTTGCCGGCCTCTCGGCCGCGATCGAGTGCACACTGCGCGGACTGAAGGTGAAAGTGTACGAGTCGACCAAGCAGTTGACCGCCGTGGGTGCGTTGGTCCCTCTTGCCCCTTCTTCCATCCATGCACGAGAGAGAGAAAAAGACAATGGGGCGCGCCTCTGCTAATGCGACCATCAATGGTCTGATCAAACAGGAGACATGGTCAATCTAGCCCCGAACGCGACTCGAATCCTGGGCAGATGGGGGAACACGTCCCAGAAGATGCGTCGCATCGATTGCCAGCTGAGTGTGTGCAACTTTATCGACAGAAACAATCAGATCATCGCCAGCCAGCAACTGCCGCAGGAGGATGGCGGGTTTCCCAATTTTTACGTCCATCGAAGTCACACGCAAGTGCTCATCTATGAATACGCCTTGTCCATTGGCGTCGAGTTCATCTTCGGCCAACGCATCAGCGAGTATTGGGAGAACGACGACGAGGCGGGCATCGTCGTCAACGGGGTTCGCGTCGGCGCCGACTGCGTGATCGCCGCCGACGGTGTGCACAGCAATGCGCGCAAGTTCGTCACGGGGCTCGTCGACACCCCCGAGGCCAGCGGGTTTGCCATCTTCCGCAGCTACTTCCCAATTGATTCCCTCCTAAAGGACGACAAGATTAAATATCTGATCCCGGAGGAGGGCGACAGCTTGAACATCTGGATCGGCGAAAATGCCCACGGAATTCTGCAGACCAACAAACAATTGGGCGGCGTGACCGTCTTTCTCACCCACAAGGTAGGTCCGACGTTTTGACTCCATTTGAGGGCGTAACACACTCGGCTGACCAGGAGGACCTCTCACCTCTGTTGATAGGACACATATACGGTCGAAGAGTCGTGGTCGTTCCGCGGCGACCCGGAAGAGCTGATTACGTCGTCGGAAGCGCTGGCGCCGATCTTCAAAGACATCTGCAAGCACGTCCCCCCTGAGAAGCTGATTGACTGGAAACTGTTGTGGCGAGATCCATTTCCTGCTTGGGTCTCGGAAAAAGGGCGGATTGTCCTGACTGGCGACGCAGCACATCCACACCTGCCCACATCGGCCCAGGGGGCCGGCCAGGCGATCGAGGACGGAGCGTCCGTGGCTGCGGTGTTGGCCAAAGGCGGTAAGAAGGAGGTACCGCTGGCACTAAAGATTCACACCCGCTTGAGGTATTAAGGCAATCTCGCGTCCGTTGAATGTGACGCTAGTGTCGGCTCGGGCTAATATGTCTCATGGTAGATACCAACGGACCAGTCTGACCCAGCGGATTGGCTGGGAACAGCGACACCGGATGCATCAGACCGACTGGGAAGAGGTCAAGAAGGATCCCCGGTACCTCAGGTTCAGTTTCCCTCACTGGCTCATCAGTGTGGATGCGGGTAACTACGCCACAGAGGCGTACGACGAGGTTAAAGACCACTTGCTCAACGGGGCGCCGTTCACGCCCAAAAACTTGCCCAAAGACTACGCCCATCAGGATTGGACGATCGAGAAGATGATGGCTATGGAGAAGGAACTGGCCTCCAAAATCGGTTCGGCCATTCAGGACGATTGGTGATGGTTCTGCGAGATACGGCCGATGGAGCGGCATTGGATATATAAACAAGGGGACTTTTAGGGGTATAAAAGAACATAGTGGTTTGCACCCAGACTTTAACGCTTCGACACAATTCCGTGTTTCTGCATAACGAACATCAAATCGCGTAGATCCCATCCACGTTCTCCCCCAATGGACCTAAAATAGAGAGACCATCATTTGCAAATTCCGCCATATCGAAATCAAACAGATCCTGCGTATGAAAGAGTCAGTTGACGCTTCAGTCGAGTGTTCTAGGCGTTGAGATCTCACATCTGTTAAATTGAAGGAATCAGCAATTGCTGGTAGTGGTGGTGGTCGGTCGATGTCCGCTGGGATGTTTGGCGTTGAAGGCTGAGAACCGCGTCCACGAATGTCCACGGCCATCAAGGGTGGCAGGTCGGTGCAGGCGGAGGGCAACACATGCGTCATCCGACGGCGGGGCTCCGCTTCTGCTTCTTCTTCCTCTTCCTGTAGTAAATGATCACATTAGCAGGCGCGATTGGAAGTAGTGAGAACAAGAAGAAGAGCGGGATGAGAGCGTACATTGTGTTCGAACACAGGCAGGGGGTTCTTTTGAAGCGCCTTCCGAGCCCATTGGGCCATTTCCTTGATAAAGGACCACTGAACGTCAACCTCGGTCGCAAACTCGATCCACCGAAAATGCCCGGCGCCAATCTCCAACACCGACACATCGGACTCGGCTTTGCTGAGCTGAGGGTATTTGAGTATGTGCATGAAAAGGCCGTTCATGGCCATCAATGGGAAGAAGACCGCAAACCTGCCCTCCAAACTCGTGTTAATCCAGGGCATGACATGCCCCAGCCCCATGGCGAGAACGAGGGAGCTACACGTACGTCTTGGAACAACCCGCCTCCACGGGTATCGCTTTGGTGGTGAGAATGAGCTTCCTGCTCGCGTCGGCTAAGATTTCCGAGCTCTTCTGGCACTGGACCTGCAGCTTTTTAATCCAGCTCTTCTCTTGATCCAGATCCGTGGCGTCGGCGATGCGGTCTCTAGCCCACCGACTGGAGCATCCTCGTTCAAGGAGATTGTTGACCCAAGGATACAAGAAGATGCTATGGACGCGGCACAAGAGCCCCCAATACTCGAACTGCAAGGGCAAATAGGACATATTGACCACCCTGGACGACGGGTCCCATTGAAGGTCGAGACGATATTCGGCCGGTTGAGACTCGTGCAGGTTTTGAGCAGCGTGGTGAAGGTGATTGACCATCGCGAGGAGGTTTTCTGGCGAAGTGCGCAGGATGCGCTCCACGGAAAGCTCCTTGGACGTCACAGAAAACAAACGAGCATACTGGACCAAGGCGGTGGCAAACCTGAGGCCATGCCTCGAGCCGACAGGCGCCGTGGACGGGATCTTGCAGGTAATAGAGTCGTCGTCGATGGCCTAATCACGATGTATCAGCATGAGTTGCGGATGTTACGGCAGCGATAACCGGGATGCCCTACCGAAGGCCGATCGTACCGCATGGTCGCATGCTTCTCATGAACATAGATGGCCCAGAAAATCCAGGCTTGATGCGCGACTTGTCCTTCGGTCAGACCGTGGTGCAGAGGCACTTGTCGGTGTAGACCTTGAGATTGCGCCAGGTTGGCCGCTGCAGAGCAGAGTGAGTACTCAAGGAACGGACTGCCCATGCCTTCGATAAAATACATCTGTTCCGTGTATCCATTAGCATGTCAGCTCCTGATATGTCCCTCCATGGTGTAGAAAGTCCATACCATCACAACTAAAGCTTGGGTGGCCATGACACTGGGCCGAGAGTAGATCAGTTCGGCATACACAGACATGGCGTTGCGAAAGAACCCCATGGCCGTCTTGGTGGCACCCTTATAGCCGGCCTTTCTCGCGAGGACGGTACGGGATCCTGACGTAAATACAGCGTTCCGAAGAGCATACCAGGCTCCGTCGACGGACGTGGGTGAGGACTGTCGATTACACGTCCGATAATGCGCAGTCAGTTGTTGTTCAAAGGCCTCGGGGTCCACCACGCCGAAATGGCTTTCAAGGGATTCAGCAAAGTAAGCTGCAAGGTCATTAACAATCGTTGGACAGCGAGAGCCGTAGCCATGGGAAAAACTTTCAAAGGGATGTGCGCACCCTTCACCCACGTTCGAGCAGTCTGCTCATCAGGCTCCGCCGCTCTTTCTCCAGTAAATTCCAACTGCTGCAAGAAACCCATCTGATCAGCGAACTCGTTGGCCAGCCGGGTATACTGCGTGCCGCCGACTCGATCCGAAACCCAATGTATGCCTGTCTTCGAACAGATGGCCATGAAGGACAGCGGACCTGCAAAGTCATCAGTAAGCGTTCGGAAGTGGGTTTGACATAGTCAATGCGCATGGACTCAAGATTTACCATGATCTTGTCGAATATTAGTCTAGAGATATATCAGCAGCTGTCCACGGCCCTGACATCAAGCAACTCACCGAGCCATGCGTTCTGAAGCAGTCCGTTTCTGCGCACGAAGGGGAAGGAGGCCCCTTGGGAGGCTCCAATGGCCGCGATGCCTCTTGTCGGCTTCGCGGCGCCAGAAAGGCATCCGGCCACAGCAGCGGGGCGCCGACTTCGCTGTCGCCAGCACGCCCGTACTTCGTCACTAGATTTAGTTGGTTTGAGGCGAGAGCGATATCGAGACTTTCGGTGGAGGAAGTTTCATTAAGATCGTTTGGCAAGCTGTGCAAAAAGGTCTGAGGCGTCGTGTATTGAACATTATCATCATTGGCCTCTAAATGGCTGGTCGGTGCTTGCTGCTGAGAAGATATCAACTCTTCATCGTTGGGCCTCGCTGGAGCGTCCCAGACCGTGACCCTCAGCGGATCGGTCGAGTCCACCGCCCTGGGGAGTGAACTGCTCAAACGCAGGCCTGGACGTACGCCATTCTTGCCGCTGATACCCCTTGTAGGCTTGTGACTGACGTTGATGGTGGCATCGTGGCCATGTCGTACTTGGCTGCTACTTTCTACGCCGAACCCGTCCTCAGCGCTGGGTTGGGCTACGGAATGTTTGCGGCGTGGTGCCCGAGCAGCGTATTCACAAGGGATGTCGTACTGGGAGCAATTGCGACACGGCTGGGTACCATCGCCTGTCCGTCATAGTCAACTGAGATCTTCTAAACACGCCAAAAACGACTGGAGTGGCGCTCACATCGAATGTGTTTCGCCCGGCAGTGTCGGCACGCCAGGGACTGCCGTGGCAACCGGCGAGGAACCCAGCTCTGCAAACCGAGGGTCATGTCTCCTCACATCAAAGACCCCTAGACCTGCTATATCCGATAGTCACAGCACTGCGTAGGGAGACGCCCTTAAGTCAGGGAGGATTCGGAGGGAATCAAGTTGAAGTCGGAAAAAGTGCAGTGCACATCTCGACGGCCTCGGTCGAGATGGACTTCCGTTCAATCAGGTAATTGCCAGGATGCTAAAGTCTGGGCTCAGAAATGGCGTCAAGGTTCATTAGGTTGGGGAGGAATTCGGGCTACGGAGTACTTGGGCGTAGTTACTGTATATCCGCTTGTTAGTGGAAACTGGGGGCGGGGCGGGAAGGGGCCTCTGTGGTCAGAGTCTGAGAAAGGCGCGGGGCAGAGCACCTCGGCTGAGAAAGATTCACGGAATGGTGGAGGTAGCGGCGACGTGGCTTGAGGTCACCTGGGCACGGACGACCATGGCCCAAGGGGCCTCGATGTGCATCGAGTACTAGCACAAGCACGAGTACATAATATATGTGAACAGACCTTTTCGGACCATCTCCGAAGCCTAGAACTCCCCCGGAGAGCGTTGACGCAACGGTACCTGAACATGCACCTATCCAGACAGGGTTATAGTCAATATTATCTGGGGAATGGTGGGGCCATGACCTCCGACCTTTACCGCACTTTGATTCACAGACACATCCAATAATGCACACGTCTTCGACAACTCCCCGATCCACGAGTAGGCCATAACGGGCCCGAAGATCCTATCATACTAGCCACATGGCGGACGCTTTCATCGGTTAAGCTTTGGCCTCACCATTGGTCGAACCATTGGTCACTTGGGGTGGCTTATACCCTTTGATGAATCTCTGAAAGTAGCCCTCCACTGCCTCAGGATCGTCCAAAGTGGTGGCAAAGCCCATGTAACTATCTGGTCTCACAACCGCGATAGCCCCGGTGCTTGTCGGAACGCCATATCGAAGATGCGCGGTGTGGTCCCAGTCCTGATACATCTTGCCGAATGCTTGGCCTCCCAGTGCGATCGTGCCATCGGCCTCGAAGCCGGCCATCACGGTCAAGAACTTCACCGAGCCGGCGGGAACCGACTTTGCGAAACTGCGGTCACTATCCAGGTACTCGTGCAAACGGACCAGATGGTCGCGGGTGAGGAGCGTCTGGCCCGCAAAGACGATGACCCAGAAGCATCCCCAGTTTTGCAATAGCGACAGCAGACGCAGAGGCGTGAAATGGTTCCCAGGACGGTAGACCAAGGCATCCGGAGCGCGCAGGCCGGCTTCTACCTGACCCATGCTAGGGGACTTGCTGAAGAGACCCAAGTCGTACCCGATGCCGAGGCCGATGGTAAATTGCATACTCCGCTCGAGCGCCTCACTCAGCACCACGTTAGGATCTGTGGACACGCCGATCAAGTCGGTCGGGATCTTGTTGTTGATGAGCGTCGAGTACCATTTGTCCAGACGGATCAGTTCTTCGGCGACGGATCGACGTTCGGTATGGTACGTTTGCAGCACACTCGCATCGTACCATCCTTTGATCACCCCGCCCAGCTTCCAGCCCAGGTTGATGGCATCCCCGATGCCCGTATTGAGTCCTTGAGCCGCCGACGACGAATGGGTGTGACAAGAGTCTCCCGCAAGAAGTACGGAGTCGTGGACATAGAAATTGTCAACTATGCCTTGACGAACCCTGCGCGGTAGAAATAAATCAATCAATTTGCAAACAGTGAACGCAATGGGGTTTCGGGCCACTTACGTGTAGATGGTCCACCAATCCACTGTCTCAAAGTCAAGCGTGAAAGGCTCCATGGCCTTTTTGCATTCATATTTCATCTCCTCCTCGGTCATCGTGTCGCCGTACTTGGCGGTCATGCTTAGGGGGACGGCAAATCCAATTCGGCGCCGGCCATGGTCGAGCTTGGTGAAGAAGGTATTGCCATGGGTTGGGGACTCAACACTGACCGCAGGTAATTCTTGGTCGGGGATATTGGAATGCATGATTCCGTCGACGCGAATCCATCGAAACTCACTCTCGACCTGCTCGCGGTGGATCCCGGCGAGCTGCTGAACCGTCGAGCTTGCCCCGTCGCTACCGACAATGAATTTGCTAATCTCCCATTAGGTCGCTCATTTTGGGGGGGAGGGTCGTTCTTACCTTTTGACTGTATGCTCCTTGCCATCTAGCGTCTCTACGGTGGCTGTCACCTTGTAGCCGTCGGCAGCCTCACTGTCGACTTTGAGATCCTTCAAACTGTTGTTCACGTGGACCGGAATGCCCTTGCAGGCCAGGAACTTTTCCAATGTCTCCTCGGTGTAATACAAACGAATGTTCAAGACATACTTCAGGAAAGTGGACTCCATATGCTTGAACATCTGATTCCAGCCTCGCGACGGAACTCGCTGGCCCTTGTGATCAAAAGTCCCGTTGGCGCGCAGAAGGACCCCAATCTGCTCCAGCTCCTCCAAGATACCCAGCTGGTCCAGGAATTCCAGGGTTCGAGGATAAAGAGAGATAGCCCGACCATACATAGGGCCATTCCTTTTGTCTTTCTTGTCTGTGCCAATTTTGCCCTTGCGATTAGAACTTATGATCATTTCAAAACCCCGGCGATGGAATACCTTACTTACCGATGATGTGAACATTTACTCCCATCCGACTAAGAATGACGGCGAGGAGGAGTCCGACGCCACCAGCGCCGCTGATCAAGACGTCGGTCGTCTGCTCTGAGGTTGACATGTTGGATTGTATGTTCGCCAAGGCAGCACCACAGCGATCGATCAAACGTGAGCTGGGATCGAGAGGGCGTTTCCGGTATAGCAATACTTCCAATCACATGTGTGCACCTTGCGCTTTATGTATCGCAAACATCTACCTAGCAGGTGGCGAGGCAATGTGGCCATCCCATCGAGCCCGCAGGCTCTGCCAGAGCATAATCGTAGAATACAACACCATCCGGGTCGATCACCTTGTTGCTCGCGCCAGGGCGTCTTCTTCACTGCTCCACAATTACCATTTCGTGGCCCGCGGGACGCAATACTTGACCCTGTTGGACGCGGGTATCTTACAGGACTCCGACGGACAATACCGGGTTATCGTTTTATTCCGTCACTCATACCTGAGCATAACCCCGGATTTCCAGGATTGACCAATCATATGGCCCGTGGCGTCGAATATTTACCCCCAAGCTGCACCATCCGGTAACGACCAAAGCTGGGATTGAGGGACGCAGTGCCAGGCCGTCTCTGGCTGCTTGGGCTTTCTCCATAGGCCTGTCAGCGACATTGGTTGCCGGCCGGGGCGTCACTTCAGGGACAAACATTCCGAGGCCTCCGCATACATACGGCGAGTGGCCATGTTCATGTACGAGTACTGGACAGTCCAGAAGCTGGATCACCCGATGCATAGGGTCTTCCTGCACTCACATGCCTGCGAGATCCGCCCATCTTCAATCCCCTCGAGCTCGCCGTGGCACAGGATTTCCTGGACGAAAACAAGGACACCAAAGAGCTGCCACCAGTCTTGGCAGCCATCTAAAAGCGCGGATCTCCAAACAGCCCACCGTAGCAACACTACGGGCGGTGCTTCTGCGCCTTCCGCCTTCCTGCTGCACGTGACGCCAAGGCGAGTCGGGCCACCTTTGAGCCGCGTTCGGTGCTTTTGTAATCCACTCGGTCAAGTTTGGATTCTCGATCCGAGTGCTCGATCTCAACGAACAGTCAACAACCCCCTGGAATTGGTCCGACTGCCGTGTCATTGGACAAGGCCGAGCAGCTTGTCCCTTTTGGCCTCTCGAGGGCGTCGACCATGAGTTTCAATTGTCCCGAACATCTCGGATCATGGACCGCCCAGCCAGTGACGGGCCCAGGCGCCTGCAAGGGTCGTGAATCATTAACTCGTTTTCGTATTCAGAGTTTGTTTCCGGAAACCACGTTCAGCTACGACTCATATATGCCCAAATGGGCCGACAAAATCTGTCTCCCTCTACTAATCATCTTCATCAGTTAGTTGACTACTAAACTCGGCTCTCTAACAGCTTGTCTTTAAAAGAACGATGGGCGTACCAGAGGATCAGGCGCCGCCGACGGAGCAAGGGGCAACACCTCATCGACACAATGCCGACTCCACGTCGGTCTCATCTGCCTCAACCGCCCAAAAGGACGACGGGGCTCTCAACGAGAAGGACGAGAAACTAGATATCGACGTTAGCGAGAACGAAAAGGGAAAGGAGGAAGAAATACAAGTCGATGCCGATGGCGAGACTGAGAATCACGCCAACTATCCCCATGGTCTCAAACTGGTCACGCTCATCATCGCGCTTTGCTTGGCTGTCTTTCTTGTCGCGTTGGACCAAACCATCATTGCCACGGCCATCCCAAAAATTACCGACCGCTTCAACAGTATCAGCGACATCGGTTGGTATGGGAGCGCCTATTTCCTTACTTCGACGGCACTTCAGCCGAGCTTCGGACGCGTCTACAAGGTCTTCCAGATCAAATGGGTCTTTCTCTCCGCTATTGGCGTCTTCGAACTGGGTTCGTTGATCTGCGCTGTCGCGCCGTCAAGCACTGCCTTGATCGTCGGAAGAGCGATCGCGGGCATTGGTGTGGGCGGTATCTTTTCTGGAGCTTTGGTCATTATCGCTCATTCAGGTACGCTATGCTCAAGCGCTTGACCTCGATTCGCTCGAGTGATTAACAGCTCGTCATCACAGTGCCTCTGATTCGCAGACCCTTGGTCTTTGGAGTGTTCGGCGCCATGTGGGGGCTCGCCAGTGTAGCAGGTCCGCTCTTGGGTAAGTCCTGCTGCAAATATACCAATTCTCCGATGCTAATAACGCTGCAGGAGGTGTCTTTACGGATAAGGTCTCGTGGAGATGGTGCTTCTACATCAAGTGAGCTTTACCACTTCACATCCCGCGTAGGTGAATTGCAGACTAATAGCGCTACTTCTTCAGCCTCCCCATCGGCGCGTTCTCCGTTGTTGTCGTCCTCTTCGTGCTTCACATCCCCCAGGACCCAAAGCTATCAGAGAAGCCGATCCTCAAGCGAATAATGGAACTGGACCTCCTCGGCGCTGGCATTCTCATCCCCGCGATCATCATGCTGTTGCTCGCAGTGCAGTGGGGCGGCTCGACTTACGCTTGGAACAACTCCCGGATCATCGGCCTTTTCGTCGGCGCAGGCCTGATGCTCGTCCTCTTCTCCGTCTCCCAGTGGCGACTGGGCGAAGCGGCCACAATCCCTCCTCGCCTTCTCAAGCAGCGCACCCTGATGGCCGCCTGCGGCTTTGTCTTCTTCTTCGGAGCCGGCATCTTCATCCTGATGTACTACCTGCCGCTGTATCTCCAGAGCGTCAAGGGATCCTCGCCGACCGAGTCCGGCATCCAGATCCTGCCGCTCATGCTCTCCACGGTCCTCACATCCATCATAGGCGGCATCCTGGTCACCATCATCGGCTACTACACTCCGCTCCTCATCGGCGCGTCGGCGCTCATGGCCGTCGGCTACGGCCTCATCAGCACCTGGACAATCGACTCGCCTTTCGGCGAATGGTTCGGCTACCAGATCCTTGCCGGTCTCGGCGCCGGCTTCGGGTTCAACCTCCCCCTCGTGGCCGTGCAGACGACTTTGCCCATGGCCGACATCCCGCAGGGCACCGTGTTGCTCATGTTTTGCCAGTCGCTGGGCGGAGCGCTCTTCATTGCCGTCGGACAGTCCGTCTTCTCCAACGGCCTGGTCGACGGTGCCGCCAAGTATGCGCCGGACCTGGATCCGCAGTTCCTCCTGAATACCGGCGCCACGGCCATTCGCGGCGCGTTGGAGAGGAGCGGGAGGGAGGGCGAGCTCCGCCAGGCCATCCAAGCGTACGTCTACGCGCTGAAAGATTGCTATCGCGTGTCTGTCGCGGTGTCGTGCATGGCATTCCTTGCGGCGTGTTTCTTAGAATGGAAGAATGTGAAGAAGGTAAAGCAAGGTGGCCGCGGGGAGGCTGTCCCGGCCATGGCATAAGCGGTCAGATCTGGGGGGCGTACATGTGATGATTGGATTCAATGTTCAATTCTCAACTTCTCGACTCGTCCACTTCTGGCCTTCTTTCAGACTTTAGACTTCTAGACACGTTGCTTCTGCGCGGCAAGAGGGGCCCCAAAATACAGAAGACCTAATTTTTGCCACCCTTGAGCTTGGATTCCATGTAATAGTAGCAGGCGTCGATAGGATCCGTACAATAATAAGCAGGCGTGGAACGGGATCTTTGAGCTTCAAGTCAATATAAGCAAACGCCCGTCCATACGGATCATTAAGCTTGAAATCAATAAGCAGACGTCGACAGGGATCCTTAAGCTTGCATTCCATATAAGCAAGCATTGATACCGATCCTTCAGCTTGAATTCACCATAATCAGGCGTCGCCACGAACAGAAATCTCCAACGACGGAAAAGCTACATATTACTCAAGCCATCTGCACCTTCCATCACCTCCATACTCAATCGGCTCGCGTACACAAAGCTCCGGCACAAGCTGAGCCCCGACCAACCTCTTCCAATGCTCGAGGGTGCGTTCCTGCGCTCCCATCAACGCCATCCTGCGAGCGTGAGTGAGGTTCTCAGCTAGCCTGCCTGCCAGCGAGGCAATGTAGCGGGGGAAATGACCAAGGAAGGCGGGGGGTGAAGACGGAGCGGAGCGTAACGGAGATGGCCCAAGACAGAGAGGAAGCACTTAGCCGGATCGGATCGAACCAGATCGAATCGAATTTCGTCCTCGACTGATCCCACTTCTCGGGATAGACTGACGACAGATGACAGACGACAGACGACAGATAGATGATCTCGGGGCATCAGAATCAAACTTACATGACCATATCCAGGTTCGTGACGTATCGACTCGCCCCCCCACGGCCAGGACGGCCATCTCGTCAATAAGGATCCTCGACGTGCGCGGCACTCTGGCGAGCACGTCACGCAGGGGTGAGAGGATGGTGACGCACAACTCGTCGGGATAGTCCTGGAGGACGTTACGGAGGTAGAAGAACTGGGGGACACCTAATACAGGTAACGGATCACCGAGTCGTTCGTCAGAGCTTTGAGAGGACACACACACACACACACACACAACAAACGTACGTGCCGAGGAGCGTGACTTTCTTTCCTATTTACTCGCTGCGGTTGGAAAAAGTCCTGCTCCATGAACTCGATGTCTCCCGGCGGGGGAGGTCCCGAGGCCAATGTCTCGTGTAAATCCTGGTTGATGACCCGGTCGCTCAGGTGGGGGAACGTGCGCCTGACGAGCTGGCATTGGTGGCCCAGTCCGCCGCCGATGTCGACGAAGAGGATCTTGCTATCGTTGGCGTTGGCATTGGGGTTGGCACTGGCGCCGGCATTCGCATTGACCGTCTCTTCGAAGGGATACACGCTCAGCCAGGCGGTGTCGCTGTCGCGCCTCGCGCCCATGTACCGAGCCGCAGCTTGGAGGTTGCGAGGATGCTGCCTCACCCACTGGTAGAACAGGAGTGGGGTGTCGAAGGCTTGGTTGAAGGCCGTGTCGATTGCGTTGTGGGGTATTTTGTATGCTCGTGCAGCGAGGAACTTGGGGAGCTAGATCCATGGCGGGACTGTGTTGAGGGTCCTGCGGATGGAATTAACACACTCGATTCAGTATTGTCTGTAGCGTCACTAAGCCCGGACATAGGACGGGGGACGGGGATTGTGGTTAGGGGAGACATAGACACATTACATCGCATCGTAGAGCTTGTTGGTATGCGGTGTATATAATGTAGAGGATGGGAAATATATGCATGACTCACATGTGCATGAACGCGCCGTTGAAGTCCTCCTCTGCGAACGTACGACTGACTTTGTTTGGCGTGTAGGTTCCTTGGCCGGTGGCGTCGATCATAGCGTAGGATGCTAGGCAACGGTTGATTCGGGCTTGTAACTGGATTTCAGCAGGAGTGGCTTGATGGTAATGACTTCCTGACACCCGGGGGAGCGTCCTTGTACTCACCTATCAGGACGAGGTCGGCGTCGACGCTGCCGCGATCTGATCGTCTGTCAACGGCCCATCTGCCTGCACGAGCTGTTCAAAGATCTTGAGCTCGATCGCCAACTGGGTGATGGAGGTTTAAAGGCGTTGGAGGTACAGTGGGTGAGCAAGTCCTGTCTCAAGGGCGGCATGACAAGACAGGATGGTGTTGCGAGGAGCTGCCTCGGGCGCTCTCCGTCCACCATACCCTATGCTTTTATCCTCGCATGATCAGGCCTGCTGTCCTCATAAGTTAGGTCAACGAACGCCTCCAAGATGACATGAATGCAACGCTGGTCGGGGCCTGTCCGCCACCATGTCTTCCGGTAATGGGTCGCAGGTGGAATGGAAGCTGATGTGCTGAAACCCGTTGACCGTTATCGTCGAGCGAACTCGCGTGCTCCAACGCCGTCCGAGCGCGAACGGTGAGACTATACGGCGTGAACTGTGAGAATATAATACGGCCAGCCACCAGGCGGCCGTGCGCTAAAGAAAGCAGCGTCAGTAGATACAGTGGTTCGTTCCGACTATCGTGGTATTGCTTGGAAAGTCGGGCATGGCTTCTGAGCTTCGTCGAGACGCCGCCACGTGAGCACCGAGTGAACAGGGAAGTGTGGATGTCGAATGAGAACCCAGCTGCTATGGGGGTGCGCCATCACAGAAACGCCACCGTAAGTAAGTAGAGAAGGGTATAGTATGGTATGTGCCTATGTACATAAGGACATACCCCAGGGCGTCGGTGAGATACTTCAGCATTCGTCGTCGAGAACTTCCCCATCGGGTTCAAGGGTTTGTCTTCCGGTCCCGTCGAAAGGACCGTCACTTCTGGGTGCCGATGGCCCGAGAAAGGACTACGAAGGGTAATAATCGAGCTTATATTCGCTCGATCCTCCCAAGGTGTGGATCGGGATGCCGGCAATCTTGAGTCGTTCCAGCTCCTTCTTCTTCATTTCCTCTTGCATCTGTTGGCTCAACCATTAGTTGCTGCTTGCTTCACACGCATCGCTGCTGCCGCCATGGCCCTGCTTACCTGGATCCTCCCGCCCGCGGCGTAGAGCAGTTCTCTTGGACCTGTTATCTTCCATTCAGGCAAGCCTTCCGGTCGGCCGAGATCCTTCAACGTCTTGGCTTCGACGAGGCTATAGTCGCCATCCACACGATTATAGTTGAACGGTTCCTTCAGCGCGACCGGCGGGTTGGTGATGATACGGACTTCGCGTAGCAGGTTCTTCGACGCCGAGTGCAGCATGAACGGATGCAGGAAGTACACGTCGCCTACCTGGCCGGTGGCCTCGTGGAAGGACTCGTCACGGCAGATATTGGGGTCCCGCACCCATGAATTCCACAACTCGCGGCGCTGGGGGTTGGACTTTGGGATCTCAGGCGTGCCGCGCTCGGCAAGATATGGCGTCGCCCCTTGTGGGAGCTCATACTGGACGAAGACGATATATCGGTGTAAGTGGCACTGATATCTTCTGTGGGGTGGGAGCTAAGCATCGTCGACAAGAGAACCTTACCAATCTTTGGGCCACCAGCTTGATTCCGTCGGTGCAGATGACCGTTCCGCCCCCCTTGGGCTTGATTTCCGTGAACAGCGGAATCACCAGCAGGGCCTGCTCGGGCGAGTCAAGGTAATGGGTGAACCAATCGCCGTCGCAATGCCAGTTGTCCAGCGCTCTGAAGTCAAGCGAGTCCGTGGGCTTGAATTCGGGCTTCCCCAGATTCGGGATCCAGCCGTCCTTCCAGTTCTTGCACCTACGTTCCAGAAACGGAGAGAGTCAACGGGGTGATTCTCTCAGGGTATCAATTTCCCCAGTCGGGGCTAGAAGGAGAAGAAAACCCCGTCGGACATCAAAGAACCAAGTGGAGGCTCTGGGATCCGTACATACCAGTCTGCAACGCGATCTTCACCGCCCACCAACTCACACATGGCGCCATAGGCCTTGGGTGCGTGGTCCTTGACCGAGAGGACTGTATGGCCTGGCATGTTGATCTTCTCGGTCGGCCACGTTGACTTGTCGTCCGGGTCGGCCCCGAGGCGCGTCCAGATCGAGCTCGTCCATCTGTCGGCAAACTCGCGAGAGAAGCAGTTCTCGATCTTGATAAATCCATGGTCCATCCAGTGCTGCTTCTGCTCCGCCGTCAACTTGAAGTCGCTCCATTCTTGAATTTTACCCGGCATGTTGCTTTCCTCTGCTCTGCTCCACTTGATCAGGACGTGTCAGGGTGTTGGAAAAATGGCGCTGTCTATCTACCTGCAGATCAGTCCCAGATGTTCGCGTCCTCACATCAAATGCGTTGGTCTCAGGGGACAATATGTCCAAGCTATAAGGCGTGCTGAATCAGGAATCAGCGATCCGAGCATCCGAATTGAATGGATGGCAAGGAGCCAAGCACCACGTAGCAAAACGTGCGATGCACTTCGTGAGACTTGCGCTGATGCCTCAGTCTATCGAGGCTATTAGCCTAAAAGAAGGCTCAAGAGCCAATGCGCTTGATGAGCAACGACCATCCCTATCAGCTGAGCCGAGGAAGCACCCCAGATACAGCAGCAGCCTGGCAGACAGTCAGTCCTGGACACATCTCCCCGCAGCCGGAGACCTCTCCACGCGGACTTCTTTGGATCTGGAGGCGTGATAGGCAGGGTATGCCTCGAAGTTGTAGACATGAAAGTTCCAGGCATTGAGATAAGTACTGTAGCTTGATCTGAGTTTAGCCGAGAAGTGTCGTCGCAAGGACGGCCAAGGATTCGACCGGGGAGTCATCGGGATGCCTTTCACCCCATCAGAGCTCTGGGGCTCAGCATCATAAGGGGTACCCTATCCGAAAAAACAGCCCTGCTTCGAAAGACGACGTACAGGTAGGATATGTAGGTATCCTTAGAGCTCGACAGGGAACGACGAACACGGGCTTTGGACATAAATTTGAAGACTAGCAATGAGAAAGGCGCAGACGCATCAGCGAGCAGCTGCGCTTCCGCAAACATCCTCTGATTCCACTTTCCGTGTCACAATGGTCTCTCTGAACGACAGTGCCCGCTACTCGTAGAGCCTTGCAGGCACGTCCAGTAACCTCCCATGTTTTCTAGAACGAACTGGGTCCTACGGCTCACTTGCTTACCTTACGAACAATAGTCACCGCCACCTCAACGTTGCCCTTGGCGCCCCCTGTCGATGAGTTCCTTCGCCGAAAGTTTGGTATCATTACCGTCGAAGAGCCGAGCAATCTCTTCGATGGTAGGGCTCTTGGCTCCCCACATGATAGAAGGAGATGATGGCGATGTCGAAGACCTGAATGGCGATGCAGACAAGGTAGGACTTCCGGCTCGAGTGCTCGAAACGTGTAGAACATGAATTAGAGGATAACACTGGTCGATTTCCCAGACACTCTCATGTCCAACATACTTTTGACTTGGTGACCACATGCACTCCATATTTGGCGAGTTGATAATCGTACGCGTTTTAGCTCGAGATTTTTGTTGACCTCTGGTCATGATCATGATCCGTTCAAACAAGTCACCGTGGTCAACCTGCCCGAAACCGAAAGATACGATCTGATCATATGGCCAGAATAAACTTGGCCGAGATATCTGCTCCATGTGCCTGCCATAGTTATACACCGCACCGTATGCATTCACATGCCGAAAATTGGTGGCATCCTAGCATTAACTGTGCGTGACGGGGATGGAGGATGGAGAATCCCAGACCCGGCGATCGCTTTTGATAAGCTCATCCTTGGGTCGACGATCATTGCAGCGCCGATATGTCTTTGGGAGAGCAGAAGGACATGAAATCCACTGGTTAACGCTCCAGCAGCGCGGCATTGGTTTCCACACTTGTCACTGTAGTGACATCTCGTGGTTCCCCTGCAGTAGTGGGTGAGACGTGCAGATTGAGCTGAAGCTCCCACGACTCTTAACTTAGCGTAGTAGCCTCATTGCCGACGCATCGCTTTTGATCCCTGCTGAGTCGGGTACTCGAGCACTGGAGTGGGTGATCCACTTGCGTAATTGCAAACAAGAACAGTGTTATTCAGCATGCCACACGCCAATTCTTGATGGTTGTCAGGGAGAAGCAGGAGCCAACGGCCAAGAAACCGAAATGTGGTGGTCCTGGCTACTCCGTACAGTTCGGGAGGCGCGGGGTAAGGAAACGCTCAGCACCAACTCACCGCTTCAAGAACATCTCCTGTGTACAGTCATTGTCTTGGCCATCGTGGTACAAATGTGTGAAGGATTGACTTCAAGCTGACTGCAGAGTGCATACTGCATTGCATGCTGCATACTGCAGACGATACTTTCTCAGGCCTCTTCTCACCACCGAGAAGGATCAGCTCACCGATAGCCGAGTCACAGCGTGTCGAAAAGCATTTGATATCTTGCTCTTCGCCAGCGGAAACAACACTTTGATTTTTGTTCTTTGTTCTCGTCCTGGTCCTCGTCCTTGTCCTTGTCCTTGTTCTCCTTCGCCCACGATCCAGCGCGTGCGAGTGCCCACCGTTCCTATCCGACGACTATTCGTGACCAAAGCCGTCGTCATGGCCCCCATTGCTTCTGTCCTTTGCGGCCGAGAGCCGAAAATAGCCAACTTCATGATCAAGAATCTTGGCCCGAAGATTGAAGGTTCGTCTTTTCTTTCCGTCCCACAGGAAGGTCCCGAATTGACGGGAGACGGTCAGTCGTCCACGTGTGCACCACTCGAGACACGGCAGTCTCGGAAATTCCGGCTTTGCTTCGCGGAGAAACAGCCGCGCCTTCGTCCGGGTTGGGGGCCAATGCAGGAGGGAGCGCGCGAAGCGACGTTTCTCTCATCATCATCGGCGGAGGCTACTCGAAGGATGACGTCCAAGCGATCAAGGAAGCTGCAGACGCGGTCAAGCCCCTACCGTTGTTCTGGGCGGATGTCAGCAAGACGGCTGGTTCTGGCCCCCCGGCACCGGACATGATCAAGAAAAGAGTCATCGATGCCATCGAGAAGGAGGAGAAACCGGATGGGGAATGGGCTCCTGGTATCTACATGTATTGAGGGCGGGGAGCCAAACCTGGGCCAGAGACGGAGGACGTAACGTGCTCGTGAAGGACATGGTGAGGCGAGGTCGATAGATGCAACGAGCAGTGACCATTCTCGAGTGCTGCATTGTGGAAGGTCGAAAAGATGTCCCATTTTACCTCGTTCTATAACTGGACCACCTCTATATTCGTGGTGACATTACCTCTGGTGGCTCGTGAATACGGGCACACTTCTTTTGCCTTCTCAATCACCTTTTCCAAATCCTTCTTGTTCAGCCTGCAGAAAGAAACATCGATTAGCTCTCAGGACGCTTTGTACGTCGTCGTGCGAATACCTACCCTTTTACGCTAACCTTCATATCGACTCTAATTCCCATGTCTAGCTTCTTCATATCCCCCTACGAGATGCACTGTTGTTTCCACGACACTGTCCTCCTTCTTCTCCGGCATCTGAACCTTGAGGCTTATCGCTGAGGCGTTCATGGCGGATTGAAAGCATGCGCCATATCCAGCGGCAAACAGCTCTTCGGGGTTTGTTTTGCCCCTGTCCCCCGCCCCGCCTAGAGCTTTGGCCATGGTAAGGTCGACATTCAAATCATCGCCTTCGACGTGACCGGTGCGGGCGCCAACGACTTTGGCGTGGGCAGAGTAGAGGACTGGGGCGGTGTCGGTGTTGAGGAGCCTGCGCGAGGTTCGGATTGGGTGAGGATGGGGGCTTCGGGGGATGGCTCGACGCGCAGACGCGTAAAGGGCGCGGATGGTTGCCATGTCATCAACTTCTGCTCAGGAATCCGACGAGATTACACAAGCGAGATGCAGAGATAACGTGGACGGCCTTCAATCGACAAAAGCACACTGTACCTGGAGTCGAACCCTGCAGAATCTCTGCATCGATCCATATTCGATTACGTGGTAGACTTTTCCAGACAAAGCCGGAATTGTTTTGATTTGCGTCATGACTTCTCTTCCCGGTATGTCACCTTCCTGGATCAGAACACGGAATCAGCATGGCTGTGCAGGTGCTATTTTGCCAGGCAAAGGTCGTCGGCGGAGTACGACCGCATCAAATGTGAAGATGTTGCAAGCGGATAGCCAGCCTCATTGAGTGTCTGAGGCTCACTGGAGAGAAAAAAGTACATCGCAGACGTGCGACACGTGGGCCGAGGATTCGAGATTGCGTGCCACAAGTCCTGCGATGATTTGCAGATGTTGCCGGCCCTCAGAAGTCACCCCGGACCGCGAGTAACCGATTATGAGGGCTCTCGATAGGGACAGCAGTTGCTGCAAGGGCCGTCGGAGTCATGGGGTCGATGATGGAGCAGGATCTTTGGTCGTGACGAGTAAGAGAATTCTTCATGCATGGTACTTCGGCGACTACTGCAGCTAAAGGGAAATGCAGGTCATAGATTCAGAGCGGAGTGGCATTTGCAGTTGCGTGCAGAGCACCTCCACAGGTTGTTGTCGTGGCATGCAGGAGTCGGTGCCAGCTGTAAGGTACGTATTGGAGCAACTTATCGGGAAGGGGACGGGGTGTTGGAGCGAGGTTACGACTTTTTGAGTGCGTGCATGGCCCTTTGGTTTACCCACTCGCCCAGCACTGCGCAACGCGTTCTCGATGCCTCGGAACCCCGGAGACGGCCGGCCACCATGCAGGAGAGTCACTATCTGACCGGTGTAAACAATTTTGAGTCTTCGCAGGTTGTGCTGATGTGTTCGCAGCACGTTCAATACCCCGTGTGAATAATGGCTCATTACCCCGTCCCAAAAGTTCCGCCAAGTCAGCTTCTTTGAGCCCGGAATGAGGGCACTCGGCAGTTTTCCAGCGGCGCAGACACCTTTGGAAGACTCATGGATGACTCCGGAGTGACCGTTTGAGTCTGGCGCCCTCAGACCGGCCTATCGCTGGTGACAACAGCACACGCTCCCTAGCCCCAAATTGCAGGAGCTTACCAGGGTCCTCCGCGGGTGTAACCACCGAATGGAGATGCTCTCACGTTCGCTTGACTCGACTGTGACTCGAGAGGATGTGGCCCACTGCGTCGGGCGCAGCTAGACGCAAAAGGAGCTAAGCTGCCGCCTCACCCGTCCCGCTTGATTGGAGGCCGACGCTGTGTCACGATTGGATGCTTTGTATGACGATCTTACTCTTCCGAAGAAATGCTTTGGGCTGCTGTGATCGACGCGGAGGAAGTGTGAGACGGGAAGAACGCGAGTCTCTTGCCCCGGGCAAAAGAAGGGTGAGATGAACTCTCGCTCCCGGCGAGAACGAGAGAGACGAGCGGGAGCTGGTCGCGGCATTGTCGAGCCCTTGCAATTTCGGGACGGACCATGGTCGATTTTATCGATAGGCTGAAGATATGATAGCACAATCGATAAAGGCAAGCCTTGTGAGCGATAAACAATGCTCTGTATTTCGTACAGTACACACTAGACTTGCGTCCTTCTCTTTCTATATATCTCAATGTTTGTGACATGAGTGAGGCCTGGGACAGTAGCCAGAGCCTCCAAAAGTAGTACAGAAATAGGTTGAATAGCAATCCGTGACCCAGTGACATAGGAAAATGCTTGAGCGACAGCCTGCCATACTCTTCGAGAGTGGTGGTGAACCATGACGATATCCAAATAACAACTCCATTTGTAACCCATGAGACTCCTTCGCTTTGGTATCAAATTCCCCGGTGCAAAACCATTCGTGCAGACGTCGCGTTTAGATGTTCAGTGCTTGTCTCGGCCAAGATCATCTCCATCTGTTGTGGCTCATGCCAGATGATCGAAGAGGCTCGTCGCGGGTGATGGTGTTATGGTGGATGACGACAACCTCGCGTTTGATGGGGTTGCGAGGCTCCTTCCGCTCCGGTCGTTCCCTTCGCGAGTCGTGGTAGATTCTCTCACCAGCGCTGCTGGAGCCAGATGAGCTGTGGTACTGTGCAGGCATCTTGTTGGTTGGTGGTTGGATGGTCTGAGTAAAGGAGTATTTGGCGGCTGTTTGTATGCTTCGAGGCCGCGTTGTCGAAGTAACTGAGATCACTCCGGCAACAGTGTGGACTTGAGTATTTGTACTGTCGACGGGAGGTGGGAGTGTTGTATGGTTAAGCAAGACTGGAATGCTCAAAGTTTTGTCTGATGGAAAGTCTGGAAGGATGGTTTTGGGTATTTGGGTATTTTGTGGCGATGTTCTAAAAGTGGTGACAGTTGATGGGAGGTGGGGGCGAGTTCCAAGGATGTTGCCAGGAGTTAAGGGGTGACGGATTGCGCTGAAGGAATCTGATGGAGGGCCTGTGGCGTTGCAGAACTGGTTGTCAAGGTGATGACAGAGAACACTGATCGAGAAGGAGTTGAGTGTCTTATATGAAGTGCATCAATGCGATGGAGTCATAATAAAGGAAACAGTCAGGCCTATTGAGACACTGAAGCCTGGTGAAATGGGGTTCGCATCAGGCAGACTCCCGAATTGGTATCTAGCATCAGGCAACGAGAGCTAAGCCTTGCTGGACAGTAGTGACTTGGATGACGAGGACAGGGTCTTCGGATAATAACATGGCAGCAGTAGCCAGCAGAACGGTGCTTGACAGACGGCAGCATCCGCAGCAAGGCGAGGTGTTCTCGTACACTTGCAAGCAGATGCAGGTGTGGATGCTAAAGGGGGAGGGTGCCGTGGTAGGCTGTGGAGTCGTGGGTTTGCAGTGGCAGGTGAACAGAATTGTCAAACAAACCAACGCCCAGTGGAGGATCAGGCAGCACCGTCGTCACGCTTGGAGCTCGTGTCGAGCAAGATTGACCGGGCTACGGGAAGCTCTGAGGGTGGATTGATTGGGCAGCCATTTCGAATTGTCTTTGCTTCAGAAAGGGTTAAGATGAGACACATTGGCACCCGCCAGGTCTCTGATGACGTTGCCTGGAATGCAAACGAGGGAGGGCGCATTTGGATTTGGCTAGCCATCAGTCCTCGCATGCCACCAACCAACGCTCGCTGTCAACAGAACCGGGAAGGAAGAACTGCAGGGCCGGGCTAAGCTGCAGCCGAGTGGCTCCTTAACTGGAAGGGGCAGGGGATTTGCAAGTTTAGGCGCGGCTTGGGTTCAGCTGTCGATGGGCTCCCGCCAAAATGTCCATCATATTTCAGGCCTATCCAGTGCATCTTGTTCCTGCAGATGCGGCAAAAAATCAAAGAAAAGTGCCCACTCGGTCTGTCGCGCGTGATTGCGCCTGGACATGAACGGCGCCTCGTACTTTTCGTACCCTGTCGCCGTGGCTTTTGGGTTTTGCCACCGTAGCATTGACAACCCGAGGACAGTCGGCCAGTCTCCAGTGAATCTTGCTGATACGAATCCTCCCTCGGCTCCAGGAAGCGCTCACTTCGACCTCCCGGGGGAATTGCTCAGGTGATCACAGCCCATGGACACAGCACTGGCGCCCTCGTTTTGAAACCAGCACGCTTCAGGATCACCTTTGCCACACAACAGCCTCAGACGGGCTCGGCAGAGCCACTTAACTGAAGCGCCTAATGGAGATATTATTCCATCACCTATCTGCGGATTACCCAGTAGGTGCTCCGTACGGAGTACAGAACCATTGATTGATCCTTGGCTGATCCTGTTTCAACTGGAAAGTCATGTCCCGCCGAGCCTCACCCGCCTCGCCTGCCATGCTGAGGCGTCTCAGCCCCCGACCGTGGAAGGAATTCTCTGGCGCCACATCTTACTGCCTGCGCCACAAGTTCGTACCGCATCTGGTCGTCTCGATCATTCCTGGTCGTCCATTCCAACTTGAACAATTGGGGTCCATTTGGCCTTGCATCGTCAAAGTTAGGTTGAAAGATCATAACGTCCACTATCGGTGCCTTTCGAGTCAGCAATCCTGCTGTTACGAGCACACAGTACCGCGGCTGATTTCCTTGTGAGGCTGGTGGGCGTCTTCGCCGCCCAATTGTGGATTCTGATCCGCTGTAACATACGAAGTAGCTTCAAGCTCCACGCCCGACGAGCACGCCTCAAGCAATTTTCCGCTCAGACAATCCGGTGCGCATTGATGTCGATCGCTGTATGTTTCCGCTGAAGGTGAGGCGGAAGTGTCATGAGTCGGGCGCAGACGACCGAGACCCTCACTTCGTAATAGCTACAGCATACAACAGCCACGTGCTCAGGAGACGCGTTTCGCCATCGGCACCCATAATGCCTGAGTGGAATATGCCCGGAGCAGAGATACGACGCCTCTGTACTTTCTGCTCCGACATGCGCAGCTGCTAGGGCGATGAAGTCAGTTTGTGCCCAACGAGAGTGCCGATCGTCTCGGCTTGGACTAGGACACCAAAAAATGTACCATGGACCTCCGCCTGGGCTATCACTTCCTTTCCGAGGTCTTGGTGGAGGGTACGAAGAGTATTGCAACTAGCAGCTTTCGGCCATATGGTAGTTGGTTGCGCTGGTCTTTCAGGTGTAAGCAACGACCGGTCTCTCATCCGTCATCATGCATACAGCACTCCTGAGTCGACCCGGGCTTGCAGTAGGCGTGCGAGCGTCTACATGGTGGCGAGCTTGAACTCCAGTGTCTTCGTGTTATTCTCATACCGAGCTCTCCGTCGGTACTGTCGCTGACCTCCCTAGTTAAACTCCGACATCACTACCCCAAGCTATTTACCAAGCGTTAAGATCAGCTTCGACCAGGCTTATGGTTTCTTTCTAGCCGTTCTCGGGCCCTAGGCTTCGAGTAGACGATGCCGGGCCATCCGACGTCGACAGCCCGTGAATATTGAGCCAGACGCTGCCCAACACGTCTGAAGCGATGATGCTCACCGACATGAAATGACGTCGACCGGTGTACTCGTACGCGGAGCATGGTGGTATTCGACAGGGAGAAGCCCTGGAACCTGTCCTGAGCAAGACGACCCATGAATCTGCGGGCGCCATGTGTCGTCTCTGTTAAGGCGCGGAACATGGGCGTTCGTTAGTAGCTCTCCTTTTGCCCGCTTTGGCGCTTGAGGGTAGGAGGGAGCACATGCCGAGTTTTAGGCAAGGTGAGGCGTGATGCGGACAGCATGGCGTTCGGTCCCCTCGGCTTTGTGCCTACTTCAGCGATTCTGGCGTACTCGCCTTCTGTAAGTTCAGCAGCAGACGACCCCAACGTACGTCATGCTCACTGCAGTGTCTGGGAATCACGACTCGTGCTTTGTGAAGCCGTTCCGTCGTCTCGGCCTGTATGAGGTTGCACCAGACTGTATGTCGCCACGGTCTGGCTAGATCGATTAGTTTGTGAATTAAGATCCTCTCATCATCACTCTACGACCGCTGACAGCTGGAGCTCATCAGAGGAGGGCTGCTGAGTGCTTGGGGATCAGTAGGAGACCAAACCTCACCCCCAGAAAATGTATCTATGGCCCACAGCAACGGTCCGTATACTCGGTACAATTGAATCTCCCTCCGGTGGCAGCCTGAGCCCATACAGTTTCTGGTTGCTGGACCGAAGAACTCGATTATTCGACGTGGGTTTCAGTGGAAACTGCAGACTGTGATGCATTGCTTGCACTGTTTCAGCACGCTGGATGGATATGATTAATCATCGGGCTCGTCAATCGCCAATAAAACGCTCCTTGCTCACCCCTGTTGGTCTACTTAAGAGTCAACGGCTTTCATGGATCATACATCCAGGACAGGACGTTGACATGGGGAGTCACTATCGTATGGCATGAACCGGACATTGATCAAATGAGTATTAATTTGAATGTGGAGTTATGACCACAGCACACATGAGACATGTCAATCCAACTAATTGTTACAAGACGCACGCGAATGTGTTGCCGTAGCCCTGCGGCAAGATTGCCGATATCCTCCTCCCCCCGTCTTCGTCGACACGGGTTTGGATTTGCGACCTACTTCCCCAGCGACATAATTCACAAAAGAGCCACCATACCAAGAAACAAGCTGCCCAGCATTCCCGTGGCGGGTACTGTGTATCCGTCGGCACCATTACCAGCAGCACTTGTCGCGGAGGTGGAAGCGCTGCTTGCACTGGATGACGCAGCCGAGGATGCGGATGACGCGACGCTACTGGCCGCACCCGATGCTGAAGTCAAGAAAGAGGAAGCCGCCGAGGTGGCACTGTTCACAACACTGTTCTCTGCGGATGTGGCACTGGAGAGAATGCTGCTGATTCGGCTGGAGAGACTGCTTTGGTCCGCACCTGTCGCTGTAGCAGCCACTGATGACAGGCTAGCAACCTCGGAAGAGGCCCCAGCAGAGATGGAAGAGACTTGAGACTCAACGGATGAGATCAACGAGTTGACGCCTGACGGTACGCTGGTGCCGATGGAGGATGCCAGCGACTCTGCCGATGAGATGACTGAATTGACGTCTGAGGTTGCAGCCCCAAAGCCCGAGGTGGCATCGCTGGCAAGGGAGGAAGCGAGGGAGGTTGCTGCTGAGACGATGGAGCTGGGGTCGGCTTGAGCAGCGGCGCCGACGGCGAAAGCCAGCACGATGGACTTGGAGAAATGCATTTCGAAGGCTTGTTTTGAGGTGAGAGGAAATGCGATGTGCTGGTTCTACTGGCAAGTTCTGGGTAGCTCTGTCTTGTGCTGACGTTGAAAGAACTTACTTCAAAAGTAGGTTGCGTATAGCTATATATACGTTGTCCTTCCTCAGATGACGTTTCGCAGGATATTGTGGAACAGCACGAAATGAGCCACCATCATACGTTTGTCCTCCAGCCCCATGTGGGCCGGATGGGAAAAGTCTACAGCCTTGCATGAAAGGCTGTCCAACAGAGATTGCAGGCTGGCAGGTCGCTGGCCTTCTCTATGCGCAACCCCTGGCGCAGATCGTGAGCTGTGCGCATTTGTATTGGCCAACTGAGAGCCATTTTGGGTTTCCCGCTGGATGTTTCGGAACACAGCCACCACGTCATCTTGCCACATTGGACACGCCGGCCACGCAAGCCTTTCCTGTTCCTCGAGCTACACTTCTGTTTAGGGCCGCCTGAACGTGATCTGGGTCACACTGGAACCGCCCAGCATTCATGACCGCAGTTGTGCCTGAGACCATGTACGAGTACAGAGTACTGGGTACCACAGTCAAGTAGGTTACGTGGTAATTGTCCGACGAGTACTACGTACGAGTACTCGTCGTAGTGTTGGTCATGGCAACGATACTGTGCACAGACCAAAATCATGAAGATTAAATAAAGCTTGATATCTGCGTGTGGCGGGACAAGCAGATGTTTGGGCAACAGGGACCCACGCAGGGGAATATTTCCTTGATTTCTGGGCGTGAGGCCTTCACACCTTGACGTCTTCTGCCTGGACAATGGCGTCAGGCCTACGCCAAGATGATAGTCGACGTGGTCGCACTCCGCATTATGTCCCCGCAGTGATGGAGGTCAAGAATAAAGATCAGGGATACGAGGTAGTAAACTTCAGGTGCTTTATACTCGCATTCCGTTCTTTAGCCTTTGCCAATGTCATGATTTCCCATGCGGGGTCGCGTATGGAGTACTTGTACCTAGGGTCTCAGGCCTCGCCATCACTGATCGATCTACCGGTGATGACCGTAATAGCGGCATCCAGGGCAGACGTAATGATTCGGAGCATGCGTGTATTGGGACATCCGTTCGAGGAACCTGCGACCTCACTGTTATTTACAAGCGGCTACTTGCTCGCTAGCCTACATCACTCTCTCGAGATCACCTAGAAGGGTGTTGTGGCCATGTCGACGCTAATTATGTCCTGACGGTTGTTCAGTAAGCAATCAGCCGGCGCAAGCTGGCTATACAAAAAGCCGATCAAGGGATTTCCGGGGGAACAACCATTCTGTGCCAAATAATCCAGAGCGCTCAGCAAACACGGACGGCATCCTACGACATGAAACTCCGGGTTTGAAGGGATCGTGTACCTCTTCGTGGCAATGTCGCCGCTCGGACAAAAGCAATATACTGTGTATGCGACTGCGTCAGCAACGACATTCCAGCATTGTGGTCGACAAAGACGGGCTGGTGTTCAAAAAGCGGTTACGCCCTCCGTCGAGTTCAATCCTTCAAGTAGATGATGACTGTAGTGAGCAGGTTGACGGAAGTTGCCTCGGTTTGGTAAGATCAAACTTTACAATATTTCGTTAGGGAGTGAAGTTGGCCCTAGAGGTTCAACGGACTGCGAGTCCTATCTGGTTATATGTCCGCCATCAATGCCGGAGAAGCCCCGGATCATCGGCACCGGATCCGGGACACCCGCGCATGGGTGGTGGGCGAGGATCATTCCATCCTTTTCCTGTGAGTCCCAGACGCTTCGGTGAAGCCGCTGACTAACAAATCACCTCGCCGTCTCACACCTGCGGAACTTCTGGTGCGGACTGCCACAGTGGCTGTATCGTCCCGCAAGGCTATGCCCAAACAGCAGAAAAGTCAGCGCTAGCATGATTGGATCAAGGGGCAGATGGCAGATCCAGAAACCAAAGGATCGAGCGATCTTCGAGAATCCGTTTGCTTCGAAAGCTTCAATTGTCGTCTTGAGAATTCACGAATACCCCGCCGCCGCCGCGAACTGCCGGGCCAAAACAACCTGGACGTTCAGGCATCGGCGCGACGTCAATAACTACTTGTAGTTGATCTCATATCTTTGGTAGCTTGAGATCGCGGCCGACCGGAGCCGCCGATTGCCAGCTGCCATTTGAAACCTGGCGCGCTCGCAGTGTGCCCGCACGATTTCCTGGGAGTCTTTCTTTTCCAGGCCCCACGCCCCGAAGCTTCGTCCCTCTTCCAGCGAGACAAGCTTCATCTCCCGTTTTCTTCTGTTGCCAAAAAACTGGGAAAGACTGGCATTTTGATTGATATAAGACCCTCAGATTGCCCCAGTATTGCTCTTTCCGTCGAACACCAAGAGTTATCCGAATGGCACTGTTGTAACGTCCCGAGCTCGCCATGACACACTCCCGAGTCGCGACACCTGCCAACCGGCGATGAAGTAATCAGCCCTATCAGGCCCATGGGTGCTCAGGATTCTATGAATCGTGTCCGACGGCTGCATCGTCGAGACGGCCTGCCACAGGCCAAGGACCAGCGTGATGCACCGGCACCGTCGATGGAAAAGTCGGCGACGAAGGCGAAGCTAATTATTACGCCGTTGGACTCCTACCGCCGTGAAGTCTTCGCGTCCTATCCGCCAGGAGGTGGAGATTTGTCGAGGGAAAGTGTCGACGAGTGTAAGCATATGCACCCCAGCCAGCATTTGAGGGTGCGACTGACGGCCTGCCAGATCTTTACATATACCGCAAGGAAGAGCTATGTCTCAAGATCACTCCCGACGTCGACCATCCTGCGATATCCGTTGTCTTCCCAATGTCTATGCAGGACCCTGACCTGTTCAAATGCCTCCTGGTGGGAGCCCAGAGTTTACATGACTGGCGTCGCGATCCTTTTCATGTCAACCGTTCCCACGAGATGCTCAAATTGCAGAACGACGCCATCCTGTCGGTTCGCAAGCGGTTGAGCGCACCTCAGGCCCACCTTGACGATGGTGTTCTGATCGCTATAACCCACCTTATGGTTGCGGACGTAAGTCAGCTACTGCCACTACCATGGCGCAAGTCTGACTCCGCAAGTTATGTCGCAGAGACCTGCTGTCGCTCAAAGCGCATCTGAAAGGCGCCAGACAAATAATGACCTTACGAGGGGGTCTGGGCAATTCGCCTGCTCATCTGGCAGTGCGAGCCATCGTCACCATGTGAGTGTTGCTACCGGAGCACACACCCTGGTCAATCTAGGCTGACCTCTAAGCAGGGTCGAGTTCTATATTGCGCTTGGCCAATACCTTCATATCAGTCCAGATGATCCGACCTCGATCCCCAAGAGGCAAATCGAATTCGTCCGACATCCCTTTCCGCCCGACATTTGCCGTGACATCGCTAAGCTTCCGATCGGTCTGGCCGAAGTGGCATTGACCGGTCACCTGAGTGTGCAGTGCATAAAGCTGCTGGCTGAGGTTGCATCCTGGGCGCCCCTGGCAAATAGTGCCACAACGTCAACCGAGCAAGCCGTAGTTTCGCAAGACAGATACTGCCGCCTCTTCGCTGAGCCTAGGGAGTGTTCGCGCAATGCTATTATGCTCCTACTTGACCTCAGGCGGTCAGGGCTACCACCTGGCTTGGAGCATGTCATTTGTCTAGGTCTCGCCATTGCCGTTCGCCATGTCAGCGGAGAGAACCGCACCAACATATTCGACACGGCCTCGCTCGCAGCATTGACGAAGGGCGTCAAGGCCATCGACAGCCCTTCGGTAGCGGACTCCGAAGTCATCATCTGGATCTCTTTGCTCGTCAACTGGCGTACTCAATCTGCCAAGCCCATTCCCAGGGCGAACGAACTCCTCGACTACGTCTTGGAATCTTTCCCTGCTTCGCGGACATGGAAGAAAGTATCGATTATTTGTCGGAAATTCTGGTGGTTTGAGCGCTTTCAATCTGACTGGGAGGAATGCTGGCGTCGAGGGATTGCCAGGCAGCAGCAACGGTCCTTGACCGACGGCGGCTCCCACGGCGTCCAGAGTCGAGAAGCATCTTTCGCCTCTTCATTGCCCAGCCTCTTGTCTCTTCGGAAGCATTCGACTAAAGACGAGGTCGAGTGAGACGCGCCGTGGGCATCAAAATTATCAACCACCAGCTCCCTGTCGAACGTGGTTCACAGCAGGAGTGTTGCCCAGAAGTGGCGATTCTCGTTTTGCTGCCTGCGTGCTGGCACCACATTGGAAGATGGCGCGAAGAAGCAGTTGCACCACGCAGATCCATCATGCTTTCGGTTGAAGCATACTGGACGATTTCTGGCAAGCAGAATTTCGCCGTGATCGCTGGGCTACGGCATCCGCAGCCGGTTTTGGAAGCCTGGCCATCAGTCCTGTCGAAGAACTTCACAGCTTGAGCGGTATCCCAGACACTCACACTGTCTGTCGGTGCCTTGCCCCGTGCCGAGGGGATGTGTAATCGGGTGTAACGCTGCAGTCGCTGGCACAGTTCAGGCAGTCTCAGAGTGGATGCTGCGCACGAGACCCTGGCATATCGCAAGCTCCGAGCACAGTAGGATGCCTGTTTGCACGATTTAGAAGGCCGTAGAGGTTCGCAGGAGGCTAAGGGCGCCTGTCAGTATTTGACAGGCAACTTGTGTTGAACTAGATATTTGCAAGAATATCCCAATAAGTAGAACGATCCGGAGGAGATCGAAATTAGCTGTCGCTCCAGTCTGAATTGTGCATGGCTCGGTGAGCTCCAATGCACCGAGCGGCCATCTAAATCTAATTCAAGATGTGGTTCCGAATGAGCTGGACCCAAGCCTGCGGAGATCGATAGTATCCGCGTCTCGACAAGATGTTGTCACGAGAGGTACGTGGCCCTGTGCGCCAATCAACGGCTTGAAGCCGTCATTGACGCCCGAAGACGTGGGGCAGTTCTTGGATAGACACATCTCCAAGCGCTTGGTTGGGGCGGCTACACTCCTTGGACTGCCAGTCGCTCCTAAGCGGCAGGATTCCATTTGCAAAAGGAGCAAAGGAAGGCTGAGTGCTGGAGCCTTTACAAGTCGTCAAAGAGGACACTCACTGACCTCGACAGCGAGCGAGCGTCAACTGAAGAGACGGTGACGAGTTACAACGCCTCCCCTCTTCGACTTCCTCTCCCTTCCTCCTCTCGCTGGTGCCTCTTGCCTCGATCTTCCATTGCTTGCAGCGCTTGTTTCGTTCTCTCAGGTCTGATTTGGCATCAGCCACCCTGCCGTCCGCCGTTGCTAATTCCGGGGCCTGAGCCGACCGCAGTCCCGTCATCTGGTCATCCTTCACGAGGCCGGCCCCCACCTCGACATCGAGCCCGCAGCCGATTCACATATCCTTCACACCTCCTTCACATCTTCTATTTTGACGGGCCTGGCTAGTTCTTCGCCATGAGTGCGTCCGGCCAGCAGGGCCGTGGGGACGGCGAGATGTTCTTGAATCGTCCCAAGACCCGCGACTCCCCCACCATCGTCGAGCCGCTGCGCATCAACAAGAGGACATCCAGCGCATCGTCCGGTGTCCCTTCGATCACAGGGAAGCAGAGCCCTGCTCCGCAACAGCCGGTATACCCCATGCCCTCCCTCCCTTTCCCAGACGAGCAATCGCGCCAGCAAGCCCAAGCACCTCGACCCAATGGCGCACCCGGTCCGAACCCGAATCCGTACCCGTATCCATATCCAGATGTGAGAAGAGTAACATCTCCCCAACAGCCAGGGAGTGCCGACAGTGGCATAAGACAACAGGCAAAGAGGACAACATCAGGGGATGGACGCACAGGCCAGACTCTTGCCGAGCGCCGGGGCACACTACCGAAACCTCTGCCAGAGTCTCCCGGCCCAGATGCTCCAGACAAGGACAATTTGTTTCAGCGACCTGTTCAGCGTAGTGACGCTCCCAAAACTGCACCGCTGCCAAGCCAGAGTCAGGGTCAGCAGCCGTATTGGCCACCTCCGTCTGAAGGTGCTTCGTCGGCGGCTGATGCTCTGAGCCGGCTCAAGATCAGAGATCCTTCTTCTATCAATCGAATTAGTTCTACCGCTTCGACATCGACCGTACGAGCCCAGCGTGGGTCTCCACCTCCGCCGGAGACACCTATTATAGCTCCTGGCGCCCGGCCCCAGACCGATATCGAAGCCCGATACGCGGCGTCAGGCATCGCGGGTACTGCAACACTAAACAGCCTACAAGCTCAGAGCCTGGGTGCCCAGCAAAGAGCTGCACAATATGGCGCACCCCCTCACCCAGCACAGCCGCAGACGAGCCAAGCTCCCAGGCGGCCTTGGACTCCGACCGAAGACCCAGGCAGCTCCCACCATCCTGCTCCGACAGTCTATCAGGGCATGGAAGAAGCACGCCCTATGACTCCTCCTTCGGCCACGACGTCTACACATCGAGGGGCACCGCTGCAGTCCCCAACTCGGGCACCTCATCCCGTTGAAAATGAGCTGTCGAGGCTCCAACCTCATGACGAGCCTCCGCCCGCATATTCTCAGGTGCCCGGCGCTCGAGGCGGATTCCCGGCGGAGAAGCAGAGACGAAGCATGGTTGGTGCGGCGCCGGCGCCGGCCCAAGGACCGGTCGCGGCTGCGGTGCCACAGGCGACGAACTCAAGACCAGGAGCGATGGTCCCCAACCAGATGGACCATCCTGCTTTCGCAAATGATCCTCGACAGGCTTCTCAAAGCCCGCATCAGGCTCACCACCCAGTCCTGAACGGACAGATACAGCACCCGCAACCGGTCATGCCGCAGACGCCCTCCCAATTGCCGCCTGCGTCTCCTCCGCCTCTTCCAGAGGGTTGGATTGCACACCTGGACCCTAACTCGGGGCAATACTACTATATCCATCTACCGACGCAATCCACGCAATGGGAGTTTCCCAAAGGACCAACACCGCTCAACCTCAACGAAACTCCATTATCACCGGTAGCCAGTATCTACCAGAACCCACTCGCGTCACCTGGCCTGTCCTTTGCTTCGAAACCACTGGCTTCGCCTGGTCTCCCGATGACTCCCGGCTATGATCAGCAGAGCGTGATGGGAATACCTGGGCCGGCGGCCTTCACCGGACCGCCTCCCAGTGCCGGTGTAGATCTGTACAAGGTGGTGGCAACCAACGGCGTGTACTTTGGTCCCTATCTTCGATATGCCAATATGGATATCGAGCGAGGAATCTGGTTCGGCTCCATTCTCTTGGTCACAGATGCACCTCAGCCGCCTACCATACACATGCACCAGAGCGTGGATTTATCTCCGAATCCGCGCCAGTTGAAAGCCAACAATATCTCGAGTCACCAGCGATGGACATTTTACAAATACGACATCGATATCCAGATGGAAGAGTCTGGACCTGCCAAGTGGACGTATGCCATCACCTCGCATTTGGGCTGTACGAGATACGAGTTCTTGGTCGCTGGAAAGCACGAGACGAACTGGCGGTTTTTCTGCACCTCTGGGAACGACTTCTCCATCAACGTCAGTGCCAACGAGCGTGCCCGGCTGGGAGGTGTGGGCTTCATGTGGAAGGACATCATGCAGAAACACGCCGAATGTGGCGGGTTCCACTGCCAGATTGGACTGGGAAGTCAGATTAGCGCCGACCGACTGTGGAAGGAGATCCCATCTCTGAAACAGTGGTTGGCTACGAGCGGGAAGGAGAATCGCAAGCAGGCAGTGTGGACTGCAGCACACGAGGAGGATGTGACGCACGCATATTTCCATTATTACACCAGCCATTTTGATCAGCCCAATTTGCGCGAGGCTTTTGCCCAGATACCCCATATTTTGACGATTGATGACCATGACATGTGGGTGACGAACCCCCCTTTCCGGGCGAGCTCGCAGCTGACAGATGCAGATTTGACGGATTTGGTTCCTACCCAGAGTACATGCAGTTCAGCAACATGTTCAAGAACATCGGACGGATCGGCATTGAGATGTACCTGCTGTTTCAACATCATACGACGCTTGAGCTCCTTCGAAACGTGGCTGACGACCGAGACCTCTTCACCATCACTGGCACTGGCTGGCACTTTGTCAAGTTCCTGGGCCCGGCTGTCGCGGTGGTCGGTCCAGATACGCGAAGCGAACGGACATCGCACCAGGTCATGGCAGGCCCGACCTATCAGGGCCTTTTCCCCAAAATCGCCCTGCTACCTCCGACGGTACAGCACTGTCTCCTCCTACTGGCGGTGCCGATCGTCTATCCACGACTGGACGCCGCCGAGTCCATCGCCCACACTGTGGCGACGGGGAAGAAAGCCGTAACAGGCGCATACAACGTCCTCGGCAAAGTGACCAGCTCTGTTGCAGGGGTGGTGGGTGCAAAAGGTGCCGTCGGATCTGGCTTTGACTCGGTGAAACGCGCGGTCGGCAAGTCTGGGTTGATGGGAGGCATTTTGAGTCCGTTTGGCGACATTGATGTCCTGGACGAGTTGAAAGATCTATGGACCCATGATTCCAAGGTACGTACAGCCCCCGACTCCTTGATCTTGTGTCGTTGTTGACTCGTTGAAGGATCTGGAACGAACATACTTTATCCGCACGCTTCAGGGGATCTCTCACCAGCGGTCCATTCGGGTGACCTTTCTCTCCGGCGCCGTCAACACATGTGGCGCCGGTTTGGTCCACGATCCATCGAACCCATCAGACCACAAGACCATGTATCAGCTCATTTCATGCCCCGTGGTCAACACGCCGGCTCCGGGATACGTGATGAAATTGTTGAACAACAATAAGCCTCTCTACATTCCTGCCAATGGGCAGCGATCCACTCCTTCCCAACCGACGGATACGAAAGAGGACATGATGGAAATCTTCACCCACGACGTGACGGGTCAGCCGACCAACAACCGCAAACTGATGGCGCGGCGCAACTACGTCGCAATCGTGGTGTACGACCCGGAAGTGGTGAACGGCACGTTTGGCCAGACGGGCATGAACAGAGGTTCGGGCAAGTTGAGTCTAGCCGCCGACTTTTTGGTGCAAGGTGAAGGCGCGTATGGGAATGTGGTCAAATATGGACCGGTTGTGGTTCCGAGCCTGGAGTACGGGCGTTGAAGCGGATTGATTTTGTGCGTCGGGTACAACTTAGCGATCAGATTTGTGAGAAGAACATCAGTGATACAGAGATCAAATGAGATATGGTACTTTGTTTTGCACTGGGCCGCATCGTGACGAGAGGACATGCGTGTCGAGCGTGTCGAGCAGGCCTGGCAAACCTCCAGACCATCTGGCGCGGGCATCAGATGGGCCGGGCCTAATGGCCAGAACTGCCGCCGCCATCCTTCTTCCTATGTACTCCCCAAATACTATGCATACTGTAATGGGACTGTGTTTCCGTCGTCGGATTGGCCGATGTAACGTCCTGTGCACGCGGGCTGGCTGGCTGGCTGGCCGGCCAGGGATGCGTGGCAGGGCCGACAAACCATAAACATACCATTGTACATCCATACAGTATTCTCCTCCATCCTCGAGATCGGTTTGCGATGGTCCAGTGTCCAGTGTCCAGTGCCCACTAGGCAACCATGCAGACCCTTGATCCTCCCTCGTCGCTTTTGTCCTTGGGGAGGGAGCATGCATGCCATGCATGCTATGGAACTCCCACTCGAAGCTAGCCACGTCACCATCACTATTACCATCACAGTCTGGGGCAGACGATCGAAAACGGTGAAAGTGAAGGATGGCCTCACTCTTCCCCCCTCTTGGTTTTCCCCCACGGTCGTCGTCGTCATCGCTGTCGTTTCGCGCTCTACATACACGAACTGTCCACGCGGGTAGAGTGTCGAGTCGAGTGTCGCCCGCCCACCAGTCTGTCTGTACGCAGTACATATTAATTCCTGGTCGGTGACGGGGGTTACGCACGATCCCTCGGAATTTTGCTTGTACACTTGATAATGGCGGCGCACGAATCATCCGCCCTCGAGGTCATCATCATCGGCGCAGGTGCCACGGGATTACTGCTCGCGCAGGGACTAAAACTCGTATGTGTGACTGTACATATTCTATTCCAGGTTTCCCCTGTCCCCTATCCCCCGGTCCGTTTGGCTCGTGGCGGCGAGGCGAATATTATTTAACTCGTGCACGCACAGAACGGCATCCAAGCCACGGTGTATGAGCGCGAAGACCGGTCCGCGTACCTGACGCGGCCTCGGGAATGGGGCATGACGTTGCACTTTGGCCAGGAATACCTCTCGCGATGCATCCCGTCGGAGCTGATGGCTCGGCTGCCTCAAGCGTGCTGCGACCCCTTCTACACGGACAGACTTGACTCGTGGCCCATGTTCAACGGCCAGACGGGCGAGAAATTCTTCGACATGCAGGGCTTCAACCCACTGAGGGTGTCGCGGCGGAAGCTCCGCGCTCTGCTCGCTGAGGGCGTCGACGTCCGGTACGGGAAGAAGATCACGGCGATATCGACATCGACATCGACATCGGGATCGCGATCGCGATCAGGCGGCGGTCACGTTGCGACCGCCACGTTCGCCGACGGCAGCACCGCGACGGGCCATCTCATCGTCGGCTGCGACGGCGTGCACTCGTACGTCCGCGAGGCGCTCGTCGGGCGCCCCCAGGCCGCCAACCAACCCATTGACATCCACATGATCAACACGTGCTGGACCCTCCCCAGGGAGGTGGCCCTGCTGCAGCGCGAGGCCCACCCGATCTTCCGCATCGGCTACCACCCGCGCAACGTGCAGTGGGTGACGGCGATCCAGGACGTGGCCGACCCGACCGACCCGTCGACGTTCCTCTTCCAGCAGGCCATTTCGTGGCCCGGCAAGCCCCGCCCCGAGGACCTCCCCGACCAGGCCGCCAAGGTGGCCTTCATCCGCGAGACGGCCCGCGCGTTCGCGGAGCCCTGGCGGAGCGCGGGCCTGAACGTCCCGCCCGACCTGGACGTCGTGATTGACCCGATCGAGATGTGGGCGCCAGACAGGGACTGGACGGTCAGTGCGCTGTGGCCGCACGTCACGCTGGCCGGGGACGCCGCGCACAACACGCCGCCTTTCCGCGGGCAGGGGCTGAACAACGCGTTCCAGGACGCCGAGAAGCTGGTGTCCGAGTTAGTAAGGGTCGCGCGTGAGGGGGAGGAGGGGGAGGGGGAGAAGGAGATAACGCTCACTCAGGCCGTGAGGGCGTACGAGGAGGAGATGAAAGCGCGTAACCTCAAGGAGATGGAGGTCAGTCTGTTGCAGAGCAGGACGGCGCACGATTGGGAGACTCTGTTGCAGATGCCTATGTTCAAGGCGGGGATGAATGCGTATCGAGAGCAGGACACGGCGGCTGGGGCGTAGGACAAGGCAGATGGAAGTCCTACCGTGTAAGCAATGGGTAGGGCTCTGTGGTACTGTCACTGCTCCTTGGTCATTATATCGTCTTGTCGTCAATGCCCAGTGCTCAAAAGGGATCTCAACAGGTGAGGCTTTTGCTTCGTCAGGAGAGACCAAAGTAGGTTCGACTAGAACATGAAGGCCAAGCCTTTGGATGTGGGCAGCGTTCGAAACGCGAAGACTCTCGTAGCGCAGGCGAAGATACATGACTCCGGGCTTGGCTTAGTTCCATGGCGCTTCAAAGACTTGAAACGGATTCAGAATCAGGCAAGCACGTAACGTACTCCGTGCTGTCGACCGCTCTTCTAAGTAGAACTCGGTTCCAGCCATATCTATCAAAGCTAACCCCGTCTGATAGTGTCACAAGACCTTCTATATGTCATTGCTGAAGGTGGTCTTTCCAAGCTGGTCTATCGCAACTCTTGCGTTGGTGGTCCTCCTAATTCTTGGTTCTTTGAATGGTGTTTCAAGGATCTGTGGGTCGTTGGTTCGTTGAAACTCTTTCTAGTTGTATCCCCATCTTTGTAATCCTCCTGAGTGGGTATATTTTTGGTAGCTCTTGAACCGGTATGCTCGACGAGAGTCCTTTCGCGTACGCAGCGGCCATCGTGCCGGCGCATCGGCGCCAAATGTCGTTCTATGCTCGTGGGGCAAAAGCACATCCTGACTCACCACCTTAAATCTCGTTGCAGTAACGAGGCTCGCGGGTTGAAATGGATGAAGCGGAAGATCGAGCCGGCTTCGAAGAAAAGAGGGAGGAAATATTTCGATGGTTGGTGTTATAACTTTTCCTGTCTCTTTGCCAACACCCACAGTCCTTCAGCTTCAGTCATGACGTTGCCGTCTTTGTCCACAATCTGTCCCCTCGACAGCCATTTGCGACCTTCTCTTCCTACAAGCCAGCAGCGCACAAGCACATCGCTAGGTGTCGGGACGGGTGCGCGGTAAGTGACATTCAGGCTGACGGTGAAAAGAGAGTCTCTGGGACCCGAGACGTGCTGGTGATGTAGCATCACACATAACCCCATCATCTCATCGAGGATAGCGCAGGCCATGCCACCGTGAATGACTGACGGGTGGCCATCAAGTCCTGGCCGACCGAGTTCCAGAAGCATAATGCAGTCTGGATTCTCAGGTACTTGGGTCACCTCGTTGTGGGATGTTCTCAGTTTTAATTGTCCTTTGGGGGTTTCTGGCTTGAATGGGAAATCGTTCAACTGCAGTGTGACCAGATGAGGGATGGTTGAGGGGCTGCTGATGGTACGCGAGAAGAAGTAGTCCTCGCCTGAATCCTTGAGAACGCGGGAGAAGGTGGGTACGGCCTTGTAGAGAGGGTTGGAAAGGTGCTTGTTTGTCCACTCGACGGATGCGAAATGTCGGCGGGCGTCTTCGGGGACTCGATGGGCGGTCATGAACTTGGACAGGAAGTCCATCTGTTCGTTTTGCGGCGCCATTTCGAGGGCTACAGGGTTTGATGCGTTAAACCTCGAGTGTGACGACGGCAAGAGCAAACAGTCTGCGGGCAGCAAGGTCGTGTTGTAGTTGAACAATCCTCCACTTTATTTCCCTTGGATCTCCAAAATCCATGGAAACGGAACGATCCCGAGCTTGAGCCTCGGTTTTTCGATAACCGCTTGACCGCCGCCCGCGCCCTCTGAATGGTGGGATTTTGGCGGCCGGATCTCTTGTGCTTGGAGGATCCAGTGTCCGGTGGCTAGAGCTGTCTGGGCTTGGGGCAGCCTGCAAGATTGTCCGCAGTGGAGGAAGTCAAGCGATGCGCTGCCCTGGTGATTGGCGCGGCCCTTAATGTGTTTTAGAAATGAGCCAGAGTGACGAATTGGGTGGTCAAAGCGTGCGAGACCCCAGTCAGTCCCCAGTCACTTCTGGTTAAACAGCTCCAGCTAACCATCAAACCGGCAAGGCGGGTGATAGGATAGCGGCATCTTCAATGGACATGATACCGGCCCTTCACAGCAAGTGGAAATGCGCAGGCTCTTGGAGGCGCGCAGAAAATAAAAGAGCCACGCAAGCCAGCACCAGTTCCGTCTTCTCCCAGCCTCTATCTCAAGCTCTAGTAGTTCCGTAGCAACCGCAAAGCATCTTCATCTTAGCATCGAGTCGCAGTTGCCAACCTCTTCAAGATAAAGGTGAGCTTCCATCCAAGTCCCGGGAGACTCTTTCCCCATCGCATCTTTCACTGATCCTGCCGGACCACTTCCCCTGCTCCCACCTTCTCGTTCTTTCAAGTACTTTTCCCCCTCTCTCATCCTCTACACCGATCAACAATATTTTGAGCATCGATTGACACTCTGCATTGACAACAGACTCCTCCATTCCATCGCCATCATGCAGTACCAAATCCTCCTCGCAGCTTCTCTGGCTGCCCTCGCCCATGCTCAGACCATCGTCACTTCAAGCGCAGCCTCCGTCGCGGCCTCAACAACCGTGTCGCAGGAGATGCCTCCCACCGCCACTCAAGCTTTCAACCCCGCTGGAATCGACCCTACCACTGCCTGTAAGAGCTGAGAAACAACGGGCTTGACCAAGAGATTATGCTGATCACACTGCAGTCAACTGGTGCCACGCTCAGTTGAACACCTGCCCTCAAATCTGTGGTGGAGCTGCTTCTCAGAACCAGTGCGACCAGGTTAGCTACAGTCTCGCTCACTTGATCTTCGTTGGCACTGACTTGCCAGAACTCCTTCACCTACACCTGCATATGCGCCAACGGCACCGTGCCCGACTGCACCGCCTTCACCCAGACTCTTCCGTTCTTCATCTGTCAAGAAACATACTCTCAGTGCATCGACGCCCATCCTAATGATGCTCAAGGACAACAAACCTGCACTGACAACATGCAATGTGGTACCCGCAACGCTACGGCTGAAGCCATCGCCCAGACCTCTGCTGCAGAGGCTTCCTCGGCCTCTTCTACCTCGACCGCAGCTTCATCCTCGACTGCTGCCTCCACTGGTGGATCTGGTACCTCCAGCTCTGCTTCTGCAACAGGGGCCAGTGCTTCAACTACTGGTGCTGCCGTTGCCGTCTCCCAGCAAGTTGCTACTGGCGCCATCGCTGCCGTACTGATGGCTGCTTTCAAGCTGTTGATCTAAGCATGCCTTTACTACTTCGAGCTATGAGCATCGGCACCTTCACTTCGTCTCTATGCTTAGTATTGGAAACAAATTTTTGTCGACTGCAGGGAAAGACAAAAGCATTAGTGACGGAACAGCAAGAACCTGTCAAGTAGTATTGGCGGCACCTGGAATCATGCACAAGGAAGCATGACTTGGTTCTGCATAATGTCGACGGGGTCAATGGGGGATGACGACATTCAACTGAGTGATGATGATTTATGGGTCTGAGCGCTATGCTCGTGTCACAGGCATGAGCACATTTCAATCCTTTAGCGAGCGCGTTGGTGCGGACATCAGTCTTGACTAGCCACAGATGAAGTGCTATTGCACACAGGGAAGGCCGTAAAGCGCTTCCACTAATATCGAATGATGTTCTGAAACTGAGACATGGAGCTTCTTCCCCGGATCTGCGTAGTGATCCTCGTCTATCGCTGTTGTTCCACTTTTTCAGTTACCCACCGTGCCGCAGACGCTCGGGGAGAGAATTCTACGAGCACCGGGCGACTGGTTTCAGCCACAGGTAAACATGTGGCTGTACAGATGTGGCTGTGCGCTGCCTCGGAGCTGAACTTGAGAAGGACCCAAAGGTGGATGTTTTCGTCTCCAGTTTTCCCCTCACATTTACACGAACAATGGAGCCCTGATCCATGCACCCTTGGCTTCCAGTTGGCTGTGTACCTGCTGGGACTGGGTCTACAAGTGACTTCCATGACATTTCCGCTGGACCGTGATGAAGACTTTACAGAGCGTGCAAGAAGCCTCCCTCTTTTTCTTGATGTTTCCTGGTGTCCGACAAGCCGACGTCCTCCCCAAAGGGTATATTCTCCCGCCGTAGGAAACCGTAGCTACAGCTTGCCGATCTCTTTTTCTATACTACTGTCCCACTCACCTCCGTCAACAAATTACAGATTGCCCGCTTCATTCACCCCTCGAACCCACGGTAACTGACCTGCCAGCTTGTGAGCCGATAAGAGCAGAAACAATGCGCGCCCTCCGATACCACGGCGTCAAGGATCTTCGTGTCGAGCATGACATTCCGGAACCGAAATGTGGGGATAACCAGATCAAGGTCAAGCGTTAGTCTGTCCATAACAATACAATCAAGCTGCGACTTTGTACCTCTGATGCTAGAAGAGGTCCTCGGGAATGTTTGAACTGTTGACTGACGCAAATGCAATGACAATAGCTGCCTTTTGTGGGATCTGTGGGACAGATTGTAAGTACTTTCCGAGAGGTTATGAAGACCCATCTTGCCCATGTTCTTGAGAGGAGGAGATGAGGTGAGCGTGGTGACAAAGAAAGCAAAAGCACGGCAAGAGTGTGTCGATGCTCCAGCGTATATTGAGAGCTTACTATTTGCGTGGATCTGAGAGGGGGACCTTGGGGTCCAGCATTGTCACAATGGACATCTTTTCGTGATGTCTGAGGGAAATTCGAATCTCAGTTTCTTGAACCGGCGGGTGATTTAACTGGCTTATGCAGTCGTACATGTTCGCTCACTCACTGACTCGCCTTATCGCACCTAGTGCACGAATACTCCTCACCGACGTTCATCCCGCAACCGTCCGCGCCCCATCCTGTCACTGGCGAAGTCATGCCCATCACAATCGGGCACGAATTCAGCGGCGAGATCTTGGAGATAGGCTCCTCGGCCGATAACCCGCAGGGTCTCAAAGTCGGGGATAAAGTCGCCGTCCAACCCACAATCGCATGTTTCGACAAATGCGGCCCCTGCGGAGAAGGATACCTCAACTGTTGCGATGCGGCGGGGTTTGTGGGTCTGAGTGGCGGAGGCGGTGGCATGAGTGATGCTGTGTCCGTGGATGCACGGTTTGTGTTCAAGTTGCCCAAGCACGTTGGACTGGATGTTGGCGCGCTGGTGGAGCCGTTGGCTGTGGCGTGGCACGCAGTCGATCAGGTATGCTTTGACCTGCCTGCGAAGTTGCTTGGGATAGTGTAACAGAGGGCCCAGCTCTGTCGTAGAATCACCGTGATGTGTCGTTTCCCCTCTTTCTGCCTCGTCACTGACCAGGAAAGCAGTATCCCATCAAGGCAGGCGACTCGGCCCTCGTCATGGGTGCTGGCCCGATAGGCCTCGGCGTCATTCAGTGTCTCAAAGCCCGCGGGGCGGGGACTATCATGGTCGTCGAAATCGCTCGCCAGAGACAAGAGTACGCTAAGCAATTCGGGGCAACGCACCTCATTGATCCGAGGAAGGAGGATACCGTGAAGAGGGCGAAGGAAATCACTGGAGGGCTAGGGCCCCATGTTGCGCTTGATGCGGCGGGGGTGCCGGCCAGTTTGAGGGATGCCTGTTTGGCCGTGAGGGCGAGGGGCACGGTCGTCAATTTGGCCATCTGGGAGAAGGAGGTGCGTTTTGCGGAGCTCATTTCTCTCTCGTATGCCCCAGACGTCATGTCACCACGTGTCAGAGGAGTGAAGTCGAGTAGAGTGGAAAGCGAGACCACCACCAGAGCTGACTTGGAGTGAACAGGTGCCTTTCCAACCCAACAACCTTGTGTTCGGAGAGAAGAAATACCTAGCCAGTAAGTCAATGTTCCCTCAAGAACCTCCTCCCACCCGCCTCTATCTCTTCACATTCCCTAACTCGGCGTAGTCCTCGGGTACCTCCAGGCCGATTTTGCAGGAGTAATCAAAGCCCTTGACGAGGGCTCATTGCAGCCCGCACAGATGATCACCAGCAAGATTAAGATCGACCGAGTCGTGGAGGATGGATATAGGGCACTGATTGAGGAGAAGGACAAGCATGTCAAGATCTTGGTGGATTGTAGGGCCTAGTACTTAGGATATGGCATTCAGACTGAGTGAACAATATTACCAACGCATCGTCGGAGCTAACTGTCCTTGTGACAAACTGTTGTTGCTTGTGCAGCACAACTTTCTGCTCTGGCGGCGACATTTGATGACCTCTCCAGATCAAAATCAGCTCTTTCTGTGAGCCCACTGAGTAGTGACAACTTGATCACGCGCAGACCTCACTCACCTGATTACAAGAAGCCTTTGACGACTGCGATGCTACTCGTTTAGCGACGCTATGGAGTATCACTTACTTGGTTGTGCCCGTGACCCTGCAAACGATATCTCGATGCCTGCGAGTATATAGATTCATGTTCTGCGCCCTGCGTCGAGAGACTCCTTCTCGATATAGTTTTCGCGTCCCTACACCATACGATACCAATTGCAGCATTGTCACCCGAACACCAGCCATCACGATGAAGGAACAGATCTTCGTCCTCTTCTTCATTTTGGGAATGCTGGGCCTCGCCAGTGCCAGCACCGCTCTTTCCCGGCCTCGGAGGAACAGAGCCGCCACAGGAACACCCCAACTAGAGAAGACACTCTCTTCGCGCGACTGGCCTCCTTATCTAACATTCGACATCATACCACCACTCGAGGGCTCATTCGTCTGTGCGCGAACCACCGGCCGCGGGATTTGGCTCACAGTCCGCCTGCTGGATTCGTCCAAAACCAGCGACAAATGTAATCAGATCGACGCCTACATTTCTGAAGGCATCAAGAAAGGCCAGACTCCATACAAGTTCATGGACATCATCTGGGTCTGCCCTGACGAGGTCCATCTCACCGTCCCTACTCCTGTGATTCAGAATCCAGCCGGCGGCAAGTTCATTTTTGTGGGAGATGCCGACTTCCCTTCTGGGCACGAGCGCACCATGGCGATGTTGAATGTCACCGACGCTGACCACGACCCTCCGGTCGACATCACCAATGTACAGGTCATGGTGGGATATGACTTTTCGGACGAGGGGAAGCCGGCCATCAACTACCTCTACTGTATGTGAGTGAGGATGTCGTACGGAGGTCGTCAGGCTTGGCCCTGATTGTGATCGGGCAAACGTCTGGTTAATCAGAAACTTGGTGGCTCGTGCTACTCAGACAAGTTGGGGCTGAAAGACAACTTTAAGGCGACGCGTGAGGCGCGTCCGCGGAACCTGGATTCTGATTGGCTGGATATTGCGGGCACCGAAATAGATCTAACTAAGTTAGGCCCGCTCCTGCCGTTAGCTGAATCGGTGCTGACTGGCAGCTGAGATCTCTTTCACCTTCTTCTCTTTCTTTCCGTCCAGATCACTGTCTGTAACGCTCGCTATTACTAACGTCGGGACTCAAAACTCCCCATGAAACGGTCATACAGAGTCTGCAGTTGCTGTGACTTGGTGTAACACGTGCCTGTGTCGTCGCTCGGCGCGATTGAAATAAGGCCCCCGACCCCTTCCCAGCAGCCTTGGACAAAGACCACACCCCGAACCTCGACACAAGTCCCACATCTTTCCTTGGGACAATAATGGCGGAAGCCGGCCTCGTCGCCACTATCGTCGGCATTGCCGGCGCGGGTGTCAAACTCTCAATCACGCTGTACACGTTCTCTGAAACAGTCGCCACCGCGTCCTCGGAAATCAAAAACGTCGCCCGAGATGTCTCACTCACTTCGTCGGTTCTCGAACAACTGGGCGCTAATCTCAAGGAGGACGAGCAAGCGAAGCTGTATTCTGGCTCGGCGGTCCAGACGGCCAAGGACGTCATGACCGAATGCGAGGCCGTCTTTCAGGAGATCGATAGCGTACTGGCAAAAGCCACCGACAGTGTGGCGAAACGATGGCCGAAGAAGGGCGGCAAAGTGGCCCTGTCGGCAATGGACAGGTTGAAGTGGCCCTTTTTGCAGCCGAAGATGGCGCTTCTAAGGGGAAATCTGGAGAGGCTAAAGAGCACGCTTGTGCTAATGTTGAATGTGTTAACTTATGCGCGAGATTTGCGAGTCGAGTAAGTTTGTTGATTGGTTGGTGGTCCAAGGGCGAGCAATGGTGGACTGACGTTTGGATTAGGAAGGAGTCGTCTCCAACAGGCAGAGGGAACGATCTGTACCAGCGAACGTTGTTGGAAAATCTCTTCCTCGCGAACCAGCAGGCCACGAGGAAGTACGAGACACTACTCAAGATGATTGAGTCACAGGGTGAGAACGCCCTCGCCGCGACGGGCGAGTCGCTCTATCAGGACCCCAGCTCAGAGCCGGCGCTGGCTCCGTCGGTCAGACACTCGCTCAAACACGTCGAACGGGCGTTACTGCAGTTCGAGCGCTCGGCCCCAATATCGTACGGCAGCTCACGGATGGGGGTCCACATAGAATTAGAGAAGGAGCTCTCAAGATCTCGCGACGCTAGGGCAGGCCTGAAGCCATGGGTATTGGTGTCGATCGGGCGCAAAGACGAAGTCCCGCCTTCGTACAACGAGTCGTGGATCCCATCCGAGGGGGAGATGTATGGGTCAATCGCGGCCGGAGCCCTGGAGGGTCTGACAGCTGCTGACTTCGATGAACGATCCCGATCCCGGTCCCGGTCGCGATCGCGTGTGCGCTTTCAAGAGCAGTACCACGACCCTTACCAACCCTACCAGAACTCGCAGCCGGGGCCCAGCAGAAGGACTGACGCCCTCCAGGCGGAGATCGAGGAGACCGTGGGCCTGATGCACGAGAACATCAATCGAGTTTCGCAGAGGGGAGACCGCCTGGACTCGTTAGGGGATAACGCGAATCCCCTAACCTCCGGGGCAGTCAAGTTCCGCAAGGGCGCGCGGACGAAGACGTGGTACGAGTCGATTTTCGATTCGATCCCCTCGCCCAATTCGGCTATCAGTTCATTTCAGAAGTGAGTTAGAGCTCTATAAGTCCAATCCCCAGAGGAGGAATGAACGAATGCTGACTGACCTTCTTCGGTACTACCAGAACCGTGAAGAATACAGGTATCTTCTTCGGCGTCGACGACAGCAAAGAGAATCCCGACACAATCCTCGAATACCGCAAGGACTCACGGCTGGCGTCGCCGCCCAACTCGCCCGGCGCCAAATTGGGCCGATCCTCGACGTTTGACGAAATGCTCAGGTCGCCTTCGTCGGAAGGCCAATTCACGCCCCCTTCCACCATCGTATCCAAGGAAGAGGACACCAATGTTGCTGCTGAGAAGGCGGCTGAGTCCGAGACAGATCTGCACGCTCCACAGCCCGAATCAGCCGGCGATGCCGCCAAGATTCAGAATAAAATCCCGTTCCTTGTACCCGCGGAGAACGAGGCTGGGGACATTAGCGGACGGACCACACCTGACGGGACGATAAATTTAGAAGAGAAGGCTCCTGAGATTGAGGAGACACGGGCCGTGGAGACCAAAAGTGGGGCTGGGGCAGAGAATGCGCCGGGGCAGGTCTCAAACGACAAGGACGCGCAAGAGCAAAAGCCAGTGAAGGCTGAAGAAAGCCGTTCCCCAGAAGTGCCGGCGGAAGTAAACATCTCCAAGAGCAAGGGTAAAGGCAAGGGGAAAGCCACAGAGGTCCCAACAGACGAACAAGCAGACGAGATCGACCAGTTGCTGAAGGAGTGGACTACCATGTACGAGTGACTAGTGTGATGGATACGGATCCCGATACTGCAGGTTGAAGTGAAAGCAGGAAAAGTCTTTCTCGTGCATGCATGCGTGCGTATTCTTTGGCCGATTCACAGGCCGATTCACAGGAGTTCGAGCAAGGGGGCAGTTTGAGGGCGGAATATCTTATGTCTATCCGCCTGTCTTTCTATATCTAGTATATATACGAGTGCGAATACGAGGCACGAACCGTACACATTACCGAGTACCGGGTACGAGTTACAAGTATGCACTAACTCACCGAGCGAGAAGTCTTGGATGTTGTAATAGAAACCAGGTTCGATTTGCTGCATTTATAGCAAACAGGACGATGTTCACTGATCTCCCTCGTATAGTTAGAGGGGTCAATCGCTGGTATATGCGTCGGTGTAGTATTCAAAGTGCCTCCCTCAGATCAAATCTATGACAGCCTTGGAAGGATACCACCTTGCGTCCCAGCTCAAAGCTCAGCTCCGAGACCGAGGCGGTGGCATTCAAATCGACGATGAAGTCGCGGAATCTCGATGAGCTGGCGACGACGAGCGATTACGGAGGCACGTTCGATATGTTCACTATCATCAACGTCAAAGGAGAAGTCCTTGTCCGTCGGGATATCAAAAGGCGGCTGGGCGATAACATGGTTCCAGCTGTTGCGCACTCTGATGCTAGCATTTGTGGGGAAGGGACGCAATAATCTCGGCGACATGCGAGTATGGATATTCCTGCAATGTGCGGGATGTGGTCGAGCGCGGTAAAACGGTGAAAGTGCAGGTGATAGACGTGATGGGTAAGAGGAGCTTCGCGGCACTACCACATGGCCGCATGCGAGAGCAAGTTGCAGATCAAATCAGAGCAAAAGTGCAAAACGAGCTCCCGCGGCAGTTCGGCGAAGGCTGTGGCGAAATGTGAAAGCGCCTTTCGTCCAGGTCATCACTGATGCTCAGGCGCCACAGAATGTTTTCTGGGCGGTGAAGGTACTTCGCGTTGGCAACGGCAGCGCCCGCGCAGCGACCACATACGAGTACAGGCTCTGATACCACCCAGGCCTGCCTCCACGCTCATCTGTTGAGACTGCACCTGTAAGGTCGGTCTCTGGCGATCAGAGGAGTCAGGAAACACCACTTGTCTCTTCAGCTCTGGTCGACGCAGTCCAGGAATTGGGTCCGGTCTGTCATTCGACTATCAGTGGCCCCGGGTGAGAAGGTCAAGCTGCTCTCCAACAGATCAGGTTCGTGCCAGACACTACTGGCTGGGAAGTAGGCTGCGTTCGTTCATTGCTGAGGATTGAGGACGTGGTGTTTTTATGAGCAGAGATGAGCGAAATGTCAAGCCTGGGACGAGAGGTGCTCGTCTGGTAAGCTCGTTTGATTGGTGGACTTGGCAGCGGCTCCACTTTAGACGTAAACAACCACCCCGTTGCCCGCAATGCAAGCCGATTCAGCGCTTCAATGCAACATCAGTCGCAATTGAACGGGCATTCCTGCATCAAACAGCCCGTGGACTGCACCTTGACTCGATCGCTCGCCGGAGGAGGTATTTTTATCATGAGAATCGATAGTATTTAGTCACCGGCCAACTCTGCGCCCGCGCATGCGACCGACTTCCCTCACAAACGCGACCCTTCACCCTGCCCACCCACCAGCAAACCGCACATGATCATGCTCGTGGCGCGTCCGCCCTTGCACCCTTTGCCAATGTCACCTGTCCAAAGGCCGACGCGAAGATTAAGCACAAGAATTCAGGAGAAGGAGGACGCGCCGCTGCATCCAAGTCAGGTACAAACCAATGGACATGTGAAGCCGATTGCCGCTTCTTCGTATCCAGCTGTTGCGCAGAACGCGAAGGCAAATGCAAGGAAAAGGAAAATGAGTAGGTTTGCGCAATGAGCTGGCACACGGCAGGAGAACACTATTGCTTACAGCTGGAACCCAGATTACGACGAGGAGGACGATGGTTTCATGTTCAAACGCGTCAAAAAGAAAGAACCAGAGCCCAGACCGGCTAAGGAAGAGAAGGCCACTGCTCCCGCCCGAGATGATGCGCGAAAATCACAACAGGCGTCCACGGACGAAGCCGACGTGCCCAAGAACGACGACACGGCATCCAAGCCGAAAGCGAGGCGGAAGAGAATGTCATTTTCCACACCGAAGCCGAAAGACGATCCACCTCCTCGTCGGTCGAAGCGGCTTTCCAAGGACAATGGCCACGCGGATGCGAGCCCTGCGAAGAAACCCGCCCGCAAAGAGGCCCCTCTGAAGCAACCTGAGAAACAGGCTGAACACCGGCCTCAGGAGTCCCCTAATAGAGGTATTCGCAGAGAACCTCCGAAGAAGCAGCCAGAACAACAATCCGAACTGCGCGCAGGCAAGTCGCCTCTAAAGCGACGAAAGGAGCAAAAGGAGGGGCATTCAAATGACCAACATCCCGGAAGTGCCCGAGATGATCATCAGGCAGAGACCGTCCCGTCTTTACAAGAGAATAACTCTGCGACAAGAATTGCCCTACCGCTGGCGGACACTCCAGTGATCAAACGCAACAAAGCCATGCGTGAGAGCAAGGCGGGTAAGGGTGAACGGAGGAGTAGTTTGGGAAACCGTGGACGACGAGCAAGCTCGCTCATCGAATCTGGAACTTCTAACGGTAAGCGAGTCAATGTACAGAAAAGGGGTGGGTTTGGCTAACGCAGCGTGTAGCATTACCTCACTCAGAGGTCGATGTTGCGGACTACTACAAACACATTGAAAGTGAAGGCCTCCCGGAACCCAGGCGGATGAGGCAACTACTCACCTGGTGTGCGGAACGCGCATTGGACCAGAAGCCAATAGGCACAGAATTCGAGCACTCAAGTGCCCGACAAGCAGGTTGGTGGCCTTTCGGCGATCTATACACTTGATGACCATGCTGAAGTTGTGCCCAGCTCGAGTAATCGAGGAAGAACTGCTGAAAGACTTATCGAACAAGTCAGAACTATCAGACTGGTTCACCCGAGAAGACGTCCCGGTACCGAAGGAACCGCTTCCCGAACGCCCAAATCCGAAGAATGTGCAGAATCTCGTGAAGCTTGCAGAGTTGGAAGAACAGATAAAACGGTGAGACGATCAAAACAACCTGTAGAACACGTGACTGACGCTATCTCAGGCTTCGGATGGAGAAGGAAGCACTAGAATCGTTCTTGCAACCCCCGACCCTACCGACGGTATACCAAGGCAATACAGAGACAATACCCTGGAAAATAGACCGATCCCTGCTCTCTGAAGCGGAAGCAGCTGCACTTGACTCGATAGCTGTTGCCAGCAATCCGACTTCAGCAGACCAGATATCACAGAGAGTCAACGAAATATTGGAATCAATAGGTCCGACGATCGACCAATTTGCGGATGGAGTCCACCGGCTGGGCCAGTATCAGACCGCAGCAGAAGGTGTAGCAAGCAGAACATTGGCCCTCTGCGCCGAGAAACTTACAGAGCGAGAGAAGGAAGGGAGAAAGAAAGCACTGACAACGGCAGGCCAGATGCAACAACAAGGCACGCCACCAAAGGATATAGCTAGCGTGCTGCGGAGTTTGAGCCGAGCAGATCGATGATGAGGGGATGTTTTCTCGCGAAATGTGCTGCTTGTCAGTGTGCTACATGAATGAAATGCCTGACGACCTGCGTGATCGAGTAAAAGGGCACTTTTGTCATAAGAGATGCCCGGGTCCAGCGTCCCACCATCGACTGAGTGTCGAGAGATTTAACCTTCACTCCTGTACCCCCAGATTCTCGTCCAAAATCGACTGCGCCACATCTGACGCCACATCTCGTCGATCTGGATCTAAGCCACGCCCTGCCAAATTGCTACGTCACTTCGCGCCCCTTCAATGTTGACTCGCGAATTCCTGTTCGACCTCGCCTTGATCGAACCTCCAGGCCCAAAACCCTGCTTCTGTCGATGCAAGAAACCGCGGTGAGCTTGGCAAGAGGCTGCTAGCCATTCGATTGCCGGTCTGAAGCGTCATCCAAGACCACCGGGGGGTCTGGCGAGCCGTGTCCTACGGTTGACCCTCGATAGCTACGTTGCTGCCCGCTCTTGCTTGTTGATCCATGCAGGGAATGGGAAATGAGGAATGGTCGTCACACGCAAGACAGTACTCGTACTGGGTAGGCATGTATGTAGCATTGCACTTTCCAGTAAGAGACTCGATTTAAATGCAGCTGCTTCCCCGTCTTGTTTCAGTCAACACTTCGAAGTCTCTCACCTGCAAGTGACATCTATCCTCACCTAGTCTTATTATACCTTCCCGCATACTTTCTCTTTCACACCTGCTACTATCATCAACTCCGCCTGGTTCACAACTATACCCTCTCCTCGTCAGCAAGCATAGGCGCGAAACAGAGTCGGTCAACTCACGAACGCCAACACAAGTCAAAGTCCAAACCTTTCCCTCGGCGAACCACAGGTCGATCCTGAGGCAAAGAAGGACCTCCGCAGACTGAGAAAGCTCGTCCCTCGACACCCAAAACCTCTGGAACGAATTGCTGAGAAACATGCCGTTTCTCTACACAAAGTGAGTGCCCTCTCCCTGCGCACACATGTGAGCGCGACGTGCCACCTTCCTTCCACCACTGCCTTGGTCGCATTTAGGTCCAAGAGTGCTAACTGGAAAACAGAAACTGGGGCGGTCGTCGCGCAGGTGGGGGAGTGACGGTTGACCGTCATGGCGTGAGACGGAATCCGTTCAGGTTCAGGATTGGAAGATTCAATTGTTTTCGCTGAGCATTCGAGATAACGTCAAACAAGTGGGAAATTGGAAGGTTGAGACAATGGCGAGCAAGAGCATTACATGAACATTGGTTGAAATGTGATCGAGTCGATCCGACATGAGGAGACGCCGACGGTATGGCCGTGGCATTGAGTGTCCCTACTCATCATGCGTCCGGATATCAGTTGCGTGGCCACGAGTCGAATACTGGGATGGGGCAGGGGATGGAGCAGGAAGTCTAAGCAACAAAGAAGCTCGCGGAGGGGCCCCAACACCAAGAGATCAGTACTCTCACCAGCTTAGTGATCCTAAATAGCAACAACGAACAGGGGACGTGATACTCTATTTTCATCCCGATCTCAGTAGATTCTCTGACGCATCCACCATGGTCATGAGAGCATTCGCGTAGTGGTACATATCTTTGGAGACATATCAAACCGCCGTGATCCCATGAACATTACATCTCGCTTATCCTGGCCCACGAGCGTATGCAAATCAGTCGACAGCAACCTTGTGTGGCGGTTCCTCGCTTCCGACAGAGCTGGTGGAGGGCGTCACCTTCGTATTCTGGGTCGCGGTAGTATCATCATCATCATCCCAGGCATCATCCGGAGCATTCTCGTCCCAATGGTCCAATTCCTCCTCGATAGTCCTCGCAGGCACAACGCCCGTCTCTTGTCCGTCATCGCCCGCTCTCAGGGCACCATTAGCACCCTCGCCGAGCTCGAGATCCTCACCCTCTAACCCGTCACCAGTCAGAGCAGAGTATTTCGCCCGGCGCCTTCGCTCTGCTGACCGTCGATGATATGCGCTCGCTAGCCCCAGCGCAACCAAACTCCCGAGAACATTCGCAAGGACATCCCACGCATCGAATTCACGATCGTTGGGCAACAACCCCTGCGCAACCTCACTTCCCACGCCCAGCAAGAGAGTGCATATGACGAGCGTCAAGTGGACGACCCGCCGGCGCGCGGTGTCGAATATGAAGTAGAAGACGGCGGTGAGTAGGAAGAAACAGATGAAGTGTAACGCTTTGTCCGACTGAGAAGGGATGTAGGGTTGGGCGGCGGCGGGGGTGGAGGGCAGCGAGGAGGACGGAAGGAGGCCGAGACTGGAGGAGAAGAGGAGGAGGATCAGGAAGCCGACTAGGACACGTTAGCAGGAGCGTAACTAGGCAAGGGGCCGGAGTGGGAACTTGCTTGCAAAGGGAAAACGGATTCGCATTGTATCGAATTGTCAGTGCAGAGGAGAGTATTGAGCTGGCTACAGAACAACAGCATGTAGCCGATATTATGCGAGAGTCTGAGGCCGCAGGTCACCTGGAGGTTTAAGTTGCAGTTGGAGAAGCGCCGCGAGGACCTGGACCTGGAAGCACTGGGACTGCCACTCACTGACTGCTCGCTCATACCTTCTTTCAACCTCCAACGTCCTTCCCGTAGGACATCAGCATCAGAACCCGTCAACTTGCGCATCACCCAGCGCGATTAATTCAACTCTTACACTCTTAAAATCTCCAGTTCTCATCACCGGCACGTCCAAAGATCCCGCCCCCCGATTTTGATGTCCCGCCGCCATCTCGCTGATCTTGCGCGCGCGCGGGAAATTCTGCAGTTCACGCTGGCATCCGCACCTCAGTCACTATTACGCGGGGGCAATCCCGGCCATGTCGGTATCATGGCCGCCCCCGAACTCGCAGAAACCACCAGACGATGAACCACTTCTGCATTCCTTACACCGAGACTCTCTTATGAATGGCCTACTTCGAGCACCCTCCCGACCCCATACCCCGAGTTCCTTCAAGTTGCGCAGTCTGGGGAGCGGTGGTTCCCAGTCCGGCCAACCTGCGGAGCCGGAAGCCAGTCTCGACGAAGATGCCCAGATAGTCCGCTTTCGCGCACTCTTCCAAGAGAACGAGGGGAAACTTGCGACACTCTTTAACGATGTCGGGCAGGTCGTCGTCCCTCAAAGGCGCATTCCCGTCGCTGCATCTCAGAGACAATCCGCAGAACCCTCCGCGCCCATCCCTGCTCCTATATCCAAGAAGCGCAAGTTGGACGACGACGATGACTACGACGAGTATGACGAGGACGACGACGATGAAGACGAGTCCGCCAATGCCTCAAAGGCATCCCCTCTTAAGGATAAGCCGAACAAAGTTCACATTGTTGCCGACGCTACCTCGTCGCCGGTCCCGAGGCCCGCTCCGCCTCCATCCATCCCCTCCGATCCTGCAAAGACCATCTCCAAGACCGGCGTAATTAAACAGAAAGAAGATGCAGAGGATGCTCGGAAGAAGCTAGAAGAGTCTAAGCGCAAGGAGATCGAGACCGTCAAGAAAATGTCGCGGACCATGTTCTTCACCTTGGAAAGTGACCGGGACGCCATGTTGGATCAACAACGTCTTGACGAGGCGGAGCGTCGCGCCGAAGCCGAAGCCGAAGGCCATGCGAGCCGACAGAATGCCGCCACGCAGCAAGGAAGTCTGAGCAAGGCCAACCTCGGCGCATCCAGTCTGACACTGAAGAACCTCATTGCCCGTTTGGACGAACACCGGAACTTGGTGCATGCGACCGAATCCGAACTGCGCGCGCTCATGAGCGAGGTCCGCAAGAATCGAAGCAAATGGGCCAGTGAGGACAAAGTCGGCCAGGAAGAACTGTACGAGGCCGCCGAGAAGGTCCTGACTGAACTGAAAGCACATACTGAACACTCGACTCCCTTCCTCAACCCAGTCAAGAAGAAGGACGCCCCAGACTATTACCTCATCATCAAATATCCCATGGACCTCGGCACCATGACCAAGAAACTCAAGCAGTTCGCTTACAAGTCGAAGAAGGAGTTCGTCGACGATTTGACACAGATATGGAAGAACTGTCTCAAGTTCAACAGCAATCCCGACCATCTGTTTCGCAAGCACGCGCTATTCATGCAGAAGGAGACGGACAAACTAGTGCCCCTGATTCCGGATATCGTCATTCGAGATCGCGCTGAAGTCGAGGCCGAAGAGAGGAGGCAGCAGATCGCCAATGGTGAGCTGGAGGCCGAGGCGGAGGAGAGCGACGACGAACCCATCATGTCGTCCAGAGGCCGTAAAGCTCCCAAGAAGAGTGCCAAAAAAGGTGGCTCGACGTCGCGCGCACCACCCGAAACTACCCCCGTCCCGGAAACGAAACCAGTCTTGCAGTCATTGAGCTCGGTACAGAACGGTATTCGAGCCGAGTCTGAAGTTGACGGAAGTCAAGGTCATTCAACACCGCCACCAGGAATGTTGACCCCGGCGGGACCATATGGCCCGGGAAGTGTGATCGGCGCTGGAAGTGAAGGCATGGACTTGGATATCCCTGCCTTACCTTCACAGGCGCCGACGCCCGAGTATGAAGACGAAGATTACAAACTTTGGAAACAGAAGACCAAGAAAGATCGTGCGTTGCTCGCCGCCGCGCGACACAAGCTCTTTCGAGGAGACAAATTGAATGCTGAAGAAACTGCACTGCTGCGAAGCAAAGCAGGGATGCGTAGGTGGCAGCGAATGCAACAAGAGGCTACTTCGAGCGACGTTGCCGAGCTCGGCGTCGACGCATCAGAGCGACAAAGAAAGGCCGAGATGCAGGGGCAAACGCTGGCTGAAGGGATGGAAGTCGAGGAAGAAAGCATGCTTCCGGACTACTATGACTGTCTCTCCGCAATCCCGGATATCAACCCTCGACTGCAGTGGGAACAGGACGCCGAAGGCCAAGTCATTGATCGCGGCGAGGAGTTCATGCGTCTCGTGCCATCCGGCTATTTCGTCGCACCCGAAGGCAGACTCTCCAAGAAGATGGACGCCAACATGCGTCAGCTGCAGGATACCCGCAAGGTTGTCTCTAAGATCGCCGTCGTCAAGCAGATGCAGCTGCAGTCGCAAACTTATCAGAACCAGTTCCAGAAGTACCAGGCCGAGCCGTTCGTCGAGGCGGATATCCCGAATCATGTCGTGAGTGACGATGGGCCTGTGATGGCGCCGTGGGTGTGCAAGGCCGCGTTCCAAAGGTCCATCGGCAAGATCCTCTTCCATGCCGGGTTTGAAGAGTTTCAGCCGTCAGCGCTAGATGCTATGACGGATCTCGCAGCGGATTTCTTCCAAAAGTTATGTACGGCGCTGGTGAGCTACAAGGAAGAATACAAGATTCCGGTCACGACAACGGTGGCCGGGTTACAAGGTCCGAAGACGGAAACGACCTACAAATCCCCACATAGCAACGAGGAAGCGATTCTTCATGCGTTGCATTCAGGCGGAATGACCATGAACGACCTGGATCTCTATGCCCGTGAGGACATTGACCGTTTCGCCGCGAAACTAACCACCATGCACGACCGCATGAAAGCGCATCTGGCCGATCTCCTCCGCCCGGCGCTGACCGACGAAACAGCCCACGGGCAAGGTTCCTTTGCCGACGGCGGCGAACAATTTGTCGGCGGCGACTTTGCGAGCGACCTTGACGAGGATTTCTTCGGCTTCCGCGAACTCGGACTGGACAAGGAATTTGGAATGGCGAGCTTGACCGTGCCGTTCCACATCCTGCAGAATAGATTGGGTATGCACAATCAGGCCGTTGGACCAGTGGATGTTGGGGAGTCGATGTTCAAGGAACCGCAGCGCTGGCCGAGAATCAGCCTGGAGAATGTAGAGGATCAGATCGGACTCATGCGCAATTGGTTCCAGCGCCGGCTGCACGACAATGGAGATCGACCACTGGTGGAAGATCTGGAGTTGCCGCTCAAGCAGAGGCCCGGCTATGGGCGGCCACGTGTTCCGGCAAGTGGCAAGATTGGAGAGGGAACCCTCAAGAATAATAATACGAGTCCGCAGAAGAAGGGGCCGGCGAAGGGGCCGAACGCCGTGAAGAGTAGTGGTCCTGCGAATGCCAACGCGACGCCAGGGAAAAAGAAGGCCAACGCGAACGGGACGGACGAGACACCCGTGATGAACGGCCCCGGCAATGCGACGCCCAGTACGCCCGGACCTGGTGGGGATGGGAGCCCCGAGAAGAAAGTCAAGCCAATGATGAAGGGGAGGGCGACGACGACAACCACGGACGTGAACCAAGCGGTCGAGAAAGATAGCCAGCCGGAACCTGCTGTTGAGGATTTTGTCGTGGACGGCATGATAGATGATGACCCGGTTGGGATGAATGGCGTGGGTGATCATAAGGCCAATGGAATTAATGGGGATGGCGATGCAAGCATGATGAGTCCAGAGAGCTTGTAGTGTCGCCGTCAGAGAGGACGCCTGGTTGATAGAGGACGTCGGGGGGGACGAGTTGTATAGCATCAGTCGCGGCTGAAGGGAGGCCCGATGACGATAAAGGCGTGGTTGATGAAGGGGTGTATTCGTTTTTCGTTTGCCATCACGTATAGGCTTTATACCCAAGGGAAGGAAGGCGAGATCAGAATACTGATGGTTTTTTCCGGGATTTGACCTCCGTGCGGGCGTGAGTGCGGGCGTGCGTGCATGCATGCGTATTGGATCACCCTGACGCCAAAAACAGACAGTAGACATACAGTACATATCGATTGCATTGCCTTTGTCAGGCTGGTTCAGGCGAGAGATGTATGTTAGGTGGAGAGCCTCGCCTTGGAGAGAGCTAGGTTTTAAGTTGCGTTAGATAACTGTGTGTTGACATACGAGAGAGAGTGAGAGTGAGAGAGAGTGTGTGTGTTTTTGAACCACGGTTTAGGATCAGGACCAGGATCAAGACCAAGGCACCGGCACCGGCGAACCTGGCAGGCCTCCCTGACGGGCCTCCTGCGCGTTCATTCATGTCATTGTACAAAGTGGGTGTAGATGTGATGGACCAATACTCGGTATACAGTGCGAGTATGTACTGTACACTCACACACTGTAGAACGACCTCTAGATTGTAAAAGAAAAAATATTGAACCCAGCCTTTTTGCCTGCCTCTCTGCCATTCTGTCCATGGTCCCATCACATCTCATCCCATCTCATCACATCCTATGCCCGGCGTATCCCCCGCTCGCGTTAAGGCCAGAAGAGACTGTGTCGAATAGGCCAGAGGACTATGGCTACCAGCGCAACAAGTTGCTCTGGCATGGACGCATTGACATGCTTCGATGTGCTTCGCGGCTCTCAAAACCTGTGTGTTTGTGAGTTTCGCTCGGCTTCACCTTCACCTTCACTTCGGTCGATGGGCAAGCGCTCAAGAAAGACAATCTCGAAAGTTGGATGATAGCTAGTCACTGTATCTCTCTATCTGCTGCTGCATCTCCAATCCCAGGTAGTCAAAACGGTATTATGAGAAATAACTCCTCACAGTCCTCTGCCCGTCCTCGCTCAAACCCTGCAGTGTCTGCTCTGCATTGATCCCCGTCTTGCCCACCAACACCTTCGCACTCTCGACAATCTTCTTGGCCGTCGCGCCTTGGATCATCTCGGCCTCAAGCGCAAGTGCAATGTGGTGAAACACCTGTGCTGCCTTCGTAAAGACTGCTGGATTTTGTCTGTGATAGGGATGTTAGTGGCCCGGAACATCGTCTCACACTACGTGGCGGTGTACTTACTGGTCAATCAATTGCGCGACGAAACTATACGCATACGGCGCGGCCTCCTCATCATTTACCACGGGCAGTGAATCGATCCATTGCTCCACTATTCCCTGCGGGTTGACCACCTTGGAGGCGTTGAAATGTAGGATCTTGGCCACCGCGGCACACGCATTCTCCGTCGCAAAGACTTCATCGTCGCTCCGCGCATTAGGGACGCGCGTGACTTGGAGAAGCGTGTCGATGGAGGCGGCGACAAAATCGCTCCATTGCTCCCCGCCCTTTTGAGCCGCGACACCGACACCATAGGCCGCGGCTTGTCTGTTGTTGGCATTCTCGTCGCGCATGCCGTTGATGAGGGGGTTGATGATATGCTCCGAGTACTGGTACGACTGTGGACCGCAGAATTCAAGGACATCGTCAAAAATGCAGATCGCCCATTGGCGTTGCATGGGGTCCGGGGAGGTGGCGAACCCGTCATAAAAGGGCATCAGTCGCTGCCATGTAGGGAGGAATGCAACCCCCATGTTCTTGAACACCGTGTGGAAAGCTTTGTTCATATCGGAGAGGAGGGTCTGGTCGTCCTCGATGGCATATTGGATGGAGAGGGAGTCGTCTTCGTCGGCATCTGCAGCTCCCTGGTTTGCCGCCGCGTCGGCCGCTCTCTCCTCTGCCCGTTCTTGCACGCGCTTCTGGAACTCTTCCAGCGTGGACTGCACCGACTCGACGAATTTCTCCATGTTGTCTTGCGTGAGGCATCCCTTGCCTACAACTTCGACACTCTCGTAGAAACATTGGTACATTTCTGCTAGGGTGTCGATGGAGGGTTCAGCGCTGAGGATCTCGATCTCCTTGGGGCAGCATTTCGCCCATATCTCCTGTAGCTGTGGCGATTGTTCGCCGTAGCGTTTCTTGATCGAGTTGAGCAGTTGAGGGACGAGCTTGGCGCAAGAGACTCGGACAGGATCGTGGAAGAAGAATGCAAGTCCAGGCAGAGCGATCCGTTCGGTAATATCGGCCACATAGGGCTCGAAGTCCGCCTCCAAGATCTGGGCGTAGATTGTGATGAGTTCGATCGAGGTGTTCTTGTCCTCCAAGGTTGACGTTTTGATGCCAATTACCTTGCCTTTCAGAGGGACCAACTCCCAGCCCTCTTCATCTATCGCCTCATCCTCGCTGTCAATCAACTGGATATCAGCCTTTGCGGCGGCGAGCTCAAGCAGAGGAGGCATGACACCTGGAAGGTATGGCACGAAATCACTTCCCAGGACTCTACACATTCGTCCCCAGCAGTGGAGCAAGTATTGTGATTGCGGATCATCGTCATCGGCGATGTTCTGCTGAATGTTGCCCAGGATCTGGACCAGCGTGATGCCGTCTTGGCCCATCTTCTCCTTGCCGACGGCCAGTGCGATGAGTGTGGCGCATTCCATGGCCTTGGCACGCAACAAGCGATACTCTTTCGATTGCTCCGATCGCAGGACATTGAAGAGAAGGGGCATCAAGGTGTCGTAGTACCGGACAAAAGCGCTCTCAGCTGAGTCGGCAATGGTGGCTATCGTCGACAGCGCTTGTTCCTGGACATATCGCTTGGGGGACTGTAGCAGTTGCAGGAGGTGACTGAGTAACTGGTCGAGGTAAGGTTCCAGTATCGACTTTTCTGCCTCCTCACAGAAGTTGACGAGCGCCGCAGCGGCGTGAGCCTGAACACGAGGCTCGGGAGCCTCGAGCACGGGGATGATGTTGGTCAGGACCACCTGGTGGTACTTTTCTTGCATGGGTCCTGCAAAGTCGGTGCTCATCTGGCCCAGAGCGTTACATCCCGCAAATCTGACTCGGGGATGGGGATCTCTCAACGATGGGACCACGAGTTCGAGAACCTTGTCAAGCTCACCAATCATCAGGTCTCGACAACCTTCTGAGATGGCGGAGATGGCCATCAGAGCCGCATGTCGGTCTCTCCATGAAGCAGAATGCATCATCCTAGGCAGCCAGGTGAAGGTCGCGGGAAGCATGATCTGTCCTCCAAGCTTGTTTGCCAGTCGATCCATGGTTTGCTCGCCGGCCACGTGGTTCATTTCTTGGTCCTCCCCGTCGAGATCTTCGGTGGCGTTCCACTCTGCAGCATCGTCGTCGTCGGTGCCTATGTCTGTCATCAAACTGAGACATTGTGTGACCATATCGGTGGTGTAGGAAGGATCCTTCTTGCACATGGCAGGGGCCCATTCGGCGAAAGTGGCCATCAGCTCCAACCCGTTCTGACGTGTCTGATCACCCAGTTCTTTGTCCTGGATGACCGAAACGCTGAATTTGACGAGGTTGTTGAACAAAGCTTTGAACATCTTGGGGCATATTTCGGCGAGTTCGATGAGGACCACCAAGGCCCGGGAAAGATTGTCCGTATCTCCAGCTTCCTTCAGCGGGGGCAAAATATTGAGGATTTCGGGGACCAGAGAGTAGTATTTTGGCTGTGTCTTCTTCTTGATGGAATGGAAGAAGGCAGTAAATGCTTCGATGGCAGACAGTCGGACCTGGAGAAATGAGTATGTCGCACTTGAAATGCTTGGGTCGTGAATCTTACGTCGACTGAGTTGTCTTTGAAACCCTTGAGGAACACCTCTTGCACCACGCCCTCATGTTCTCGCTCGATGACGCCGGGGGTCGTTGCGAATATTCGAAATGCGCACTCGCGCATCCCGGGTTCGGAGGACTGACTGGCTTGGAACAACGCATGGAGCAGCTCGACCCACGTCTCATTCTCGCCTGTGTGCTGTATTAGCCAGTGACGGAGACTGATCGTGACAGAGTGCTTACCAGACTCGACATACTGTCGGGCGATCTCTGCGATTGCATCTCCGATCTTGTTCCTCACGGGACTGACCTGTTCTCTTGCCAGTCCTTCAAGTAATTTTGACCGGATGGCACCCTTGGCCTCACCGCTGAGCGTCCAGAAGAGTTCTTTCGACTCGTTACCGGGAGGAATTTTTCGCTGTTTCGAGGCTTGTTTGCGGAACAGAACCGCGGCAAATGATCGGGTCTGGCGGTATCTCTCAGCATCCTCCCAACCATAACATCTTCTGACATACCGATGGGTTCTCCGCGACCTGTAGTTGCTCGGCCAGCCCCATCAACAACACCTCAGGGCGATTGGGAGTCCAGTCATTGTTGAGTTGTTCCTCGGCTTGACTGCGGAGAGTGTTGTCGGGCGATTGGAGGGCCTGGAGGAGCTGGGTCAAGGCTCCCTGCACCTCGGCAGGGAGAACGGACATGATGATGGATAGTGGCCTATGGCATACACAAATGAGGGCAGTCGGTCGCCGCGATCACAAAATGTTGATGGAGGACTGGAATGTGCACCGGCGCGTGTTTGCTGCGAGGCCGGATTGTTGGGTCCAGGCCGGGATGAAATCCAGCGGCAGATGGGTGTGGCTTCGGAGAGAGAGGGCAGATACAAACAGTAGCTAGCGAGTCAATCACCCAGCGGTCTCGACTGAAGGCGATCGTTAAGGATGAGGCACAGCTGCAAAATAGAAACTATGGGCTTTGTGACAATAAATTTGGCCAGCGAGTTGTGCATTAATTGAGACTCCACCGCCGACTCCAACTCTCGAAGCCTCGCCGCAAGTCACGTGAGGGCGGCAGCTCGATCCCCATTGGTCCACGTATGCCCCCTTCAAACCTGCCATTCTGCCCCCTTGCGCATGTCCGTTTCATCTCGCTCCAACACCGTCTCGCTGCATGGTCGGGATTCATGCTCGATGTGCCGGCTAGTATTCGTGACTCATTTGCACAGGCAGAGCCTCTTTTCTCTTAGACTATCTAGTGTTCAACATCTGCCCTCCGTTTCAAAGCTGGTGTTGATACGAGTTGGTGTAGCGTCTGCTTTGAGTAAACAACTCCAGGGCCGTCAGACGTGAAGGGCGGACTGGAGAATGTTCCGCCCCTTCTCCATGCTGATGATCGTGAAGCTGCTCTTGGTGCATCAACAGTTCTGGTATGTCAGTCTGACCAAGTTCAGCAACATCAGCCATTCGACACTGTACCACTCTTTTTTCATCTGGTGAGATTGAAGCCTGTGACGGACGGCTGTCTTGGGCATCAAGTCCCAGGCTCAGGTCATTGATGACAGCACGCAGGGGATTCATAGTCGACGATTGCGGATGCTCGAGATCACGCAACAGCCCGAGCCGTCTCCATCCGCGTCTTTTGGTGGCGCCCCTTCGCTTTGCAGACTGGTGACTCGGAACCGGTCTCAAAGACAGTATCAGAATGCGAATCAGATTTCTGCGTTCCTGAGAAGGTCGTATTTTGATCGTCGCCGTCGCTATCTTCTCCCATGCTGCTCGAGCTCTGAATTATGTACTGAGATGTGCCGTCGGATGGCGGCCACGCTGCCTGTGTGTTTTTGCGGTCTTTAGCCAGAAAGAGTGTAAAGTCCCTCAAGATCGACTTTCGAGGCGGAAAAGGCCGCGGTTTTTGTGCTTCAAGGTTCGGGATGTGGTCCGAACATGGTTTAATTGGAGGATTTTCCGCAGCCGGGAAACTGAGGGAACTCGGCCCCTGTATAAGTGGTGAGCTTTTGCGGCTGCGAATGACGCGGAAGGGGTTCTTTAATCGTGACCCTGGCGAGGATGAAGTGCTTATGGTATGAGTTGGCGAGTTCTCGTCAATTCGAGCCTCCTCGGCTGTCACACCAGAGAGGAATGTTGTGGACAGCGACCTGAGACCTTGGAATCTGGACCTATTCCGGCCAGCAGTACGCACGTTGACAGAGCCGACTGGTGCGCCTGCAACTGGGTCGCATCTCTCAACCGCATGCAGGTTTGATCGGGTCAATGGCCGTCCTGGGTTGGTCTGTTGAGCATTGCCCGAAAATCGATCTGCACACTCGAACTCATCGTCAGCGTCATCAAGTTCAGAGAGCTTGTGCTGAAAACCACGCCTATGCCTCATGTTCCGGTAGCCGGGCGAGTCAGATTCGTAAACACCGGCGTGGCGTGCGCTTGATGGTGAGGCTCCAGCGGAAGAGGTCCGCGAGCAGCAGTTGCCTTCCGTTGCTGTGAAATTTGGTGAAGACAAGTCTTCTTCAAACACACTGTGGTCTTCGTACTCAATTGTGATCTCGACCTGACTCTCGAAAATCCCCTTGCCATCGTCACGGGGTTCGATGACAGGGTGAGGAGTGTTCTGCACGACTGGGCCTGTCGGAGACACCATATTCTGGCCCTCGATCTCGATTTTCACCTCGCTATCCCAAATCAAGCCCTCTCCAGTCTCTGGAATAGTGACCGACGTCTCATATGTATTGTCTCCATCGCAGGGAGAATTGGCCCTAGCCTCAAGCTCTACAAGCAGACAATCTTCGCAAATCTGGTTGAGAAATGACTTCTGCACAGTGCGGTGATCGGCGCAGTTTGGGGGTTCGGTAGGCCTCGCTCGCTCCCCGAACTGCTTGTAGGCCGTCTCTATGTGGACTCCCGTTTCTTGAAGCCATCGGCGCAATGGGTATTGTACGCTTGGGGCAAAGAAAAGGAAGGACTGATTTTGATAAGACCGGCAGAGCACGCTGTGATTGTAGAAACAGCCGCACTCGCGGTAGGTCCAAACCTCCGTAATACACATCTTACCAGCGGTTCCGTACTGTAGGATCAAGAAATGAAGGAGGAAGTAGACAAACAAAGAGACACATACCAGCAACGGGGAGAGACGCTTTTTGAAGGTTGTCAAATAAGATGGGCATAAGCCCCGACCGCACAAGGGTATCAGCTCAGTGTCAACTGTTGTGTTATCTTGGGACAGAATTTCTGCCGCACCTCTGGCCACTTTAGATCAAGAGCAGGTACAAACCCTCGCAGGTGCTTCCGACCAAATCATCTTGTGTAGCCCGGGTGTTCTGAGTTGGCAGCCCCTTGTCAAATCAGCCAGCTTCGGGTACGGCTGCGCGCATACAAATTGAATTCCCGTCTGGCGCGGTACACGCCTTGCCGCGTGTTTTAGATCTTCTGTTCGCGACTTTATCATTCTGCCCTCTCCCGATTCAGGGGAAGTGTGACTATCAGCCACTTGCTGCCCGTCTGTCAACTGTCAACCACTTTCGTCAAGCTTTGTGAAGCTGATGTGACACTCATGTTCCACCATCTTCGGCATTGTCTCATCGAAGAAAACTTCGAATCGGCTTGTAATACCTGGAGACGTGCCCGGGTTTTTTGCAGATGTCTTGTACTTCCGGTACAACGCAGCCAGTAAGGTAAGCATTTCCGCGTTTGCTAGATGCATTCCAATACACATACGTGCGCCGCTGGAGAAAGCCCAGAAAGATCGGTTCCTGGGATCGGATTCAGGGATGAGGGTGCCACAATCTGCCAGCCACCGCTCCGGTCTGAAAGTCAAGGCAGAAGGATACACAGTTTCTTCTCGGTGGAGGCAGTATGGTGACATACCCACAACCGTGCCTGCAGGGATCTCGTAGCCATCGACTACAGTATCGACGGGCGCAGAGCGAGGTTCGAAGGTCGGCAAGGGTGCGTACAGCCTAAGAGATTCCCGGACGACCGCATTCAGATAGGGCAGTTGAGTTAGATCCTTCGGCTCAGGTAGCCCTTGGCTGTCCACGGAGATCTGCGACAACTCGTCCCTCAACCTGTCTTGGTATTCCTTGTGCTGAGGCAATGAAAGGGCCCAGATCATGAACATCAGGGAGTCTGAAGTGGTGTCGATTCCTGCCAACAAATGGTCAGCACATTCAGAAGCGATGTCCAAATCGGACAGGTTTGCCTCCTTCTGTACCCGGAACAAGCGCCCAATGACGGTTGATTCTGCGCCCTTGGCCTTGTCTTCGCTCGGAGCATTTTTGAAGCTGCGGAAGGCTTCCAATGCATGCTGACGGATGCCAGAATACGTGAAAGGCTTCCGCATCGGCATCAAACCCATCGACGTAAGCAGTCTCTCCAGGATACCGCTGCGGGTCGTGATCCACTTAGCATAAGCAGGAAAGTGAACCACGAACCACGCCAATCGCCGTCGGGCTGGATTGAGTATGTCTTGGATCAAATCCCTTGACTGCTCGGATCCCGCCAGAGCAGTCGTGCCTCCATATTTAGGTCCATAGACGAACTCTGATATTGCGTCCAAGGAGAAGTAATGCAGACTTGAGAATATCTCGCTGCCCAGCTCCGGCTCTCGCTCAAGCAGGTTGAGGTAGGCGGCCACCTTACTCTTCACCAGGCCCGAGAAATGAGGCGACAGAACTGTTTGATTTGCATAGATGTGGCTGATCAGCTTCTTTCGTTCGCGGTGGAGCTGGCCCGAGGCGAACGTGAACAGATTCGGTCGGCCATAGACATCGAACATTCGATAAAAGGCGGTTCGTTCGAAGCCGCTGCCGGCGCCATATATTGTCCTCAGCGCAGACAAACTGTTGAATGAGATTTCATTCGGTCCGATGCGAACAACTGGGCCGTATGTTTTGTGCAAGCTGTGGATAGCATGAACTGAGCGAGCGTGCCATGCATCCCAAGCCAGTCTGAACCTCGTCGTCGCGTGAAGCCATGTGCCGGGGACTTTCCTGAGCTTTGCAGCACGTGAGGAAGAACGAGTCGCAGCATAAATTATAAGGGCCAGAACGACCCACAAGCTGATAGGCATTCCGTCGATCAAAGCTGCCTCCGTGCTCAATGTCGCAATCTTCAGATGATCTTCTCATGTGCCTCAGCTTCTATCATTCACCTTGGATCGGGTATTTGGTTTGCTATAGCATATGCTTGAAACTAGGCGTGGTAATAAAGGGCAAACGCGACAGTGAGAGATGCGTGTCGTCCACAGAAGCAATACACCGGCGAGCGTTGAGCCTTGCACCCTCGACGTCTGCGGGCATGTCCGGGCTGGCCCACCAGGCGCTGGAAACATACTACAGCTGTGCAACAATTCTACCTCGATTGATTCACCGACCGCGATGTTGCTGGCTTCGCGTGTCCTCTGGATCTTCACTTGTAGTCCTCCTTCATGGATTTGTGGCCCGGAGCTCTTCCGTGTCAAAACACAGGCCTGACAGGCCCATATCTCCGCTTGACGGGTGTGTAGATTAGTCTGGGCAAACTGGGGAAGCAAGGGGCAAATAACCTTTGGTCTAGAAGCCTGGACATGTCCGCTCTGCAAGCCACAATCTCGTTATCTTGAGGTGGACAATCTTGAAACCGTCGAGAACAGTGACGCACATATCCAGCGCCCTACCAATATCGTGGAGAGCATCACTGGGAAATGCCGACGTGCATGATGACAATTTCTTCTCTGGGATGGAGGAGCGTTTAAGTTCGGGAAGCGTGGGGCAAGGCAGATACATGACGGCTGGGGGTGCCTGAGATAGGTAGGATCGGAGGTTCGCCTATCAGATCAGCACTTCTCAGTCGTTCAGGAGGATGAGTTCCTCAGACGCATACCCGTACCGAGTACACATATCCATTTTCCCGGGACGATGCTTGCAGCACCAGGCGTCGGCACGTGGCGCGGCGTGGCCATCAGGCATGCAGTTGGGGCAATAGCTCGTTGCAACCATGCAGCATCAGCAGACTCGTGCTCAAGCTTGCATCTCGCTTCGGAGTCGAACGGATAGCAATTCTTGGAATCATGGTCAATAATAATGCCGCAGACGGTCGATCGTCGGGCAACGTCCATGACTGCGACTACCATCGGGAGAAAATGGCAAGCACGAATAGCAATTGCACGCGACGCCGGTTGAGGTGTTGGCGTACACAATATACTTGACGCTGCTGCCAAAGCTTGAGCAAGCCCATCCCACCCCCAAAGCCACTGCGCCATCGATGAATCGAGCAGGTGTCAAGACATTGGTCAAGACGACATCAACGCGTCGATCGATGCTTATCGCAGCCTCTTCGCTGGGCTGGCTGGGCATCCGTGTGAGGATATCAGGTCCCGTCGGCCTTGGAGAGACAAGGGTCCAATGGGGAGAAAGGTGAGATCAATGACCCCTGCGGAAAGATACAGTATGCAGCGGAAGCAGGCCTAGGAGCTTCGATGGCGGGTGGCCAAGGGCCAGTTGCTGGGTTGCAGCCAAGAGCGACCAGCACGAGTCTTACACCTCGCCTTCGCCTGCCCCTTCACACTACCTTATCAATAGCCACTTACAGCCCTTGCACTATTCTGATCCCACCCCACCTGGCAGTCAGCTCGAGCCTTGTCTGCTGTATTGCTGCTTCTGTGCTCATACCACGCGCTGAAGTTCCATTGACTGAGTTATAAGAGATCCTTCCGACCCTCGTCTTTGACCATGTCCCGGCCGCCTCCTCCCTCCTCCCACCTGCTTTGGTCGCCCTTTCGCAACCAAGTCCATCGTTCTCAAGCATCGCCTTGGGCGGGACAGCTCCCACTGAGATAACATCCTACCAGGCAGACAGTATCGTTGTCGCCATGGCCGAAAACGACTACACCGACCCGGAGAAGGGCATTGAGCCCATCAAAAGCCGAACTTCCGTCGACGAGCATGACCGTAAACACTCAATAACCGGCCGGAAGACGTCTGTAGTGGAGTCAATCATCGCCGCAGATCTGCTCGATGAGCGCTACAACATCACTCACCGTGGTCTGAAGAGCAGACATGCTCAGATGATCGCTCTGGGCGGAACTATCGGTACTGGGTACGTCGCAATGTCCCTTTTTCGCGCCTGAGACTTCGTGGCGAGACTTTCGGACGCAACTAACAATCCCCCCACTCAGTCTCTTTGTCGGTTCTGGCCAAACTCTTGCCGTCGGTGGCCCAGCATTCATTCTAGTCGCCTATCTGTTGATGACGTTCCTGGTCTACTGCGTCGTGACCGCCGTTACTGAAGTGGCCGCCTATCTTCCGGTCCACGGCGGCACAATGTCCTTCTACGGTTATCGCTACGTTTCTCGGTCCATGGGATTTGCTCTGGGCTACCTTTACTGGTACGCGTTGGGTATCTTGGTTCCCTACGAAATCACAGCCGCAGGTCTCGTCATCAATTACTGGCACAACGACGTCAACATCGCGGTCTGGATGACAATCATGCTGGTGGTGATTATCGCCCTCAACTTCCTGCCCGTCAGGTTCTACGGTGAAACCGAATTCTGGTTCGCAGGCACGAAGGTCATCCTGATGATCGGCCTGCTCCTTCTAAGCTTCATTCTCTTCTGGGGCGGTGGGCCCTCCCGCGACCGCCTAGGCTTCCGGTACTGGAACGACCCCGGCGCAGCACATCCTTACATCGTCGGAGGCGGTACCGGGCGCTTCATCTCTTTCTGGCAAACGGTTGTTTTGTCGGTCTTCCCCTTCACCTTTGCACCCGAACTTCTGGTCGTTACCGGCGGGGAGATGGAATCGCCACGACGCAATCTCCCGATCGCTTCGAGACGCTACTTCTACCGACTCGTCATCTTCTATGTCCTGGGCGTCCTCGCCATTGGCGTAACCTGCCCGAGCAATGATGAACGACTGACCAACGGCGGAGCTGGAGCTGGATCGTCTCCCTACGTTGTGGCTGTCGCAAACGCGGGTATTTCCACGCTCCCCTCCATCGTCAACGCTGTCATCCTGATTTCGGCATGGTCGTCCGGCAACTCGTTCTTGTACATCTCCTCGCGCGCTCTCTACTCCTTGGCGGTGCAAGGATCCGCTCCTCGGATCTTCAAACGCTGCAACCGCTGGGGTGTGCCATAGTGAGTGCTCTTGCCTCTTCCCTCCTTTTGGTATTCGCGCCCCAACCCTAGATCCACGCTAACGAATGTTTTTTTTTTCAGCATGGCGGTCGCCGTGTCCTCCCTCTTCTGCGCCCTCGCGTACTTGAACGTCGCCGACGACGGCTCCACCGTCTTCAACTGGTTTGTCTCCCTAACAAACACGTGGGGCATGACGTCATGGATTTGCTGCATGATTATATTTCTCCGGTTCCGAAAGGCGTGCGCCGCGCAGAACATCCAGCCGGTCTATCGCAACTGGATCCAACCGTACGGAGCGTGGATCGCCATGGTGTCATTCACGATCCTCTGCCTTATCAATGGCTTCACCTGCTTCTTCCCCAGCAAGTGGTCAGCCAGCTCCTTCCTAACGAACTACATCGGCATCCCCATCTTCCTCGTGATGTACTTCGGCCACAGGATCGTCTTCTGGCGCGACAAGTGGGCCTGGGATCCTAAGGAGGTGGACATGCAGACGGGCCTCCAGGAAGTCATTGACGCGGAGGTGCCGTTGAAGAAGAGGAAAGGTCTGGCCCGGATATGTATGATCATCGAGTAAATAGATCTGTCCAAGTTAGGGTGTAGAATCCGCGCATCGTCGCAACGTCGTTGGCCAAATGTTCGGGGTTGCGTGATCACTGCCAGTAGTCCGTACGACACTTGAATGATCACATCCCCCTTCATAGGGAAGAATCAGACATGTCTAACAGGTTAAAGCGAACAAGAACATACAGCAGTTCGGGGTAAAAGCGAAACAGACAGACCGACCAAATCTGTTCATTGTACCGGGCGGGTACTCTGTACATTGTCGCGTACGAGTATGGTAGCAGATCGTGCATAAGGTCTGTAACGGCACGACGCACGATTGACTCCGAGCACGCTCCGAAACATACCTCGTAAGGTATTGCTCAACACGAGGAGTACTAGGAGCCCAAAGATCAAAAAGGGAGAAAAAGAGAAGAGGTCAAGTACATACTCGTAACTAGCAGCTTGCTGAAGAAGAAGAAGGGCGCCACGCTCCGCCAAAGACCGGCACTGGTACTGGTACCGGTACTTGGGACTCAACGCACGCGCGCCGCCGGACGCCAAGCTAGGTTTTCACATATGTAAAGCCAACGCGCTGAAGTGGCCCGGACATGGATGGTGGTGACAAAAGTCATTTGCAAGTGTACGAGTACGAGTACGAGTACTTGGACTATCGCACGGGCTTTGTTTGTGGCTAAATTTTCAGGCCCCTTTGCAGCGCAGCACATTGCAGCCTTTCAAACGCATGAACGTCAGCCCTCGCTGGGTCGAGGCAGTTCTGACCTGTTCCTGTTCCGATTCCGGTCCCGACTTCGTGATGGGATCCGCCCTGGTCGCTTAATCCCCACTACTCCGTAGTGTGGCCATTGTGGTCTCTGAATATTACTTCTACCTGTAGGGTCAAATGTGTCTTGTAGCCCGGGGGGGGGGCACCATTGAGCTTTGCTTCTGGATTCTCTCTCTCTCTCTCTCTACTCATACCATTGGGGATCATGGGGGAGGGTGTGGTGAGGGACATCATTTTGCAGGTATGCATGTGTGATACTGTGTGGTAGCTGGTTGGGAAAGTGACCGAGCGAAAAGGAAATGTTTCGGGACTGGCTTCGAAGATGCTTTGAGAGCACTGACTGTATTCATGTACCGGTCTCTTCCCCTTTGGAAAAGTGGCCGGCCTGTACAAATCGTGGGCATTACTGTGATGATACTGGAGCGACTGCTGCTGGATCTCACCGAGAATACCTCGAACTCGGTCAAAGATGTCGTCGTTGGCAGGCTCTCTTGCACGTTGTCTAGCAGCGAATTTCCAACTCGACGAGAGATATCAGTGTAATTGGGCACTTTGTCTGTTTTCAATTGAAAGCTTTTCTGAAGTCGCTGAATGTCCAAACTGGGGTATACTGTATGCACATGACTGAGCTTTGCAAGCCACCGAAATCTGTCCCTTATCCAAGAAATAGGTATAAGCAAAAAGTTGCCGCCTTGCATCCAACCGCTTCGCTCCAACCTGAGGCTGGTATCTCCTAAACCCAGCACCGATACGTTTCTTCAAAAATTTAGAACCAAAAAGTCGTAACCTCCTGCTGAACTTGCATGTTCTGGGAGTCCATAGACAGTGGTAACCACTCACGGCGGTCGGCTTGCAGATTCGAGGTGATTGTTCCTCAACCTCCCGCCATGATTCCCACAGGCACGTCTCCGAGGTCGACACCATAGCTAGCCCTTAGAAAGACGCCTTTCCTCGAAGCCTCCGCTTTCCCACTTGCAGATCTAGTCCCGGCCGAGCCGCCGAATCCACTTCCGCGTTCATAGCCGAAGCCCATCCCCCCCGAGTAACGCCCAAAAGCTGGCGGAGGATGCGTCCTGTCCAGAGACTGCGGATGTAATTGTTCCGCCATTGACGAGGCAAAGCTGACCGCACTATTTGCATTCGAGTGTGGCCGAGGGGAAACAGCTCCACTCGAAGGCTGTGGCGATGGTAGAGGGCGGCGATGGGAAGGTTCTCTTGGTTGGGTTGTATGTGGGTAGTGAGTATCATGTGTCCTAGTGTACTTTCGAGACTGTCTCCCGTACGCAGATTCATCATCGTAGGGGTCAGTATTCGAGCTTCCGAACGGCGGACGATAAGCATGCTCATGCAGTGACGATACCTCGTTCCGTCTGTGGTACCCCTGAGAGGATGGGAAAGACTCGTCAGGAGAAAGGCATTGCGCCCAATCCGGCTGCCGCCGTGAAGGTATGGCTGGGTACAGGGGTCCATTCTCAACATGTTCGAGATATTCCTCGTACTTTCCAGAGTCCCATGATGGTCGTCTCAAAGCTTCGCCTGCAGATTTTCTGCGAGCTTTCCACGCCGCAGCCTGAGCAGCCCAAGGGTCATGCGTTATGTCAACAGGGCGAGGCGAATGCGTTGGGGGTGGCGGCGCCACTTGGTCAGATCCGTCCTCATCATAGACAAGATACGAAGGACGTGGTGAATGTGGCGGAGGAGGCGGCGCTCCATCAGTGCTCAGTGACGGCTCTCGTTGCATTGAAGAGGTCCGATATGCCTTTTCCAGCATTTCAGGCGTGATTGGAGGGGCCTCGCTGACAAAACTGGCCGGTCTGAGGTTCTTACCAGGTATGCCTCCTCTGTCATTGAACGAAAGGCGCCGCTCCGGGACCGTATTTTCACGCTCCTGAATGGACCGGCTTCGACGCCTGGACAACTCTGCGGCCGTTCTATCATCCATCATCGAGCGGGTGTAAGAAGGAGCTGCAGAAATGACCGGTAGAGTCATTGCTCCTTGCGAAAGAGCGCCGTGGTCGCTCAAGTCATAAGGACTTCTCCCCAATACTGCACCGTCGGTGCCGAAATTATTAATGATGGCAATCGCCTCGACTTGACTCATGCCTGAATTGCGTCTCGAACTTGAAACGTCCGGTTTGGAACGCCCAAACCACGACCGTGGCCGACTGCGCGATCTCGATCGCTTCACTTGAAGGGACTGCTCGGGGCCAGGTGACGGAAATCTGAAATCAGTATTGGACAGGTCAAGCTTGGAGCTACTTGGCCTGTTTCCCATCATGTCAGGTTGCATATACGTTTGCTCCAGCTCCGGCACTATTTGTGACCTTAGGCGTAGGTTTTCTCGTGCTTCGGGAGAAACTTTAGGGATACTCTCTTCGTCGAAGGATTGAACCCTGACAACGGATATCTGACTGGGAGGTTGGCTCAATGGGCGTCTTTTCTTCATTAACTTTTTCCGGGCTTTTACAGGTTTTGGCCCTTCGGCAGCGGGTCCAGGTACAGCTAGTGTCATCGCGGCCGCTGCTCGCTCTACTGACACAATGCTTGATCGCGTGTTGATGAGTGTTGGCACGTTGGGCTCAGTATTTCGCGATTTGAGAATGGATTGTCTGATTCCAAGGAAGGAGGCTGGTCGAATAGGATGTGAAGGGGCGTCACCCATTGTCGAGTTTGATACGTCGGTCAACGCTTTCATCTCTACAGGCGGTGGTGTCCGCTTCGCGACTTGAAGAGATCGGAGAGAGTTGCTCGAGCTATAGCCACTGTCTGATTTCTCTGGCGCACGGGGAGGCTGAAGTCCATCTCTAGAGGGTGAGAGCTGAACTTGAAACTCGACAGCTGATTGGAAGGCTTCATCAGCTTGGATGCTTGGCTCAATTGGAGAATACCAGCTCATTGCACTATCAGACGGTCGGTGTTCATGATCAGTCGTCTCTTGTAGCAGTCCTCGACTTCGACCTCTAACTGTCTCAATGCTCACTTTGCGGATTACTGAGCCAGTTGGAGAAAGCGAAGGCTCCAATGGGCTGACTGGAGAGAGCTCACTCAAGTCGTTGTCAGGCAAAGGCGACCTTTGCAATGATGAGCACGAGCTGGCCCTCCAAAGTGACGACTCAGACCGAGTTCTCCGAATAGTGCCGACAGGGGAGCTTTGCCTCTGTTGCTCGAACGGACTTGCACCGACCTCGGCAATGTATTCATTTGCCATCAGCGAGGTGTGATCCCCAGCGGAGATAGGCTCAGTATCCTCTTCTGGCCTCATGACATTCTGCAGTGGATGGCTTCGCGGTGCGGCTTTGTCATCGTCTTTCTCCCAGCTGAAGATTCGACGCCCAGCTGTGCCATTGGCATTACCATAGGAATGGCATTCAATTGGTTCGAACTCTTCATCAGTATCGCCGTATTCACTAGACACATCTCTGTGCGGTGTCTGAATTGCCAGAAGCTGCCTTGACACCTTCGACGCCTCGCTCAAAGCCGGCGAGGCTCGACCGTTGACGATCCGCAGAGAACCGTGCCTCAACCCACCCAACTGCGAATAGCCCATGTCAGACGGTGTACCAGCCCGGCCAGCAGTCCGTGGCGGTGGAGGTTGCCAATCAAAGTATTCCGGCTCGACAAGACTTGCTGCGGGTTCTTCCAGCTCTTCGATCACCTTATGCCCCTGTAGATCTTGCTTGGACGTGATGGGAGGTAGCTTCCTGGTGGCAGTGCCAGGGGCGAAGGAGGATCGACGGGTTGGAGGAATGGAAGGCGAATCCGCCATCTGATCGAGTGAAGGGTTCGGCGTGGAAGCAACCGTCGACTCAGACTTGAGCGAATTGACACGTTCGTTACTGGGCGTCCGGCTTAGACTGGAAGATCTCTGCAACGACAACCGGCGAAGTAGAATAGACGTTCTCTTCTGTGGTTTGACTGGAGACAACGGCGCTGGCTCTTGTTGCTGCTGCTGCTGCTGCTGCTGCTGCTGATTCCGGGGCGCTTCAGCCGTCGCCTTCTTTCCCTCGATTCGATTGACCATATAGGCCACCCTCCAACTTGAATCGTTCTTCATTGTGTGAATGGGGGAGTGGCCGTCGTGATCTGGGGCGAGGACATCATTCCGGATATGCTGGCGCAACGCCTCGCCTGAGATGGGCGACAACGGGCTGACAGGCAGCTCTGTGGTGCTTGCATTCTTGCCCTGCGCGGGAACCTGCAGAATAAGCGTCGGTGCACTCGTAGAAGTTTGAATCTTGGTTGCATTGCTTGTGAGGGGCTTCGACAAGCGGTTTCGCCGACGAGTTTCGGGTTCAGTCTGGACCGACTGGGCTGCGAGGCTTGATCTGCGGCGACCGAACCGCATCTTGACGTGTACAAGTGATATGTTCTTGAACGCGGAATGCTTTGGGCACGAACGCTTCCTAGGTCCCGGTAACAGAGGGATATATCATGTCCTCGAAGACATCGCCCCACCTCCACTCGAAACGTGGTGACAGTACCTAACGACCTCTGTGGAGAGAGTGTGAGCTGCGAGCACTATACAAGCATTGACCTGGAACCCATCACCTGAGGGAGGTGAGGTCAATGCATTTAACGTGATGGTCCGTTCACCAGGAACAAGTGAGGTAACTCTGAAGAGAACGACTCAAACGAGCGGTAGGATTATGACTTGAGGCCAGCTTCAGACGTATATTGGGCAAGGAATCCAACACAAGCAGCGAAGCAGTGCGGGCGGGCTCCGTGACTCTGTAGCTTGGGAGAGATGGTGGTGATGGGAGAGGGGAACTGACGAGGCGGTGGGCGTGGAAGTGGTCACTCGTCCGTGCTCGAACTGTCAGTTTCAAAAGGTACGAGGAGGGCCATGTTTGAAGAGCTCCTTCCTGGGGGTGGAGATTGTACAAGGTCGAGTCACCATTGGCTGGAGAGGACGGCGCCACACGCAATTCGTTGCCAGGGGAGCCGCGACCCACGAACAGACGCAGAAGAACTGGCCAGCCATGTTGAGAACCGGATTTTGCTGCAGCAACAACGCGCCAGCAGGCCAAGTGTCAGCCACCGCTAGACCGTTTCCTCACCACACCATCGGACAGCCGAGATGGGGGCGCCACAGCTGCTTTCCCCGATTCTGCGGGCCAGATGGCCTGAGACATGGTCCAGGCACGACTGACGCAAGCGTCCAGCCACTGATCGCGCTGATCAGCAGCGATAAACCTCGAGTACGGAGTATCCGGCCCGCCACTCCGTAGTCGACTGTCGATCTGGTCCTTGCACGGTCGAGAACTTTGAGAAATACTCCGTTACTATCATCTCTGCTGCGGGTGAGGAACACAAGAGACTTTTCGGCATGTCAGCTAGACAAGGATAGTCGAGGCCGCGTACGAGTATGCGAGTCAATCTATGCAGCCAAGACAGGCACGCCGACGCAAGTGAGGAGACGGTCAACGTGTACTTTGCGTAAGCAGCAGACATCAAGAGCAGAACTCTTTTGAGGCACATGCGGGAAGTGTGCAGAAGCTCATCTCCCAGCCTCCTCCTGCGCGTAAGCGTTGAACGAATGGTTCCGTGCGCGAAGCCAATGCCGCGATTGGGCTGTCAAACGGAGAAAGCTAGGTGACATGTGCAATTTTGGAGGGCCTGAGTTTATTTTCGGCGACGTACAGCAAAGTGACAGAAAAGGATATACACACTTGTCAAAAGTCAGTTCAGGAAAATTCATGTCAAGACTGGATAGATTTGTCTATTAATCGTCCTATGCTAAAGGGAGCCGAGATCCTGTACGATTGTACGTCCCAGTTCCTCCCAGTCCGAACCTGATCGCCAAGTCATTGTACTGTCTATGCAATGTGCCCTTGTTGGAACGCCGCGCTATGCAGGTGTTGTACAGAAGCCACTGTCCTCGATTCTAACATGCATGATTTACTCAATTGCGATGCGTCGGCTCTCAGGTGCGGGTGCCTTGGGCACAACAATGCTTAGGATGCCGTTCTTGAGGGAGGCCTTGACGGCTTCCTGGTTCACGCGGTGAGGGAAGCTGAAGCTGCGGGTGAACTCTCCAACATGGCGCTCAGAGATCCAGTACTGCTGTTCGGCGGGCCGTTGTTCCTCGGTCTTTGCTACTTGCTGTTCGGCAGGAGCAGATGTTGGCGCAGCTACCTCCGCCTTGTTCTCGGCGGACGCGGATGAGTTGGCAGGCTCCTCGTCTTCAACAGTGGCTCTGTGTGACTTGACACTGCTGGTCTCAGAGTTGGCAGAAGTCCCCTCAATGGCAGCCTTCTGCTCGCCTTCGACAGCTTGGGGCCGGCGACCGGATTCGGATCGGCGCTCGGACCGGCCTTTGATGACCAAGGTATGTTCGTCGGTGAACTCGATGTTGAGGTCTTTCTGGTCGATACCAGGGAGTTCACCTTCCAGAGAGTAAGCGTCCTTTGTCTCCTTGAGGTCAAAGCGAGGATTGAACTGTTTTCGTGCTGCTCGGCTAGCTCTCTGGAGCTCGTTGAAGGTGTCGTCGAAGAGGCTGAAGAGAGGAGCGGCTTCGTGGCGGATTGGTCCGCAGCGCACGGGCGCAATGGCAATTCTGGGGAAGAGGAAAGACATGTTTCTCGTTTTGGAGATTGTTGGTTTAATGATTCTCGGGGTGCGAGAGTTTATGGTCGTCCTGGTCGAATACAGAAGATTTGTTGTTCGTCTTGATCTTGGTTGATGTTCGAACTGCAGGAAGCGCAGCGTCGAGGAAGACTTTATACCCTTTCATCTCGTTTGATGGAAGATGCTAGGACGACCCAGCCGGATGAGAAAGCAGGGCTGTCGTTGATGCTGGATGATTCTCCGTCCAGGCAGCGTTGGCTTGCGATTTTGCCACAAGGGGCCAGATGCTTCGACCAAATGCCAGAAGATTCCCGGTCACGTGATCTACAGATCCGGAGAAGGCGGAAGGTCTGATTGACGAGAGATGCTGCATACTCGAGGCAAGGGTTTGTCTGCCGTCGTTCAGCGAATGTCTTTGACGCCAGGCGACGAGTATAGTTCGAGCTTCCGAGCGCCCATTCTGATCAGAGCCTCCACAGCGCCAAAGTCCTTCTTGTCAATAGCTTGGTTCTTGCGGAATTCTCGCCTTTACAAATACATTACTGATTAGTCTCGAGGGAACACGACTACGTGATGAAAAGCGCTTACCGTGCTGCTCTGCGGAAGTTCTCCCTGGTCGCCTAAGAGAAGAGGCTGTGAGTGACGAACGCGGTGGCGAAACAGGCGGCGAAGGGTCACTGCACCTCTGGTTTGTCCCGCGTAGCCCGTAGACACGCCCGGTACAGCTTGAGAACTTCCCGCTGCAGACCTGAAAGGCGTGCCATTCTCTCACAGTTGAATTCAAATTGACGACTTGGAACTGAATTGAAAGTGTCCATGAAATTGGACGATGAGGTCAAGCACTCAGGGATCGCCACCTTGCCACATTCGGCGATTTGATGGTGCCGCTCTAACTGGGGATCCCTCGAACACAAGCACATGGCCCCTTTAACGTATTTCCGTCCGTCGCATGAACCATTTGCACGTACAAGATCATCATATCCTTCCAGATGGTAGTTCCCAACCTCGCTACTCCTCTATGAACTTCAACAACTCTTGGTTGACCAGATCGATGCAGATGTTTGGCAACGCGTGAGGTCCACCTGTCACCACGACGAGTCGCCCGTTCTTCAACAGTTTCACGGCTTCGTATGCCGCGGCCTGGATGGGGACCACTTGATCGTCATCGCCGTGTATCACCAAGACTGGAATATCGATCTTCTTCAAGTCTTCCGTCAGGTCCGTCTCCGAGAAGACCTTGATGCACTCGTAGGCATTGACGAACCCGCACATCATCCCCTGCTGGTACCAGGATTGAATCAGCCCCTGAGAGACCTTGGCGCCGGGGCGGTTGAAGCCAAAGAAGGGACCGGAAGGGACATCGATGAAGAACTGAGCGCGGTCGCTGAGCATAGCAGTGCGGAACCCGTCGAAGACTTCGAGCGGTGTGCCTTTTGGGTTGGCCTCGGTCTGGACCATCAGGGGCGTGACAGCGCCGACGAGCACCGCTTTCTTCACGCGGCTAGAGCCATGGCGACCAAGGAAGCGTGCGACCTCGCCGCCACCGGTGGAATGTCCCACCATGACGACGTTTTTCAAGTCAAGTTTTTCAAAGAGTTGCAGGAGGTCGTCGGCGTAGGTGTCCATGTTGTTTCCGGACCACGGCTGACTTGAGCGGCCGTGACCCCTTCGGTCATGTGCGACCACACGGTATCCCTTGCTGGCGAGAAAGAACATTTGGTTCTCCCAGTTATCGGAGTTCAGGGGCCAGCCATGGGAGAAGACAACGGTGGTGGCGGCATCTTTGTTTCCCCAATCCTTATAATAGATGTCGGTACCGTCGTTGGTCTTTATGTATGGCATCTTGAAAGACGATACGGATCAGCCAAGCTTGTGAGTGTCTCGAATTGCGATGCTGCTACGGTATCCTTGCGCGCGATGAGGATGGCTTCGAACGGGCTGCTTGGGGCGTGGCGCCCTCCTGCATATATATGCATTTTGCTTTGCAACCTTCTGGACGGTCGACAGCAGTCAGATGGCAGAAACCGTGGGAACGGAGGATCGTCACGGCTCATCATTGGTCCTCGTCGGATCCCAGAATATAAGGCGCAACGAAGAAGCAATTCCGCCCACGCCGTCAGAGATCTTGTCGCCGAATATGCTGTTTAGCGCCAACCATGAGCATGCTGGAAATTGGAATTCATGTTTTTGAGAGGATCATTCACTCACCAGATCCGGCAGGAACACAGACCAAGAGACTCCGAGTGCGGAGAATTGGTTATGCGACAACAGGTGCGGAGTGCGCGCGACCGAACCGGCAGCATCCCAAGTGGAGGATTGGTGCAAGCTTAAGCAGTGTGACAAAGGCTTCGAAACCTCTTTGGGCCCATGCATGATCCGAAACATAAGGCAAGGAACCTCCCAATTCGTTCATGGAAGATGCGACCCTCCGGCCTAGAGCACACCGGGAATGTTTTCGATACCATTATCGTGTCCTCATCCCACCATGGCTGGCAACGTAATATGTTACAATGACCCACCTTACTCAGCAGGCTGGATGAGTAAACGGCCTTTATCGATTGTGGCGAGTTGTCGAGAGCAGGACCTTTGATCACCCGCATCTGTATCGCGTTTGGGGATCAAAGTTAAGCAGCGCAAGCAAAAATTGGTCACAAAGGACGACCAACGGCAGGGTTCTGCCGTGAGCAGGCTCTTCTGTCAAGCGCAATGCTGCGAAAATGCAAGGCGATGCACAGTCGGTTCCAACACGACAGCCTTGTCGACCCAGCTACTGACATCAGGCTGCTATTCCCTGTCTCTTGAGCCCCTAGAAAATGCAGATAATCCGGAATAGAGTGTCGTGTACTCACTGACTGAACATGGCACGCCAATGTAGTTAGCAATGTAGCTGGGGCCGAGATTTCCAAGCGCTGTCGGCGCGGCTCTCGTCTTCTTCAAATCAAGTTCACAATGGATCAAGCAGCCAAGTCAGAGAGGGAGGGCAGGGGAGACTTGTTGCCGAAGCGCGTTTCAATAATGTCGGTGGACTCCCTTCTCGTCTCCCTCCCTCCTCCTTGCCTTCCAATGCGGGAAGGGGGACGCAACAAGACAATGCGCGCATTGCAGAGTGCCTTGCATTGCATTCTATTCTGCCGCGAGCTTGGAAAATCGCCTGGAAGAATCATCATCTCATATCCAACTTGATCGTTCATAATGTACATCGCCGGCCGTGTCGAACGTCGGCTTCCTCGCCCATTGGCTTGGTTGCTATGCAGAAGACAACCTCACCAACCCATCCAGCCGCCCTTGCCGTGTTGACGCACAAAGCCTATAACCACAATTGTGGTGAGTTCGTACCGGGCTGCACATATGCGTGATCCCTCTTCTTGATAGATCTAGCCACGAAGGGTATTATAAACTAGACTGGTGTAGTCCACTCTACTCGCCTTCGTAGCCATCTCCCACGGTTGGATCTCGTCTGACGGTGATCTCTTGCATCGCGCCGTCCCCTTCCCGTTCACCTTCGAGCACAAGTCCCTTCTCATTTGCCAAGTGGAGAAGACAGATAAAACAATACGACGTGCTGATGTCCTTCATCTGCTGGTCGGGGTACACGGAGCGCAGATCCTGGATTAGGTCGGTGAAGTTAAGACCCTGGTCCCCTTGCTGGTCAGACATGGGGTCGGGTGGTCCGTCGACGGCAGGTTGAGGTTGGATAATGGGAGCGTCGTCGACGTCCATCATATCCACATCGCCATCGCCGTCGCCATTGTTGCTTACCCCTGGCTCGTTTGGTAGCGTTGGAGGCGGTCGGTCAAAGACGCGGATCAGTTTCGTCTCCATGCCCTTCCACATATTCTCCTTGAGTCGCCGTACGTCGACTTTCTTCGCCGTCCTCGCGTAGTTGACGTATTCAGGCCGAAGTCTCTTACCCGCCTGCGTGACGAGTTGGCTGCCGAACGACCCGGGAAGGAGATCGGATTGGCTGTTCGGGACTTGGGAGTCTGGTTGTTGTGATGCCGCCTGCTCGTCTTGTCCGTCAAGTGCGTCGAAGATGTTGGGCTGTTGTTGGGATTCCGGTTGAGGTGATAGCATCTCTCTCGCATCCATGAATGCCTGCCCGTCGTCACCGCCTCCAATATCGTCGTCGTCGTCATCGTCAATCGGTAGGGGGCCATCGAATGGCGCAAGCTGGTCATCGTCCGCAAAGAAGTTGGCATCGTAATCGCCCTTTTTCCCTTCATCGTCATCCACTTCACGATCACCGGTGGTTGCTGTGCCCAGACGATTCCTCGCGCCAAATCCCTCATCAATGATTCCCATAGAAATACCACCTTCTTTCCGCCGGATTCGTCCAACGCGACACTTCGGCTTCGTCCACAACCGCATGAGTTTCCGCGGATCGACAACCTCGTCATCCTTGTCGAGAAGATTGTGTCCTTTTGTGCGCCATTGTGCTTTCGGTAGAGAGATTTGTGAGTTCAGTACGGGTGGCTGCTCGAGTAATTCCTGCAGACTTTCCGACATGGGTCCAAGAAAGTCAATCTCAAAGGGCTCTTTCTCTTTGCGCTGTCTCGTGGTTGCAGCGTTGGTGCCGTTTGCCTCAGCTTGTTGTGCTTTCTGGATCTTCTGCATCCGCCAGTTCTCGAGGGTCAAAAATGCAGTCTTGCCTTTTGCGCGAGAGTTGAACGCCTTGTCAAAGTACGCCATGATGGATTCATGCTCCGCGTCTTCTTGGTACTTGTGCTGTAAGGACACTGCATAGTCCTGGGCACCATTTTCAAGCAGATTGTCGTCCACATCTTCAGCGCGAATGATACGGGCTTGAGCGTCCACTGCGGCTTCCTTCGCCCATGCTTCACCGCCTTCGCCAAAGCCGACGTTGTCCGCGACGTCAAACCCACCGAGAAGTCCACCGTCATCGTCGTCGTCGTCGAAGCCCATGGCATTGCTGCCGTCCAGGAAAATACCTGTTTGGTCTGCGAGATCCAGCGCGACATTGGGACCGGGAGTTGGAGCTTGCGACCCTTTCTTTTCTTTCCAGTCGTCCGGAGCTTTGAGGAAGGGAATATCCAGAGAGCCGGAAAGGTCGCCCAGCGTGAACGTTTTCATCGAGGGACAGATGTCTTGGGAGTCAAGGAGGGACATGTCGGGAAAGAATTTGGCGGCAAGGGAGGTGAGGTCGATTTCATCGTCTTGGTCGTCGACGGCATCTTGGCCTTCCTCGGTCGGTGCACTCGGCTCGTTCTGCCGTGATTCTGCTGCTTCGCTGTCCTGAGTCTGCTCTTGCTGCTTATTGTTCTCCCCGCTGAGCGCAGCATCACCGGCATCGTCACTGCTATCAAAGACAATCCTTCCATCCGAGTCGATAGACAAATGATTCAGCAGGAGGCCCTTAGCTCCACCCTCATCAAAGTCAGCGCTCGCTTTCTTGAACAGCGGATCGACAGCAAACTCCAGTTCGAGCTTCTTGCCCTGGAACGAAGCAAAGCCAGGTGCGAGAGTAGCTTCGTGGCTGCGTGCGGGTTTCCTCTTAGCCTTTTTTCTGCCATCACCATCTTCCCCCTCGTCCCCATCTTCGCCTTCTTCATCGTCTTCCTCACCGTCAGCGTTCTCTCCCTTCCTGTTCTTCTTTCCTTCTGCGCCGCCATCCGCGAGACCGCTCAATAAACGTCCCGTCTCGGTCGCCACGCTATCGACCCTGGACGTATAGATCTTGACGCAGCCATCCAGCGTGCAGCTCGCTTTCTGGAAATTGACACCGTCGCCTTCCTTCAGTAGGCTCATATCGTGGAAGTAATCAATCAGTGCAAAATTCCAACTGTTCGCCGCATTGATCTTGTTGTCGGTGGCCATTTTCATCCACTCCTCGAAGTTGGCGAGGATGGGAACGCGTTTCATGGGCGTCACGCCGTTGTCGGCGTGTCCAAGTGACGTACGCATGTTCCCTCCATTACTCTGCCTATATTGCCCTGTTTTCTTCCGTGCCTGCGCAGTTGTCGCCGCGTCTTGCGTCCTCGGTGTGCGCGGTGAGTCTGAGATATTGCTGTGGTTCGATTCTCTTCGTCTTTGGTTGAGCTTGCGTACTGGACTTGCTGCTGCGCGGATCTCGTTCATCTGGATTTCTTGAAGGGCTTGTCGGGAGTGCAGGCGCGCGACCTTTTCGCCTTTGTCATCGTTGAGGGGGATCCTGAGGTAAAGGAAGTGTTAGCTTCGATGTAGAATTGAGGATGCATTGTGCGCGGATGTGTCGTGCATGCGGCTCGAGTGACTTGGGTGGTAGTCTTACTTCACCGGTGACAGCTTGCTCTTTTCTCGCGCCATGTTCATGACGACTGCCTGCCGACTGGGACGGACACTCGACTCTCTTACAACACGAGGCATCTTGCCTTTTGCTGTGCCGTCGCGGGCCAGGGCGCCTTTCACCGCCGCCTTTTTATTTCACGTCGCAGGGCTCGAGAAACCTCCGGACAGTTATAAAAATCGGACTTGGGTGGCCTTGTAGCTTCACAGATCTATATCAATTTGAAGATTGAGTTGGAGTCGCCAGTTCTTTGGTGTCTCCGCTTGTTGACATGTTGACAATGTACGGAAATGGTTAGGGCGGGCACTTCCGCTTCCCCCGACATCACGTGCGCAGTTCGTTTGAGGAAGAGCTCAACCGAGTAGGGGCGAGAGAAACCATACATACGCACAGTCATGGGATTATGTTCGGCCTGTAGTATCTGGAGGCGCTCCAGCCTCGGTGTCCTCTTCTCCTCATACACTCTGGTTCCAACCACTCCTGCACCCGATATCTAGCTAGTCCAAAACTCTTCCAGCAACCGCACTGGTACTACGATCTTTCGTTTCGGTCTTGCGCAAGCCCTTGCCCAACTGAATTTCACCCAGCAATGCACCAATATCAGCAGTCCCTGAACGAGCTGGCGCAGGCATTGGTGGTGGGGGTGGCGGGCCTCCAGGAGCATCAGAGGTAGGGAACGGTGGTGGTGGCGGCGGAGGTGCGCTAGGGGCACCGCTCCCAGGAATTGGTGGAGGCGGCGGAGCTGAAGACGGCTCAAAACCACTAGGAACCGGAGGGGGCTCCTGAACAGGCGTCTGAGGCTTACTGTCCATTGCTGACAGGGGCCTTGGTGGTGCCATGGTGCCAAACAGGATAGAAGCCAAATGCTTCGCAGACCCTCCGCCTGGACGTTCTTCGTCTTCGTCACTCTCTTCCTCCTTGTCAGATCCCGCTGCCGACCATTCGTCCTCTTCAGGACGGCGACGCGACTGAGCCCCGGTAAAGCTGGGCGTCAATGGCTTGGCAGTCTCTTGTTGAGCCATGCGGTGGAACGGATTGGTAGATGCGAGATTGTCAGCCGGAGGCGCGGGCGCGGTTGGTGGTGCCGGCGGTGGTGCAAAGGTTTGAGCTTGTGGAACCGGAGGTGGCGAGAAGACTGGCTGCCCATTTTCTGCGGGTTTGCTTTGTGAAAGCTTGCGGAAGTATGGGTTCCGTGACTCTTGAGCAGCAGGTGGGCTGGAGACCGGAGTGGGCTCATAGCCACTGCTTGCTGACCGTTCCGGGGCAGCATGGCTGAGCGGGGGTGAGGCAACTGAGCCTGTCAGCACCTGGCTTGTTGCCGGTGTACTCTCTTGCGGCGTGATCTGCTGTGGACCCTCGTCCTCGTCCGATGATGAATCATTCTCAATTTGTTCAAGCTGAAGCTGGAGTTGTCGCTCCCGCTCCCGGGCTGCTTCAAGCTCAGCTCGTTGCGCTGCGAGCTTGGCCTCCTTCTCCTTCGCCTCTTTCTCCGCAGCCTTTTTGCGAGCCTTTTCTTCCTGCTTCTTGATCTTACCGGCCTTGACTTGCTCCTCTAGTGCTCGCAACCGAGCTTGGGCAGCCTCGCGCTCTTTCTCGAGGTCATTTTCTTGCGCCTTGGCCGCAGCCCTGAAATGGTGTCAGCCAATATAACGGTTGTACTGATGTCAAACTTACTCCAGTCGTTCTCGTTCACGTTTCTCTGTTGCTTGCGCCGCTCTGATCTGCGCGGCCGCTTCTTCTTCAGCCTTGGCGCGGACTGCCGCTTCCTCTTCCTTAGCACGAGCAGCAGCTTCGGCCGCTCTCTTGGCCGAGAAATCCGTGCTGTCCTGTCTCTGCTTCCGCGGTGCTGGCGGCGGTGGCTTCTTCTCGTTCTTTGGGCTGGGAGGGACAACACCCTCATTGGCGAGTCTCTGCTGTCGCTCCTGTTCGCGTCTCGCATCTTCGGCTTCGGCCTTTCGCACCCGCTCCTCTCTCTCGCGCCTTTCACGTTCCTGTCTTTGCGCAGGTGTCTCGCCAGCGTCGCCAGCTGGCTTGAGACCGGCTGCTGCCATTCTTTCTTGGATACGTTTGAGGGCCTTCTCTTTGGCAGAAGCGACGCGATCTTGCTGCGATTGGCCAACGGAAGAGGTTGAAGGGGAAGAGGTCGGTGCTGGACGCAAGGGCGAATCGCCGTTCGTGGGCTTTGTGTCCTCACGGTTGTAGTCACGCGAAGCTCGTCTAGCAGGAGCTTGCCGAGATTGCCTGCCCATGTTAGTGATCAATCATCAAAAGTGAGGTTGGTGCTTACTCTTCTTTGCGGATCTTCGCGGTCCTACTACTGCGTTGCAGATCGTAGATAAGTTCTTTGATCTCGTCCTCGACGCCCAGTGCTTCTTCCCATCTCCTTCGTTCATGCTCTTGAGTAGCGTTTTCGCCTGAGTCGCGTAGACCATCCTCTAGAGTGGTCACGAAATCCTTGACACTATCTTCGACATCTCGGGTCATTGCTTCGTGCCGCTCCTGCTCCGACCTTATGCTGGATGTTTCTTGTTCTAATCGTCTCTGAGCACCACTCTCATCGTCCGCTGCAGGGGCAGGACGACCGGCTAGTTCGGCGGCTCGTGCTTGCATCCTAGCGCGCGCTCGTGCCTTGATCCGATCTGCTTCGGTGACACTGCCTCCAGGGCCGGTTCCAACAATGTTCGAGGCGCTATTTGGGTGGGCTTTGGCATCTTTTAGACGGAAAAGCTGCAACTTGGCCTCGGCAATGCCCCTTTCGACCTTCCGAACATCAGACGCAAGTTGTGGCAGTCGATCCTGGTATCGCTGCAGCTCTCTTCTCATTGATCTCCTCTCGGCACCCGTGTCACCGCCAGTCAAGCCGGAGTTGGGATGGGTGTCACAGTCATCTTGAACACGGCGGATCTGCCGGAAGAGTTCTTCGGCCTCCCTTCTGTCCCTACGATCCAGGACATCATCATCATCCGCTTGCCTCTCGTCCTGGAAATCAGTAGCGTCAAGCAAGATCTTCTTCTCACGGATCTTCTTCCTGATCTGATCAGGGGTCAGGTCGTCATAGGCAGAATCGCCGACATCGGATGATGGTGCTGGAGACGAAGTTCTACTACCCCCATCTCCCAGACGACGTCGAGCGCTGGAGCGGTAGCCAACCGCGTCATCGTTATTACGGAAGATCGTTGCATCTTTGCGACCAAAACTGGGTGAAGCTGAACCAGCACGGAACGAGTGATCCTTCAGATAGCTAACGCCCGTCTTTTGCGGCTGCAAAAATGCGCCCGAGGTCTTCCGAGCCTCGGCGTCCCGGGAGAGCAGCGATTTCACAGTATCGATGGAGCTGTTGAAGTTCTTCGTCGACGGAGGGATAAGTTCGGGTGGAAGTCGAGCGGGAATAGGATACCCGTTCAATTTCCGATAGATAAGATGCATGGCCACGGCAAATTCATCCATGTTCAGCCGACCTTTGTTGTTGGGGTCAGAAAGCGTCCAGATTGCTTCTAAGTCCGACCTTTCAAGGCCGCTCTGGCCCATAATCTCTATCGCCGTATCGCCGGAGATGGAGCCGCGGCCCAAGCCGTCCCAAGCGCGGAAGAGCTGGTCGTAGATCCGCTTCTCATCCTTGGTCACGGCCCAGGGGATCTTTGCATTGCTCGTGAGACCTTGCGTAGTCCAGCTTCCTGCTTCACGGCCGGTTTGGGGCATCAGCCGCTGCTGGAGAGCTTCAATATTGGGTAAGCCACCAGCTGGCGCATTGACGAATCCCCATTGACCAGGCATTCCTGTTGGCTGAGCTTGTAGGGGACCAGTCTGCTGGGGAGACACATTTGTACCGAAGCCACCACTTGGCATGAGAGGCAGAGACGGTCGTGCGCCACCAAAACCCGCCGGCTGAGCAATACCCGGATACCCAGTAGCCTGGGGCTGCAATCCTTGGGGCTGCCCGGGAAAGCCTGTGGGCTGCGATTGAAGGCCTGGCATTTGGTTATAGAAGCCAGTCGGCTGGGATGTAAGCTGCGACAGGAGCTGCTGGTTGTTGGGTTGCTGTGGCGTAGGCTGTTGCGGCGCCGGCGGAGACATGGCGTTCTGCCTCAGTGGAGCATCAAAGTCCGGCACGTTGGTTCGCGGTGTTGGGAGTGGCTTGTCCTCGATGACACTGAATGAAATGATATCGACCATACTGGACACCTCGTTCTTGATCTTTTCGGGCAGCACCGAGGGCAACTCCTTCCCAGTCAATTTCAAATTGCACAGATACATAGCCAAAGCAAACTCTGGGAACAGGAGTTGGCCCGATTTTGTAGTGTCTGAGAGGATCCATATCTGCGATAAAGCGCCGCCTGGCAATTTCGACCTCAAAAGCAGATCTCGAGCCTTTTCTCCGCTCAGTGCTTGCCCCTCTCCCACCGCCGACTTGAACAATTGTTCAAACTTTGCCTGGTCCGTGGCGGTGATGAAGGACAACCTAATGTTTGGGATCTTGCTTGCGCTCTTGCTCTGAGCTCTTCCCCTCCTCGGCGGAGGTGCACTTGACGAGCCCTGGGTGAAGGAGGCCGCGATCTGGGAGGAAGTCTGCTGCGGGCGCAGAGGGGCAGCGGCAGGTTGCTGCGGTTGAGGTGCAGGCGGGGGGGGAGCGGCTTGAAAGGAAGGCTGCTGTTGTTGCTGGAATGGTGGTGCCTGCTGAAACGGAGGCTGCTGGGCTTGGATCTGAGGAGGATAGCCCGTAAACGGAGGCTGTTGCGCGGCAGGCTGGAAGCCCGACTGCTGCTGAAACGCAGGGAAGCCAGTCTGCTGAGCCTGCAACTGACCGGGGAAGGCGGTGGGCTGCGGAGCAAAGGGAGCTTGCTGTTGAGGAGCTTGATTAAATGAGCCGAAAGACTGCTGCTGCCCGAAGCCCCCGGGGGTAGCACCAGGGCGGGCACTGTTGGCGCCGCCTAGGAAGGAGTTGGAAGACGAATACATGCTTGCAACACACGTAGAACGCAGAAAAACAGATGGAAAACACGGAAACGATGGGATTTGAAGAAGGACTGAGTGAGACGACGCTCAGTTTCAGCAACTCGGATCGATCGACGCCATTACGAGTCCAGCTGCTGCAGCGACGTGGCTGTGCTACGGCGGAGCGCCCGCACAAAGCTGCTTTAACGCGACGCCGACTGCCATTACCATTTCATAGTTCAAAACTCACAATACTGTAGCCAGTCTTGCGGTCAACGTATATGTATGGTAGCGGGCGGTTGCGACTCTCTCGCTACACAAATACACCGCATGAAACAGCGAGATCCATCTCCAGTAGGACCCGTGTCCAGCTATTCACCCCAGTGCGCGTCTCCCACAAAAATCTCCTCGTGCAGACATGATAGAGCCTGTTCGATGTTGCCCTTCAATCGACGTGAATTTTCTATCGGCGGGACCTGCAGGACCCAGGCTCCAACAAAAGCAGACCTCGTATTCGAGCTGGGTGGTTGCTCATTGGGTCTTCTTCTGCTGCAAAGGCAAGTAACAGTTCTGATCTTCGCTCAACATGTGACCATGTAAGTCAGCCCGAAAGAGTTCACAAATGGAGGCCATCAGTCTCAGTCCAGAGGCAAAAGCTGATGTCCGGGCGCATGACAATCTCCTCGACCTGGCTGAGACCTATGAAGCCTATCTTCATCCACCCTGCTGCCCTTCACCTGTGTCGGAGCGTATCAAGACGACGGTGATGCAGACCAACCGATGTTGATGAGCAGGACGCCGACCACGCACGGGCATCATCTCAATAATCGACAGAGAAAACATGCTTACCCCAAACAAGACAAAAGCAGTCTAGGGGTACTAGGAGCGCGTACAACTACTACGACTAGGTCCATCGTGTCACTGTCTCCGGGAACGCGACAGTCCGATCTCACGTCGCAGCCTCGTACCCGACGCTACCGTTGGGACTTGGCTCATCGTCGTGATTGTCACCGCAGGAGTCCACCTGTCCCTCATGGGCGTGTGCGCTGTCTGTAATCGTTGCTCAGGGAGACACAATGCTGATAGGGGCTGCGTGAGCCTGTGCCTGCCTCGCAGCTGTGGAGCCCAGAGATGGATGAGTGGACTTGTGGATTCCGTGCCCTGAGCAACTATAATTGGGTGAAGCGAAAATTGCCACAGATCTGAAGCCGCGTGGTGAGAGCAGGGTGTGGGTTGAGTCGGACCACATTGGAGATGCTGCATTCAAGGTCGCGAGAGGGCTTCTTTGGATGAAACTTCACTTTGAACTCGAGTGTTGCTTGTATGAGCGCGCACGCAATCCAAGTAGCGTGCTCCATCCCATGCATTGTGATGCAATGATTTTTGGTTGTTTTTCTATCCATGCATGCAGACCGCAGTCCATTTCCGCCCTTAAGCAGTGCCGTGTCATATCACACCCTGTGCAACGCCCATGTCAATCACTCCGGCCGCCCACTAGAAGTACAGGGTATCACCAATGCGCAATCGCCATGTTTCGGGTCGTATCGTGTTGAGCCATGCCTCTCTGTAGGGGTACCAGGCAATCACTGTTCATTTTGTGCACCTCCAACCATCTTCCTCAACTCGTACTCGCGGGTGAAGTTGGTCTTGAGGTTGTTTAGGTCTTGGACCAGGTCGCGGGAACTGGCGAGCACGGCTTCCTTGGGAGTAATCTCACCGTCGGTCTGGACTCGGAGTTCGAAGTTGGCAAAGAGGGGGTGAGGGATCTAGTCATTAGGTGTTAGGCTGGGAGCGATGAGTCGGGTCATTACATCACTTACACGGTATGCAGCGAAGGTGACGTGGCTGTTCTTCAAGAGTTTGTCACGGAGCAAATTAGCGAGGGTGTGGTCTTCCTTGTTGAAGGTGAAGATAGTGGTGTTTGGGGTGCCTTGGACGAGAGAGTCAATATGGTGCAGACCAGATTGATTCAAGCAACTCACGGGTGTCGATCTTCTCTTCGATCTTCTTCTCCCCATCACCAAGGAGGAAAGACTCGGTACTGTATCGTCAAAGTCAGCCGCTATTACCAGTGTTGCTAGACTGAATGCAAAAAAAGCGAAGTAGCCAGCATTCTCTTGTGCGGAATGTCATATCGATCCTCTTTTAATCGCGCACCTGTCGGATATGTTGATCGCAGCATGGTCAATTCCATTTCCCCAACAATGGAGTCGGACGCCTATCTGATTGGCGGGGAAGTTTTTCCAGGCTTTACCATCGGCAGGGAGACCACCTCGGCCGCGGTCAAGATTAGAGGTGCGAGGTTGCGACGGAGGTGGTCCAGTATCCTCAGTCTCGGTGTGCTCAATATCGACGATGTTCTTTACGCTGACCTTGCTGTTGGTATCCTCGTTGCTGCGAAGTGTTAAACTAAGTCGAGGGCTCCTTGATCGGACCAGTGGCACGTCCAGATCCGGGTCCGGTCTCAGAGATGATCTAGAGTCCAGAGTCCGGAACTGACGCGACCACGGAAGGTTCAACTTACGCAGCTGCTAGATTCGCGGCGTTAGTGTCGACACCGGAACCGACGCCTCCAACCAGTTCGTTGTTCGGACGGTTCGACCAGACTCGCTGTTGGATTTGGACAAGACCAACAGGGGAAACTCGTCGTGGCGGGAGAACGAAAGCAATTTTGCGAGGTGAAGAAGATTGTCCTGGGACGGTCGCCTCTTCCGGACCCATGCCCTGGTGGTCTGACTTCTCCGACATGATGAACGACAATTTTTCCCACAAGAATGGTGTACCAACGCTAGGTATGGGCAGTTGGGGGTTCAATCAAGACAGGTTGTTGGGGTTGAAGCGTAGGCGCAGGTGAATTTGTAGTCCGGTGAAAACAACGCCAAGGCTTGGGTTCTTCGATGCAGGCGGTTGTCTAGCCAATCCTCATGGCAGCCAGTACGTCGTCCGCAGGAGAAGGTGGTCCATTTGTATCCTTCAAGCTCGACCCAGAGGTTTGAAAGGGTTGTGGCAGTTCAACTGCTATCGGGTCTGTCTCCTTGACGCAAGCTCCATTCTCTCTCGAGCCGACTTCATCATTACTTCTTCAAGCCGCCAATCTTTTATTTCCAGCAAGACGCAGAAGGATCAATCAATGAGAATTCCCACATACCGGTCTGGAGCATTCGACATTTTGTCAAAGGGGGGGGAAAATATTCAAAATGCAAAGAAGATGCTGGGTAAATGATGTTTGCGAAGAGCCAAGGCGGCAGGTGGTTAAGATTCGTCTCAAAGCAAGAGTGTCGAAGATAGGAGACAAAGATAAATTGGCAGAAACAAGATGAGGAGGACGACAAGATTATGAAGTCGAGCTGCAAGCAAGAAGGCAGGAGGCAGTGACAACGCCGTTCTTTCACTCCAGAGACGGCGTAAGTCACTCAAAAAGATTTATGAATAGAGCGGGCAAACAATAGAAATTTGCCAAGTCACGATCGGGCAACAACAACCGAGTCTTGGACCGCCATGCATCCACACCATGCACCGCTGGTGGCTATAACAAACACATACGCCACCCGCATGATGCAGGCCGAAAAGCAAGAAGCTATGTAACTTGGTCTACGGCATTACTTCGACACCGCAAGCCCCCGTTCCTGCCCCAGCGCAGAGTCGTGTCGCAAGCAGTGAAGCGGTTCCGTCTAAGCGCAGTCGGGTCCGCGGAAGTCTTCATTCGCTGGCGGGCCAGAGAAGAAGCAGGTCTAGTAGACGCTAATTCCGGCATGGAGCTCGTCTTGGGGCATGGTACGCCATGACCTCCGATCGGGGAGTATCTGCAAATCCATTGCGTATCCTCCCTCACTCGACAGGTTTGGTTCTACTCACCATCACAAAAGTTGTAAGCGCCTGTTCTGCTGGCAGGTTATAGTCTTGAATCATCCTAGGCGTTACCACAACTAGATATCTACTTTCTCCGCAGGCCCTCGATGTCGTCCATGAGTCATTCTCTCCATGCTAGCTATCCATGGACCACTCCAAACGTTCCTGTCGTGGTCTCTGCGCCAATGATGAAAATCTCACTCGGTCGCCTCGCCATATCCGTCTCTTCTGCGGGCGGTATTGGCTTCCTTGCTGGCGGGTACGACCTCTCGGGGCTGGCAGAAAATTTAGCTCAAGCGAGCGAATACGCGAAATCAACTAATATACCCCTTCACAACGGCGTGCTTCCCATCGGCGTTGGTGTCCTAAGCTGGGGCGCTTCCCTCGACCTCGCACTCGAAGCATTGCGCAAGCACCCCGTTGCAGCAGTATGGTTCTTCGCGCCGCGCCATCTGTCTGATCTGCTTGATTGGGCCAAATCAATCCGACAGATTAGCAACAACACGACAAAGATATGGGTTCAGGTCGGCACCGTTGCGGAGGCGGTGGAGGTTGCCAAGACGACGAAACCGGACGTGCTAGTTGTTCAGGGAAGCGACTCGGGCGGGCATGGGTTGAGTGAGAGGGCGAGTCTGTTGACGCTTCTGCCCGAAGTGCGAGACGCCTTTGAGGAGGAAGGAATCGAGGGGATTCCAATTGTAGCAAGTGGTGGGATTATTGATGGCAGAGGCGCTGCTGCTGCGTTGACGCTGGGGGCGGATGGAGTTTGTTTGGGGACGAGATTCCTTGCAAGCAATGAAGCGGTAATTGCAAAGGGGTATCAGGACGAAGTGCTCAGGGTAGGCGATGGAGGTGTCAGTACCGTCGCGACTACCATTTATGATATAGTTAGAGGAATCAATGACTGGCCACGGACGTACGTGGGCAGAGGGGTGGCGAATAGGACGTTTCTGGACGCGATACATGGTATGGGTGAAGAGGAGAATATCGAAATGTATAAAGAGGCCATGAAACTGGGAGATTTGGGTTGGGGACCAGAGGGTAGGATGTGTACCTACGCAGGGACAGGGATTGGGCTGGTAAAGGAAGTAATGTCTGCTGGCGACATTGTGAGGGCCGTACAACGGGAGGCAGTCGAAGTACTGCAGAAGTCGGCTGTAAAGTACAAGCTATAACCGGGTACCCTACTCTTTCTGGGTGCCTGTATGAATGAAACATTGGTGTTCATGCTGAACATGCCCAATATTCGCGCAGTCACCAGTGTCTCATTCTGGGCATGAAGACTGTCAGAGTTCCAACGAGGCTTCAATGCTAAGCTCTCTTCTTCCCAGGCCGAATGGGAGGTGTCCTAGGGTTTTGCCATTTCGCATCCTGTCACGAAGCTACAGGAGCAGGACCCTCTCCTCCGGGTATCAGCTACTCACGTGCTGAGTTAGCCGACTTGACTGCTCAATATGAATCGCGATACCGGTGATTAAGCCGTCGGGTCATCGAACACGGATTGACACCACGGAGAGCAGCTTCGCGCGAAAGCGATGGGAAGTTGACTTACCATACAGATGTTATTTCCGTTCAATAGAATCTTGGGCAATTTTGTTTGCGCTCCGGTGTAGTCGCTACCTCAAGTTAGTCTCGTGTTTCACCAATACTGAGCTTGCGCAGAGGTAAAGTAGGCGTATGGACCTACAATTCAACCACATCTTCGAGAACCATATCTATACACAGAAAGAGAACGACGTTAGTGTCCGCGTCACCCTTCATCGTACGGAGAAAGCCGTATCATGTCGGCTTTTTGGTACTTTTCGACGCATCTGAAAGACGAGTCCGCAAAGGTGGCTGACGTACTGACGTAGTCATCAAAGCCAATTAATGTGCCCGCGAATTCTGCACATCCTCGAGTTAGTAATGCCAAATCATTCAGGGTGCACAAAGGGAAGCGAAAAATCCCAGCTAGGGAAATGCCAGTGACAAATAGATTAACAGACAATCTCGAAGCCGCAAAATAAATTCTCCGGCGAGCAATTCACTGAGCCGTACCTTTATCACCCTTCATGATGATCCATATCCTCGAGCCAACACACTTGTCGATCAGTTCTGCAGATTTCTGGTCAGCAACGCGTTCGGCGTCTCTGGGAAAGCTTGGTGCTGAGAAGTGGAATATACCTAGTGGCAGAAGTTGCGAAGCCATGGCCGGGGGTCTCGACGTCAGCATAGGGGAGGCGGCAAAAGAGGATAATCGTTCGTTAGGACGCGCACGTCAATCCAATCGTTTCGACAAGGCCGCTGCGAAGATTGGAAGTTGTAACAGTCCAATTTGTTCGATCGAAGTGCAGCAAAGGTCAGACTATCACTTCGCAAGCAACTGGATGTCAAGGCTGAAGAGCCTTGCGGCCAATGCCAAGCCGGCAAAAGGTGATGCCGATGCCGGTGTCCCTTTAAGTTCGAGTTCCCTTTGAGAATGATGCGGAAGGAACCGCCAGGAACAGCCTTTGACGTCAATATCATGTGATGACTTTTCTCGCATCTTTGAAGCCCGCAGTCTCTCACATCGGATGCAGAGCTTACCGCTCAAGTTCGCTACCAGTGCGGCGCACTCATCTGCCTGACAGTCGTCCGCGCTCTTCGAGAGTCAAATAGTGGGACTCCCTGATGCCGTCCATCTGGGCATACTTCTTGTGGCTATGGACAACCCTCGCCGCTGCGTTCCCTACTCGGTCCCCAGTTACCATCAACGGGAACGAGATTTCACAATCCCTCTTTGAATCCCTCGAAGAACTCGCTCGCATCGTCGATATATCCTACTGCGTCGGCACCAGCGGCATTCGCAAACCTTTCAAATGTCTATCTCGATGTAGCGATTTTGAAGGGTTCGAACTGGTCACCACCTGGAACACCGGCCCCCTGCTGTCGGATTCGTCCGGCTACATCGCGTTGAGCCATGCGCCGTTCGAGAAGAGAGTGATCGTTGCTTTCAGGGGGACATACTCCATCGCCAACACGATTGCTGATTTGAGCACAAATCCAGCGGAATATGCGCCCTTCCCCTCGGATAGTAATAACGACAGTGTTTGTACGAACGTTGCCGAGGGCGCTGGCAAGCCGCCTGGCGGCCGTGGCCAGCAAAATACTAAAGAACCACTCCTGCCACAACTGCTCCAGCAACAGCGCAACAGGGAGAAGAGAACCGTACTCGAGCCGCCGGAATGTCCCAACTGCACAGTACACTCCGGGTTCATGACCTCCTGGCGCAATACACGCTGTATAGTCATCCCTCACGTGGAGAGGGCGCTGCGAGACTATCCTGGCTATAAACTGGTTTTGGTAGGCCACTCCCTCGGAGGAGCCGTGGCAGCACTCGCGTAAGTGACCCCATTAGAGGAAACACTAGTGCCTTGATCACGTCCTATCCTTCCGGGGTTTGGACTCGTCGATGTTTTGCATATACGTATATACTGACGCAAACCTACAGGTCCCTCGAGATGCAAGCTCGGGGCTGGGATCCTCACGTAACCACCTTCGGGGAACCGCGCATCGGCAACCTAGCCCTCAACCAATTCATTGACAAGCGGTTCAACCTGAACTCGACGAACCCCGAAAGCCTGAAGTATAGAAGGGTGACGCACATCGAAGACCCTGTCCCATTGTTGCCCCTCGAAGAATGGGGCTATAGAATGCACGCGGGCGAGATTTTCATCTCGAAACCCTCTCTCCCACCCACGCGGGCAGATGTCAGACATTGCATGGGCGATGAAGATCCCTCGTGCATTAATGACGCTCCTGATGCTGCTCGCGACCACCCCGTCGTTACGGGCGACGCCGACGCCAATGATGGAAGCACCCACTCGGGCGTCAAAGAAATGTGGGAACTGGGCAGGCGCTATAAACTGTGGGAACTTTTCTTCGCGCACAGGGACTATTTCTGGAGGTTGGGCCTCTGTGTGCCTGGAGGGGATCCTTGGGACTGGAGCCGCGGGAAATACAACGTCACTGGAAGGGATATCGAACATGAAAGGCTTGATGAGTTATAAAGTGATGACTGATGAGTGACGATTGATGATTTTGCCGCTTGGGTGCCCGCCAGGTTTGTCGAGTTTGGGATGACCTTTCTTTTCAAGCGGGGGACTCGGGAGGCTACCTGCAGTAATCTTGGGATTCGTGATCAAAAGCATGGCGTTGGATGTGCGGTGCACCTTTGGCTTAATCGTATATAATACTCGAACTCATGGCGGTAACGCGCTCGCGGACGCCGCAATGAGCCGATCCAAGACTGTCCATATCTCAATGAAACATAGAATTGCACGGATCTTCAACGTGCTGTTTTTGATTTATGAGCCATCTACTCCGTACGTATATATTCCTCACAGCTGAGTTCCGCCGTCGTCGACGTCGACGGCATCGTCAGAATCATCCGTGTCGTCGTCGTCGTTGTCTTCGTCTTCGTCGTCAAACTTTTCAAAGTCATCATTGGCATCTTCTTCTTCCTCTGCCTCGTCACCCTCAGGAGAGATAGTGTCTTCGTCGTCCGCAGCCGCGTCCATATCCACACCCACTGGTGCCAGAGCATCAGCCTTTCGCTTCCCCGGCATCTCGCCGAGTCGGCCTTCTCGGCCTTCCACGAGCTGGGCCCCTGCGTCAACATCCGCGTCCGCGACACCCTCTCTCTTCGGCGGCGGGGTGAACCATGGAATCTTGCCCCTGAGGAAGTCATTCAGCACCATTTTCGCGACGCCGTCAACGTCCGGTTCTCCACCCTTGAGCAACCTGCCGCCCTTTCGGGCCAGGATGCTAAGAAATTCAATCGCGTCGTCGTTGTACTCTGAGGCTTTGAGCTCGTACGTCCGCTCGATATGTTTCGTCTGCGTCCGACGCAGGACGGCGTCGACGTATTGGGCCGGGTGCTCTACGTTCTCCACCCGCACGACGCCCCTCAGCAGGATATCTTGTTCGCTGTCGCCGTGGCTGGGCGGCACGACGCCGGGGCAATCAATCAGATAGATCCTCTTCATGAGGGTAATGTATTGCCAGACCTTCGTCTCGCCGGGGATAGGTGCGACGGTACAGACGCGTTTCTTGCGCAATGTGTTGATGATGCTGGATTTCCCCGTGTTGGGGTACCCGATGAAGCCGACGGAGATTTGTTTCCTCGAAGCGTGAAGCGTCGAGAATTGGCGTAGCAACGTGATCAGCGAGCCCTTGCCGAACGAATTCGTCATCGAAGCATGGAATGCTAGTGTTGGATATTCCTTCGAGAGGAGCCGGACCCACTGGGCCTGTTTGCCAATAGTCAGTCTTTGGTGGCCGTTGGCAAAGAAAGTTGTATGAGACATTACTAAGAGAAATGCTATTGGTGTGAAAGAGCAAACCTCAACTCAAACGAAACACGCGTTGCACTCTGTGACGAATGCTTCCAAGACGGATGCAAGTGTCGGGAACCGTCCCCCAAGGGGGAGGGCGAGCGCGGCTTGATGTACCAAAGCTGTAACAGGCTATTTTCACGGAGAAAGGTGCGCATGAGGGTGCGCGAAAGGAGCCTTGACTTAGCGATGGATGGGGAAAGGGGGCGCAGCGAACATGGGAAGCTCCAACGAAAAGAAGAGAGAAGGAAGAGAGAAAACAAGACTTACCGCAATGCTGGTCGGCACCAAATCGCACTTGTTGAGCACGAACACCAGGTGCTTGTGCGGCGCCTCTTCTCGGATGTACTTCTCCACGCTCCGACATCTCGTGCCCTCGGGATCTCTTGCGTCTAGGACATGGATGATCACGTCTGACGAGTCAATGACTTTGTACAGCTCGTTCCAGATGCGCTTGCTCTGGCCCTTTGAGAAGATTGGCTCGCGAGCAGTCGTGAGTTCCCCGTCTTCCTGCCCTTGCATCTGTTCGGCGGTTTGTCCGCTCAGGAGCTTGTTCTCTTCCAGTCTTTCGAGGTAGTTGTCGTGCATCTTGACAGACTCGCCCGCCAGGTCGGCCACCGAACCGGCACTCAACTTCACCCTCTTGCGCTGCGATTTCGGGCCAAAAGTGTCCGCAAACGGAGCAGACTCGACGGCAATTTTGGCCTGGTGCTGCTTGATCCCGTTCTTCGTATTCTCAGCGTCCCGAATCAAGCTCATGGGTAATTTATTCGTCTTCAGCAGCACCTGATACGGATCCGCCGCCCTCTCGGCTACAGCCTGTCGAAACGAGTCCAGAGCGTCTTGCGATATAACTCTCGTGTTGCCGAACCACTTCCGATTGGGCTCGACTCGTGCCTTGGGGAGTTCGCGGGATTGGTAGGACGCGGCTTTTGTAATTTTTCCTTCCGCATTTCGTTGTGCCTTGCCGTCTTTGAGCATGTTCAAGGTCTTCAGCTTTTTGGCGTTGCTAGGCAGACAGGTTAGCTTTTTCTACCCGTTTGCCTACATCGGCCGAGTCAAGCGCACCGATAGAAATTCTCGCCTTTGACCTTTACATTGGCCATGCCGTCTGTTGAAACACCCTGCCGCTCACGGCGGGATGCTTCTTTCTTTCGTGCCCCCATTTTGAGTATCGAAGACCCTCAACAACGGATGGGTCCTGGTAGTTTCTCAAGCTACAGTGTCAGAAAGCAGGGTGAGAACGGCTCGAGGTCGCGAAATTCATAGGATGGAGAAATTTTGGGGGTTGGCGGTAGAACATCGGAACAGAACGTCCAGCCCGCCTTGGCGGTGAGGTCCTTTACATAAGCCTGCGAGGCTGCGAGGCACTCCAGTCAGCAAGAAACCAGTCTCGCTCATGAACAAGTTACCTCTCCTGCGTAGAGCTAGTGGACCTCTTGCAATTGACCGCTATCTATACAAGCCCAACTCTTTCCCGCCCCTATCAAAGGTACGATTCTCTCCTTCCCGACTCATTGCTCCGGTAGATCGCCTCAATCATCTTATGCCGCAGCAACGCGTCCTCAAATGTGACCACACTTCCGTGTCCATGTCCGATAACAGCATCCCAAGCCTTTCCCACATTATAAGCAAAGTCCTTCGCCGGCTCGACCTCGATTTCCTTCAACTTCTCACTTCCGTCCCCAAACGCCACGAATTTGATGGTGGGATGAAACATCTGGATATGCCCCTTCGGCGCCTCAAGCACGAGCGTTCCCTTCGTCCCATTGATCTCCCAATAGAAGTCCTTCCCCGTATCGGATACACCGCCCTGATACACGACGGTGACGACGCCGCCTGACTTCTGTAACGTCCCCGACACAGACATCCAATCGTGGCTCGACTTCTGCACAGTTCTGAGCACTTTGCCCTCGGAGTCGACAATGTCCATCGTGGGTCGTCGAATCGCCAGCTTGGCGGATAACTCGCTCATCTCGCCCAGCACGTAACACATCGCGTCCATGGCATGCCCCACGGGGATGCTCAGCATGTTCGCCCCATTGTCAATGTCCGCCATGTACTCGTATACTGGCGCCTCGGTGGCACCAAGGACCATTCCGGACCCGTACATTGTCGTGCCTAGGATCTCACCCAACTCGCCGTTCTCGACCATCTGCTTCGCCCGAAGGATACTCGGGTTTTGACGGGCTTGCAGGCCGACGATGTTACGCACACCAGCTTTGTGTGCTAGAGCGGTGAGTTCCTCCGCTTCCTTGACATTGGCCGCGAGGGGCCACTCGACGAAGATCTGCTTCTTCGCTTCCAGCGCAGGTTTGATGAAGCCATAATGCGTGGGGACTTTCACCGAGACGGCGACCATGTCGACGTTTTTATCGTTGGCGAGCGATTCGGGGTCCTCGTAGCAGGCGACACCGTTGCCGAGCTGGTACTTCTCCACGGCTCTCTTGGCCGAGGCGATGCTGCTATTCTGAAGGGCCGCGATTTTGAAGTCCCCGGGCTTGGACTGAAAATATGGCAAATGCGATCGTGCGGCCCATTGTCTGGTGGGTTGTGCGTTAGTGCTTGGAGCCCCTGTGTACGCGGCTCTAATGGTATTGTGGGCGAGATACGTACCCATCAGCAGACAAGCCGATAAAACCAAGTCTGATAGGTGCCATTTGCGTTCTGGAATCCGGACGAGTTTTAAATTGGGCTGTTCAACTGTTTTTGTTAGGAGCTTGCGTGTTCCGCCTTTGCTGTCTCAAGTCTCGGATTGATAGCTTTTTCTTGTTTTCAAGTGACGAATGATCGAATGATTTCTTTCCGCAAGCCAGGGCATGTCAATGTATTATATATAACCGCGACCCCAGAATGCTTTGTAACGTACACGAGAAGCCTGGGCTTGCCCTGATCTGGATCCTTAACGTAGATGAAAACATCAGGTAAAGTCTTGCGATCTAGCTCAGCAACCGGAAAAGAGTTTCCGACTCCATGATTCGATGGATGTCTGCCGGATGGCCTAGTGTGATCTTCACAATGTCAAGGGGCAGCGCCAAAATCTGTCTATGAGTCGTGGTAGATGAAAGGGCGGCCTTGGCGATTAGAAATACGGCACACCCACAAGTTGCTTCAGCCTCGCTTTGACGTCTTCTCTGTCGTCAATGATTTGGGGATGAGGCGCCAGGCGAGAACCTCAAGGTCGTTGCTACTGTACATCACTGGGTCTCTGTCACCTACGTGCATATTGGTCCTGTGCATATTGAGGATTGCTGACAAACTAAGCAACAGCGACGCGGTCGAGCGGCCGCTTCGACCAGACGGCGTTCGTCCGTGCCAAGCTGGGAAAACCAAGTGCGATCAAGGCCTCAAAGCAAGTAGGATCAAGACTTTCCCTCTCAATCCTCTCCCTCCCCTGTGCTGAAAACCCAGTCGCAGAAGCAGCTGCAGAGTTTACAAAACACCGTCCTGTCTATCGATGCCCGAGAACCGAAACCTCTATTGCTTGTCCAGTCTAATACAGGGTATCGATGCCGTCGTTGATCTCTATGCGTCCCTTCATCAACTCATCAAACGCCTCACGAATCCAGCGCCGCTTTCAACAGTAATGGAATACTCGCATCACGCCCAGCTCTCGGAACGGCGCTCGGCAGGCTCGTGCTACGTTCCTCGCGCGAGTTTCTCGAGAATTGACAAGACACCTAGAAAGGTTAGTTACGGATCTCATACTAGGCAGACTTCATCACCTACCAGTCACACCTTGAGTCAACGTAGCCGATGCTTCGGTGCTTCTGGCACCCAAAGTCACCGTGATGACATCGCGGATCTTGCCTGCCTTTTCCAATTTGTGCGCCCAGTTGAAGACGTATTCATCCTCCCTCGAATCTCCAATGACCATGAGAAAATCGGGAAACCTAGCGCCTTTTTCCCGAGCCAGCTTTTCCAGATTCTCGGCGACCAACTGAGCGGCTGCTCCTTTGTTGACGTTGATTTCCGAGATGCAGAGCGCGTCATCGACTGGAACGGCATTGACATTCTGCCCGCGACATGCATCGTTGATGTGATTGGCGCATTCGCCAGCTTGCTTGAAAGCTCCCGATCCATCCTCTGCATCCGAGTAATCGAAGATGATAGACGCGTGCCGCATTTCGATTCGACTTCCCTCCACTCTCTCCACGTAGTACTGTAGAATGCTCCGGACGCCCTTCTTCCAGCTCTCAACATGCGCAGGGTCGATCAGTTCCTGCCACTCATCCGTCCCAGGGTCCATCACAAAAGCACCATTCTCAGCGATCAACCCGATGCCGCTAACTTGACTGAAGAGTCTCTCCATCTCTTCCGGCATTCTTGAGCTCATCACATACACGATGTTCTTCTTGTCTTCGATGAGGTCATTCAGAACATCGATCGATCTTTTCGGAGTAGTCAAGATAATGTCGGTTGGCGAGCCCCAAGACGCCAAAGTGCCTTCGTAATCCAAGATAATCAGGCGTCTTTCGGCCTTCTGATACTTCGACTTTGTGGAAGACACTGACAACCGGGGAACTGCGGTGGAGTCACGGACTCGGTGTTCCCTCCATGCATGCTCCAGATCGTTGAGGTATTGCTCGTACCATCGCACCGCGTTCTGTTCAATGACAACATCGTACATTGCCTTCCACCGCCTCTCACGCTCCTCGGGTGACATATCAAGAGCTTGCTTAATAGCGTCGGCACAATTGCTGTAGTGCCAGGGGTTGACCAAGAGGGCATTGTGTCCGAAAACAGTGGCCGACCCGGTGAACTCACTAAGTATCAACGGGCCATACTTGTTCTCCGACAACTTGCCGTCCTGACAGACGATCCACTCATGGCTGGTCAGATTCATGCCCTCGCGCAGACTAGTGATCATCAGACACTCCGCCACAGTGAGCAGTGCCATGTACTGAGCAAAGTCGATGTCTTGCTTCAAGAACACGAGAGGCTGATGGGCCAGAGTCGAGTGAGTGGAGTTGACACGGGTGACGATGTCGGCCACGGTAGCGCTGAGTTCGGGGTCCTCGGCAGACGAGGTGGCAATCTGGATGAGCACGACCTGATCTCTGTACTCGGGGTACTTGTTGAGGAAGAGCTCGTAAGACAATATCTTTTGACGAACTCCGCGGATAGTGTCCAACTTGTCACGCGCAACGATGATTCTCTTGCCACGGTACTTTTCGGTGATGGTCTGCACCCAGTCCTTCACCTCGTCTGCTTGACGTTGGTGGTCGATAGCCTTCGGATCAATACCAATCGGGCAAGTGTCTACGTGAACAAATCTGCCGTCTTCAAGGATGACGCCGTGTTTGGTGGCTTCGACGTTGAGTAGACGGCTGCAAGTTTGCAAGAAGTGATGGCCATACTCGTCGTTCTGAAATCCGATCATGTTGGCACCTAGCATACCCTGTAGCAGCTCGGTGCGCACTGCAAGGCATCGAAAGATCTCAGATGAAGGAAATGCCGTATGCAAAAAGAAGCCAATTTCAGCCTCTGGAAGCCTTTGGCGCAGCAACACCGGCAGGAGCATAAGGTGGTAGTCGTGGATCCAAATCTTGTCACCCTTCTTCCAATTCTTTGCGATGCGTTCGGCGAAAGCCTCATTGACCTTGACATAAAATACCCACGAGTGGTCTTCATACGCCTTGCTCTTCGGGTGGTCGGGAATCTGATAGTGGACCACCGGCCAGAGGATGGTCTTGCAGTAGTGCTCGTAATGGCCGTTTAAATCGCTATCGCTGGCGTAGACGGTCAGACAATCGTAGTCATTCTCCAACTTCTCGGCAATGTTCTCTTTCATGTGATCGTCCAGGGCGTCGACTGGACAACCGAGTGTTCCAACCCAGGTCTTCTCATCGCATATGCCGGCGTCCACTGCGGCGTCAACTGCATTGTAAAGACCGCCATTCCCCAGAGGCGCCCTCTCAACTTCGTAGTTGTAGTTCGAAAAGCGCCGTTCATGGCTGACAGTTCTTGTCCGCTGTCGACGGTGATGCTTGTTGGTAGTATTGTATGCGATTTGAATGGCCTTCTCTTTGAGCTCCTTAAGCTCTTTGATGCCGCCCCCTGCATGCCTCAGGATCGAGCTGGGAGGAGGCGACTTGGCTCTCGAGGGAGGTTGGTTCCAGCCAAACGTCTTCCCCCAGCCAGGCGAGTGAAGGTCGTGTCGGGAGATAGTTCGCACAGGTATGCCGGCGCCTGGTCTATCGTGTGGAAGCTTGAGGCTGATCTTGCGGTCAATCTGAGGTCGAAAGATCTTCTCATGGTCGGTGGTGCCGCCTGGAGTAGGAGGGATGGGACCTGGTGTCTGGACGGGAACCCCAGTTATGCCCGCATTCGGTGTGAAGAGGCTGATTGGCTGCGTCTCGTGCATGAGCGATGACTGAGAGACGGCGGATCGCTGCCGGTCAAGTTCTGGAGACTGTGACCTGGACGTAGATCCAGGAGCGTCGAAGTTGACGGTGTAGGGAAGGAATAGAGACGCCACGAAGATGGTCATTGTCGCGTCTGATGCTGCGAGTCCACGTTAAACCTAGGAAAAATAACAATCGCGAATTCCGAGGCTTTCGAGTGATCGGCTCACTCTCAACTACGTCGAAGGTGAAGAGTCACTTTGACGGTGAGGTGGAGTGCGTAGAAGTATTCACAGCTAGGGTCAGATAGACCAGGCCCCGCCGTCAGTAAATGAAGGCTCAGGAACCGTTTACCAAACCAGAGGAAAGAGCAAGTTTGTAACCAAGGAAGAAGGAGTGAATAAGAATAAGATCATGGTCAATGGTGGGTGGAACGAGCGTGGTAGGGCAAGGGCGAGGTGTCAGTCGTCTGAAGCTATGATGCGTTGGGTGCCCGTAAGTTTTTTACACATGCTAAAGTGATACAGGCCCCATTAGGTAGCGGCGCGAATGGTGGGAATGGAACTGCTCGTAAATCCCGTCACTGCCAGCATCCAACATCGGATCAGGATTTCGAGAGCGCGGTTGGCATTTCCGTTGCCGCGTCCGGTTTTTCCCAAGCTTGGAAGTGACGTTGCTGCATCGCGCCACGGGTGGAGCAGTCCGTTAGGGCTCTGGATTCGACCTAGCAGCTCCAAACAGCCCGGAACTTCGGGCTAGGGGACCCCCCAGGCGTTATGCTGGTCTCGTCTGGAAATATTTGTAGGTAAGCGGCCCTCATCCTCTTGTTTAACTGGCTCGGTCTGCCATCCACCGCCCAACCCGCAAACTCTCTTGCAACCACGCCCTCGAAGGTTCCCGTCAGTTCTCGGAACCTCAGACCACCAACCATTTCACTGTCGCCTTGTCCGTCGCTGCCTGGTGCGATTCTCAGGGGATATTGCCTTGAGTTGTTGGCGAGACTTTCCCCGAGCCCTGCAGTGGCGATGCAGCTAAACATCGATCTGTTACTCAGTACGAGGTACAATCTTTTCTGAACTCCCACTCTTCTGCCATGCCCCTCTATCTTACTGCGTCCCACTCGTCGCGGGTAAACAAGCCGGCCAGGAGACCCGCCGAGACTGGACGTCGACACTCTTCCTCTCCTTTCGCGAATCTTCCGCGCAGTAAACCGACTGGCCAGCGGACACAGTCACTCGCCGAGGCGGTTGGCGACGACCCGAACGCCTGGGAAGACAGTGAAGACAGATTGACACCAAGTGGCAAAGTCCTGTCGACCATCGCTGTTGACTCCGCCAAAGATGTCCTAAGTGCCATGCAATATGCTCGTGCATCCATGTTTGCGGCGCTCCCGGAGCGAGCGGGCATGAATAGCGTGCGCGTTGCCGAGGTGCTCAACTTCCAGCGGAATATGCCACCCATTGTGTCGTTAGCGCATGTTCATGCTCTGATAGCCGCTTCATCCAAGACGGAGCGGGACATCGCTGCGTTGCAAGCCACCGGTAAGATTCGAAGGATCAAAATTACGGGTCGAGGCAACGATATCAGTGGTCTGGGTGAAGTCGTCATCAGCATGGACGAGTTACAAACCTTGCTTGATCGAAGCGACGTTCCACCAAATGTTCGAGTTGATTTCTGCAACGTGCTGCGCGCTCACCCTCGAGTCACCGGCATTCCGCCCCAAGAGTTGCCGACGTCTCATGTGACCGCCTTGACTCGAACTGGCTTTCTTGTCTCGTCATCACTGACCGGGTCTCGGAATGTTTCTTTGGCTGGTTCATCTCTTGTGTCCATGCCCAAAATCTCCCGTGCTGCCTCAGGCTCAGCAGGTGCCATTGGTGGAGAGTCAACGTTCGAGAATTTAGGTGGGGTAGGTACGGCTCGGCGATCGAGCTCCTCCCTCTACCAGACGCAAGCAAACGAGTTGGTGCTCTCACTGCCCAATATCGGGCCATACCTGAGGCTATTAGCTGCCGGTCGCGCACATTTACTTGAGCTTCTGGGCAAATCAAAATACAAAGAGGCCCCGCTGTATCTCCTGCGCGAACGATGGGACGGGGCTGTTGATTCCGACAATCGTGTTTCTACAGCCAAGCGAATCAGGGGGGAGTTTTCCGGCGTCATGCCGGCGAAAACGAAGAAATGGAAGGATTTATATGGTCTGAACTTTGATTGGGTTTTGGAAGAGTGCCTGGGTGCGGGACTAATTGAGCTCTTCGAGACTCGTAGCGTTGGTCTTGGTGTACGAGCACTGACCTGATGCGCCCACCATCAAACAGCCATGGGGAACAATACTCTCTCACAAGCATCTACTATTCACATATCCAGGCTACCTGGCTCATCGCCGAATAGTGCAACAAGCCGGCAAACCCGCCCAATTGAGGGCACACTCCGGAGCGGACATCCAGCAAATAGTCCTCCCCGGCGAGCGGTTTTCTGGGGAACCGGAGCTCGGTGTAACGGAGTTGGGGTAGAGGTCACCTCAGAGACGATAGCAATCTGACCGTCTCTGAATGTTTTGATGTCCGGCAACTGTTACCGCAAAATGTGGTATCTGAGCACCGTTACGCCCGTTTGCTTTCAAGGCGGCCGTACCCACCAGAATTGCAGAGCTGCTTCGTGTTCCACATGCAAGGCAAACAAGCATACGCAATCATCGCGAGGTACTACAGGCACAGGAATGCTGCTCGACCACACCATTCTTCCAGCGAAAAAGCACTCTACGGAATCGGCCGATCCCTACATTGACCTTCTGGGACGGCCGTCTTCCCGTGCGCTCAAACGGTTGAGCTGACGCCCCGTAAGGCGACATCGCGTCCGCTTCTCTCTTCGACCGGTTCGGGGGCTGATAACATGAAGGGGGTAATGGTGTGCAACGCCTGCAGCGCAGAGAACAAAACATCTGGTCCGTTGGGTCATCCACCACATACGCTCCGCCTTGTCTTCAAGAGAAATTGAACATTTTTCCGGCTATATCAGGAGGCTACGCAGATCCAATGCGAAGTAACGGGCGACCATGCCGTATCCGTGCAGCAGCAGCACAGTTGGAATATCTGAACTCTAGCTTGACCAGGTGTGAGGTCCAAGCCATAAATTCTCCTTAGCAACAAGTTTTGTACAAGTTCTCCCCTCTCGAGGCATGGTTTCTCCTTGGTCGCTCCGGCGCCCCAGCGCCCGTTGCACATATTTATTTGTACAGTCCCTCGAAGCGACCTGCCCCTTACTATAAGCAGCCGCCTCAGTCAGTCGAATCTTGATGCAGCAGCGCTTCCGGCAGCCACTGATTTCACAACTTCCCACCACTCAGCCGCTCTGCAATCTTCTTCATGCGTTCTTGATCCTTCCTCGCCCGCTCGGTGACATCCCCAGGCAACATAGTTCCGCCTCGCCCGTCGTCGGCGGACCGGTCCCTGCCCCGTGCAATCATCGTCTCCACTGTGTCCGGCTTGCCTTCCTTATCCCAGATCGATCTACTGGTGTCAAACGCCTGGTCGATTGCAGAGGCGAGTTGTTCTTTCGTGGTTATGAAATTTCGCGCGTTCATGTACAGCGTGTGGAGGTTGTCCAGGCGGTCCTCGTGTTTTGCGGCCAGAGTGGCTTGGTGCGCTGCGAGGCGGGAGTTGTAGATATCCTGCTCCTCTTCCGGCGAGAGTTGATGCAGCTTCTGCGGCCGCATGGCACTGGGGATGGAGACGTTCGTGAGGCGTGCGTCTTCGCGCTCCGGTTGGGAGAGGAGTCTAGCGCGGTCGAGCTGTTTGGCTGCGCTCCGGGCTGCGATTGTGTCGTCGATTGACGTCTTTCGAGCATGGAGCTCCTTTAGACTGGAGCGGAGGTGCGTTTTCCGCAGCTCCGCCATACGCCGTTTATATTTTCCCGTTTCTGTGAGTTCTCCGTCGGACAGGACGTTCTTGGGCAGGGGATCGCGCGTCACGTTGTTGAGATATGCTTGGCTGGGTTTGTCCGGGCGGCGGGCGGGGAAGAGTTCCCTTGGAAGGGGCAAGATACCCTTCGCTCGGGGCTTCCCGTCACGCACCGGTTGGAGAGGTTGGGGGACATCGATGTAGGCGGGCGATTCAGGTGGAATGTAGAGTCGGGAGGAGGAAGTGCTGAACGGTCGGTATGAGGACGGCTTCAGGAGTCGGAGGCGGCAGGACCGACATATTGAGCTTGGAAGGGAGTCCATTGCCCTGAGCATTAGGAGCTGTTAACTCCCACAACAGATCGCGCTCGTATCGGACCCGGTTGTCGTTACAGAATAATGTTTGCATAGAGCAGCTCCAAAGATGAAAGTTCGATGTCGACCGAAAGGGAATAGTCTCTCTTTCGTGGAAGGCAACTATGCCGCGGTCACGCAGTCACTTTCCTGATTCCCTTCTGTTACTTGTACCAGTTTTCCGTTCGCTGTCAACCGACATCGCACGTCTTCCAACTTGTTCTCCGTCTTCGCTTGATGCAAGTTGGCTTTCGGCTATACTACCTACAGGCGTGCTCCTGCTGCTTCAAAGCAAGCCTAGCGCCGAGCTCAATCATGCGTCTATTTCCAACGCCGTCCCGCAAAGGGCGACTGCGTGCTCAACTCGGGCTGCATTATCGATGCTCTCAGCTGCCTCGATATCCCTATATCAAGATGGAGATGTCTCCGTCAAGACGTCCTGGGAAGCTTAGCGAGATCTAAAGGTAGGCATGGAATGGGACTGCGACGCTGGGAATGGCGTGCGATGAAAGGAAATGAGCCGTTCTAGTCAGGTGCTCAGCAGACATTTAGGTTGTGAGCTGCACAGGACTGGTGTTGTGATGATCCAAGCAGTGCTCGTACGCAATGTCCATCTATCAGATGAGAGCAGTAGGGGGTATTTCCGCCTCTTCTTAGACAGGAAGAACAGTCTGTAATTTCGAAAAAAATGAAGAAGCAAGGTGGACGACTGGAGCCATCAAAAAGAGGAATTTGCGTTGCTCCTCGTCTCTTGGGGAGCCAATTTTCCACGTCTTCTGTCGACACTTCGGTCACCTGCTGCGAGGTGCATGAGACCAAAAGCCGTCGAGGTCTTCTTCACCGCGCCGATTCTGTGATGCAGGCACGTTTTCTTAGAGTCAGCCCCCACTGTCAGGCGGTGGACGTTTCTGTGGCCTCAACGCCTCACCACCCAATGATAACTTGGTGTACCTCACTGCCCGTCGTTAAGCGATGACCCTGCACTCATCATCAGCCCTATGAACTCCCCCCAACACGAGACACGCATGTGGCCCCGCTTGGCTTGCACGCTTCTCCCTCTCTCTGTTCTCTCTTCTGTGCTGCGCCCTGTCAGCCCTTGCGCCCAGTTGGCCTTGCTCCCTGTGGTGTAACACAACCACCTGTGTCCGGGAGCGTTTCTATTCCCATCGGCTACGGACTGCTCCTCCGAAGTCAGGGCTTGATTCGTCCAGGTGGGTTCTTGCATGTGGTCAGCTTTGGCATCCAGCAACACGCCAGCTACGATTCGTCGCGGACACACGAGGCCAGCACACCCTTTGGTCAATCCGCCTTTTGTCCTCATTGCCCTCTCTGGTGAGGCGCTGTCGAGATGAAATGCTGGCATTGGGCGCGGAGTTCCACTAGGCGCTGCTACGCGGTTTGAGAGAGAGAGAGAGAGAAAGACAGCATATATAAATACAAGGTGAGAAGGAAGTCGTGAAACGCTGGCTTGGTTCCTCCTCCCAGCCAGCCTCAAGCACAATTCCAGTCCTCGTACAAAAAAGCAAATCTACACAGAGACCAGAAGTAAATTACACCGTCGACCAAGAGACATATCTCCACAACAATGGCATCCGCATTCTTTGCTCGCAGAACCATCACCACTATCGACTCGACCAACCCCACGACCTCAGGCTACCTTAAATCACCCTCGACGACCTCCTCCTCATCACAACATGCCACATCCACCTCGTCAGGCCGTTCATCCGCCAGCTCTACCAAAAGAGACATCGCGAGCTCAAGTGGACGAACATCTGAAACGGATTCGCTGTCGAGTTCAATGAGCAACAGCTACGGCTCATTTATGCGTTCCCTGTACGCAAGAGGGCTATGAACGGGAAGTTGACATGTACAAGCCTTCCCGGAAGGGAAGATAATGACGCACCTCGGTTAAGCAATCAGCACTTCAGCGTGGCCTCATGGCAGTCCTCTTGCTCGATCCGTCCCTGGGGGGCCACAGTACCAGGACTGAGGTGATCTTTGGGACGAAGAAAATATTACGAGTACAGCTTTGTTTCTCTGTTTAATTGCAAATAGAGTCACGTCGCCCTCTTCGCGAGGCGCGGCTTCGGCGATTAATCCAAGGTTCACCTGCTCCATTTCGAATTCTGACAATTCCATGTGAATCGAGGACATAAGAACTTTACACAGCCATCTACGAGGGTATAGTTTTAGTACCCAAGGTTCGAAACTGTGACACCTTGTAAAGATAGTAGATATAGTCCCTCGCACCCTATACCCTTCACGTAAGATGGATCGCGCTTCCTACAATGTCTTCATCCGGGTGACCATTGCTCCTGATGGCGAGCCGCACGCCGTACGGGCCGTGTCTTTCCTGTCTCGCTCTGCTCTTTATCTCGGTGCCGTCACCTTTCTCCTCCTTTTCATTGTCATTCCACTTAAGCCCCTGGATTCTTTCCGCTAAAGACGGCTTTTCTTGCTCAGTACACTCTTTCCGGATGGCGTCCGCCGGATGGACCGACTACCCAGGGGAGGCTCCGCAGCATGGCGCTGCGTCGTGCTATCCGGGCTTGCCACATTAAGCGGTCTCACCGAAGACGGCTTCTTCCTCAGCACCTTCTTAGTAGATGGCGCCCGCGGGATGGAAGCGTTGTCGGGCCGAAGTTCTCTTGGAGCATGCGTACTTGACGCCGCAGCATTTCCTCCCCGTGCATGCAAAGCCAGGCATACAGTCTCCCAGTAATCTAGGCCCGGTTGGTCTCTGCACTCTGCCCTTCTTCGAAAGGCCAAGCTCAGAGCCGTGGCACCTTTCTCATGTTTGTCCCGAAACGCAGACGTCTGAAGGTTGATGTCCGCGCCAGCACCGTGTAGTGTGACAAGCTTGTCGTACATATTCCACGTGTCTGCCGCATAGTGGATGGCGGCCCATCCAGCCGAGTCTCTGCCGTTGATGTCGACCTTTGTCCAGAAGAGTGCGTGGAGCATGCCGAGATCACCCTTCTTTACAACGTGGCACAGCGTTTCAGCAGATATAGGCCAGTGAGGATGACCAGGGCCGGGGCTCATCTGTTCCAAAGTTTCACGGAAACCGCTTCCGTTGTTAGCATCAACTGCCCTCCTCAGTGCTTGTTCGTTGCGTCCGTGCTGGTCTGCAAGGCTATCTTGGTGTCGGTACAGGACGTCAACGCCATTGTACCTATAGTATTGTTCGTAGGCTGGCAGAGACCTGAGCGTCTCAAATGATGTCCTTTTAGGGAGGAAGGGGCCCTTTTTCGAGTCATCGAAGTCGTATCCGACAGTTTGTTCCTGCGAATGTGGGCCAGTAAGCACGCCCTCATCGCACAGGTATTTCAATGCATCTTTGTACTTCCCCCTGGCAATGTAATAGACAATCTCCTCAATGCGCAAGAGGGTTAATAGATTCTGTTGGTGTAGACACTTCACAAAAGCATGGAAACCGGCTGCCAGCTTTCCATCGAGCAACTGGTCGAGAGTGGTTGACCGGACAAAGTCGTCATTGGTCAGCCGCATTTTGGCACCAAATTCGATTAAGCTGTTGAAAATCTCCAGTCTTCCAGACCGGAAGGCTATGTGGAAGGGGGTGTCGCCTTCTGAGTTTTTGACGTTGACCTCGGCCCGATGCTGGAGAAGGATTCGAGTCACTGCCACTGAGCCAGCGGCGACGGCAGTATGCAACGGCGTGCGTTTGGCTTCGTCTTTGGCATACACGTCGCCATCTTTGAGCAGGAGCTGCTTGACAAGGCTAAGATAGCCACGCTCCGCTGCTAGGTGTAGAGGCGTGGCCTGGTTACCTTTTCTTGAGTTGGGATTCGCGCCTTTGTCCAGCAGTATTGCCGAAACTGCATAGTCGCCATTTCTAATCGCTGCCAGTAGGGCATTGTGTGCTTGAGGGGTGCCTGTGAATTCGGCCTGACTAATGAGGGATAGCAAGAATTTGACAACTTCCGTGTGCTGAGATTCGATGGCTGAAAGAAGAGTGGCGAATCCCGTCTCGGTGCGTAAGTCAAACGGCGTACCCTGGCTAATGAGATATTTCACCGCCGTTAGGTGGCCTTCCGTTGCAGCCCAATCTAGCGCCTTTTTATGAGCATGGGAGATTGTGAGCGGTCGGACTCGGGAAATTGGGTGGCCATGAGACTGAAGGAGCCGCTGAGTCTCCAGGCGTATTTGATCTGGGCTGATTGGAGGGATTGAACTGAAATAACTCTCTGCATCCTCATTTCCCTGACTACCATAGCCGGAGTCATGTCTTGTGTGAGCTCGTCCCTCGCCGGCGTACTGTGTCTCGCTTGGTGGAGAGCTCACGCTGGGAGGAGACCTTGTCGTTCGACTGCGCGTGTATTGGGGAGGCACGTTGGGTGGTGCAGCTTCAGCAACGGGTTGTTGAGTGCCTGGCGACGTTGTGGAAGGAGGCCGAGAGCCCGCTTGCGTTGACTGTCGGCCGATGACCGAAGCGCTCCCTGATATACTGGTTGTGGCGGTATTGGACAAAGCTCGCGCGTTTTGAACAGCAACCACCGTTTCCGGATCGGCGTTCGGAGGAAGTCGTCGTCTTTCTCTTTGAAGCTCCGCTAGTGAGCCCACCAAGTTATTGTAAGGTTGTGTAACGTCTTGGGCCTGCCCTTGGGGCGACTGGATGATGCAATCACTGGATCCGGTCAACAATAAGGGCAAATTAGTGCGCTGGAGTCCACGACTTACAAGATGAGGAGGTTGAAAGCGGTGTTGATTATGGAGGTATGCATCTGTATCTGACCTTGGATAACTCGTATGGACTCTCTGCTGCGTTGCATCCGTTTCTGGAGCAGTAGCCGCTGAAAATAGTTGATGCCCGCGACAGGCGACCGACGACTAGGGATGCATGTCTCGAATCTCTGCATCAGTCGCTGGCAAGCGACGACCGAAATTGAAAGGAATTCGGCAGCCTCGCGAGAGGCGCGAGAGTTCAGAATAAGAGTGGAACCGCGACTGCGTCTGAACCTGGCTGACACCGAGGTAATTGCCATTGACAAGGCCTCGATGTCATCGTGAAAGCCTTGGACGGTTTGGTCAACCGTTCGCGACTGACTCATGAATTCAGAGAGGCCTGATAAGCCGTCATCCACAAGTTTGGCGAGCGCTGCAACGCCACTGACGATGCCGACAACAGACACGGGATCCATTTGAGAATTTGGCTGAATGTTGACTGAGTCAATGCCCGTTGGAAGGTGTCCTTCCTACGCATCGCAACCGACAGCAGGCAGCCTGAGAAGTCTCGCCATCGTGCTGGAGACTTCATATAAGGATAGCTAGATTCACCAACAGGCGGGGGCGGAGCTGCCAAAGCTCCATTTCGAGCCTTGTGGCGTCTGTCAGCCAAGAGAAAAACATGGGCTCTTGCAGACTCGCTATCCCGCATATGTACTTATCGGACCTTGGGTAGGCTGAGGGCAACAAATTTGGGCAACGACCAAGCTCAAAGCGAGGGCCTAGACCTAGTTGTGATGTGCGAGGCTTACTCCGGTCGACGCCAACAGTTGTCATCGGAAGTCCAGCCTCATCTGCTTGAACGTGCTTGACGAGGGTGTCCAGTGGGCGCCACATGCTGTGACATTCGTGGACACGTCTCTTGTCATAGCGCAATAGATATAGTACGGTGGTCGTAGAATCATTTTCCACACAGCCTCCTCTCGTCAAACATCTTCTAGAAAAGAGCGAGTGGGCGAAGACGTGACCAGGGGTTTCAACAGAAGAGGGCCGAGGTTCTGGCCTGGACAGCTCTTATCTTTTGGCAGAGCTTAGCATGTCAAGAGAGTTAGGAGAGTTCCGAGCCGGAAGAAGAAGGGTTAGGCTGAGATGGCCCCCTGCGGCGTTCCACAGGCGTCGCTGAACAAATCAGCCTCGTCAACCCAAATCATCGTGATATGGACTCGCTGCCCTTGTGACTGGGAAGGTTACCTATCGGAGGGCCTGTAAAGACGCCGCCAAGACGTCCAAGGCCGTATGGGTGTTACTGACCCGCATGTAATATTACCAGGGACCTTCGTAATTATACAGTCAGGCGTCGCCCCCGACCCCCTTTGAATCTATCATGTCCTCCGAATTGACTGACGGACTGCGACCATCTTCCGGCCCGACATTTCTTCCTTGCTTTCAGCAGATTTGAGAAGGACAATTGTGAATTCAAGACTTGGAGCAAGTTTTCTAGTAAAGCATGAACTCTACAGGATTTCCCCTGCGGACGATACCTCAAGCAAGACATCCTGCCAACTCCTCATTGTTCCATCGCCAACGCTCAGCCCTTGCAAAAGGTCCCCCGTCCTGGTCTAATTCTCGTGTGAATCTTGTTATTGAAGATTGACAAACATTCCGCCATCTAGCAGATTGGTAGGTTAACTGTGCAATCCACGACTTGAGCAGATGGAACGACAGGTGTAGCAACGTACCAACCAACAGCTGCGCGCCCGTCTGCGGTTCGTGCAATTCGATCAAATCAGTCAAAATTCATGAGGACGATCCAAGTGCTGGTGTGCTCGGTACCTACCATGTAATTTGAGAGATGGCTCGCCAGAAACAGTGCCGGCCCTGCTATCTGCCAGACGAAACAGCAAACATGCGTCAGCGTCGTCCTCTCAGACTGAAAGTTGCTTGAGCCCCAGGCTATGCTCACATCTTGCGGTACCCCCACCCTCCCCAGCGCCGCGCGACTTGCTACTTGTTCAGCTTTGCCTCCCTTCGCCAAGTCCTCGGCGTTCAATTGCGTCCGTATCGTTCCTGGCAGGATGCTATTGCACCGGATTCCATAGGCTCCGAGGGCCACAGCAGATGATTGCATCAGATTCAGCACGGCTGCTTTTGTCGGAGTATAATGCACCAGTTCCTTGGATCCGGTGAGGGCGGACACGCTCGAGATTCCGATAATGGATCCCCCTTGGCCTTGAGCTTTGAGAATCCGCCCGGCGGCTCGAACGGTGAAGTAGGCACCCTTGACATTGACTGAAACATGTGATTCGATCAGACTGTCCGGCGCAGACAGGAAGTCATGGAACTGGGCGACGCCCGCGTTGACCACAACAATGTCCAAACGTCCGAAGTGCTTCGCAGTGGTGTTCAAGAACGTCTCGACCACGTCCGGATCGGCGATGTCGCCAGGATATGCCATCAACGGCGACTCCTCACTCTGACAGTCATCACGATCACGGTCCCATCTTTGGTCAATGGCGCTGCAAAGTTGACGCAGACACTCTTTGTCCTGGTGTCTACCGAGATGGTTGACGGCCACTTTGGCTCCCTGACCTATGAACTCGATGGCGATGGCCTTGCCGATTCCTGTCACGCCCCCTGTGATTGCTGCAACCTTTCCGCTGAGCAGTTTCGCCATCCCTTCACGTTCTCCAAGTCGAGAAATGGCTTCAAGATCTTTTGCGTCACAAGGCAGGCTGAAGGACTGGGGGGTATTTGATCCCGAGTATTTGTCAAGACGTCGCGCGAGACTTTCCTTTGGCCGTGAGAAGTCAACTCGGTGCAACGCCGGTCCGAACTCCTGGGCGATCTATAGACGGCCTCGCAATTGACATTCATTCATGTGCCCTTGCATGGACTGTCGACACGGGGAGTCCAAGGAAGGGGGACTTTGTCCCGAAGCAGGCTTGAGCCTCACGGCCCACTTTTTCCAGCTCGCCGAATAATTCCAAATGAGGAATTGCTTCATGTTGCACCACCGTCTATCTGATGTTCGAGATGGTGTCCGGGCCAGAACACCTCTGGATTCGCAACATCTAGGACCGATGTTTGAGTTAGTACAAGCTGGAAAATCGGTCGAGCCATGTCATCTCGGTGCATCAATTCACCTGGGGCATCCCGATCCAGACGGTTGAAACAAGGTACAAATCCAGAAGCAAGGGTCAGGCACTGGAGTTTTGAGATGTATACAAGCAGCTCCTCTGTTCCGTGATAAAACGGCTGCATCTTGCCTTCCTGATAGTTATCCAGAAACGTCCTATTTACCTCTAACGCCTCACAATGTCGGCAAAGATCCACTACGAGTCTGACGCATCTCTGAGCCTTCTTGATGGGAAGACGATTGTATTTATCGGGTATGGAAATCAAGGTCGTGCCCAATGTCTGAATCTTCGAGACGTGAGTCTTCATCCAACACAGACCCTGTCGCAATCACGTATTGACCCGGACACAGACAATAGCCCGGGGACGTGAATCCTTTAAGTCGCCTCCGCGCATCCTGGCGACCAGCTTGAAGGATCGGTACGCGGCCACTGCTGCGAAAGACGGAGTCGAATTTACTACCGATTTTGCCGGGGCGGCGGCAAAAGCAGATATCCTGTTCCTCCTCGTCCCGGATCAAGCGCAGCCCGAGCTCTTCAACACTCATCTGGCGCCTGTCATCAAGCCAGGGACCTGTATTGTGGTGGCCAGTGGATACAACTATTTCTACAACAAGCTCTCCGTCTCTCCCGAGTGCGATGTGGTGATGGTAGCTCCGCGCATGATTGGGACGTCGGTTCGCAGTCTGTTCGAGAAAGGCCAGGGATTCCCCTGCTTCATCTCATCCGAACAAGACGCCACGGGGAAGGCCCACGAGACATGTCTGGCCCTGAGTTTGGGCATCGGGGCGCTGAAGACCGGTGCGATCCAGAGCAGCTGTAGGGAGGAGACCATGATTGACCTCTTCGCCGAGCAAGCTCTGTTTCCCACCATCATCGTCGTCTTCCAGGAGGCCTATTCCACGCTCAAGGCCTTGGGCGCCAGCCACGAGGCTCTCTGCTACGAGCTGTTCATGAGCAAAGAGGCCGCCGAGATCTTCGAGAAGATGGCCGACGACGGGTTTGTCAAGCAACTGGTCCACCATTCTACCGTTTCCCAGTACGGGCAGCTGAAGGGTGCTCTGACATACCCCCCCGAGATCATCTCGAAGCTGCGTGAAGAGTTTTCTCGCGTGGCGGAACGGAGAGTGCTAAACGGGGCGTTCGCGAAAGATTTCACGAGCCTGGAGCAAGCTCCTGGGGGTGTCCAGGGCGAGCTGGACAAGCTATATGTTGAGGCCGAAAAATCAGAACTGGCGCAAGGCGAGAAACTGGTCAGAGCAAAACTGGCTACATGAAGATTGTGGTAGTATGTTTTTCTGTGCGAATAACATTTGCATGATACGGCCACCTCACTCTCGGGGTGTTGAGAGAGCTATAGGGAGGTATGGCTGGAGACAAAATCTGTCGAGACCCAAAGTGACTGTTGAGGAGTTCGTGCCTGCGCGCTCATTTAGGTCGACCCATAGATCCCTCGTGGCAGCTTTGTTAGTGAACAGCAATGCTAAAAAAGGCTTCGTCCGAAGCTGGGGGTCTCGACCTCCCATTTCAAAGACCACAGGAACATGAAATGCTTTGTAGACATGGTAGGAAGTGGTCGAGCAGGTTGTGATGATCAGATAGCAAAGATTCGCAGAGACAGTGGGGGTTGAAGAGAAATATCATGACCGTAATGGATTCATCTATTCTCGGCGCAACGATGCATAGGTGAAATAGAGCATAGTTCGAAGAATGGTGGGATTCAGGTATCGAATCATTCAAAAAGCCATCGCCACCTTTCTCTGCCTCTCCACATACATATCTGGGTTATCGATACCATACCCACTGACGAGACCTTGACTCGTTGCTTGAGAAATTTCTCTTTCCGACCACAGAAGCTTGGTGCCTGCAATGGCCCAGAATCTTAAAGAGTTTTGGCCTCCCTGACTCCGCCGATGCTTGTCATCACCCACAAGCTACATTGCTATTGACGGTGGAGACGTCTCAACATGCTCAGCGGAGCTGTCCACCACAGTGGCGCCATTTTTGCCTTCGTCGAGACGATGCAGGGTGGTCTGAGCAACACGAGTCTCGATATCGTGTCTTTTCATCATGCTTCGGAAGGGTGGAAGAGTTTTGCCTCTCTTGTCGATCACAATCAGCCGGTTACCATCGCCAAGATAGATGTAGTCGATCTCCTCTAGAGTTCTTCCGCTTGTTTCTGGATAGAAGAGCCAGATGGCCGCGGCTATGCCGAGGTTGAGCACGAAGAAGATCATATACGTCTTCCACCGGATATTGGCGATGCTGGTTGGAGTTATCTGCACAATCATGTAGTTGAAAATCCAATCCGCTGCGGTTGCGATTGCGGCAGACTGTGTGCGGTGGCGAAGGGGCATGAATTCAGACGGGTAAAGCCAGGGAATGGCGAGCCAGCCAGTTGCGAATATGGCTTCGTAGGCGAAAAAGAAGAACAGTGATGCTTTCGCCCTGACCGGGTTGACATCTTTTTGAAGAAAACCTGCCTGTGCGGGGTTTCGATTAGTCCAGGAAACATTGCGGCGCTTGCAGCAAGGGATGAGATATTCCTTACACAGAGAAAGCATATCGCCTGCAGAATGCCTCCCACAATCAATGGCCGCCTTCTGCCCATTTGATCGAGGAAGAACACCTGCGAGTATGAGAAGAGCCAGTATGTCACAGCAATGCCCGCAGCGACATGCAAGGCCTCTTTGTAACTGAAGCCCAGGTCTGTGGTCAGAGTATGTGGCGCATAGTAGACTAAGACATTGATTCCGGACAGCTGTTGCATTGCCTGGATTGCTGGAAACAAAAGTTAGCAACATGGAAGCACGTAGAGGCTTGTAAAGTCGGAAGTGGAAAATCCTGCTTTTAGAAGAGCCATGGTGGGTGGCGATTTTGGGAAGGAAGAGGGAAATATCATCTATCGCCAGTTCAATCCTCTGAAGACTTACCAATCACCATAAGATACCTTCGACGGATGCGCAAAGGCCCGTCCTGCCAGACCTCGCTAATTTTCCATTTGCCTCCCTCATTCTCCAAAGCGAGGGCTTCGTCGATCTCAGCTTTCTGTGCCTGGACACGCTGATCGTCATAGGGTATATTCCGTCCGCACAGTTGAGCAAGTATATCAACCGCTTCACCATGGAAGCCATCTGTTACGTTTCGTCAGCCCCGGGATGCCCTGTACCACCTAGAGCGAGGCTGTGGTGGTAGCTAAGTATGAGACAATGCTTACGCTTGATGAGCCAGCGGGGTGATTCTGGCAAGAAGCGCGTCCAGACAAGCTGGAGGATAATGAAGATTCCTTGAAGCGCAATTGGTGTTCTCCACTGGAGGGCGCCAGTAGAGTAAGAGAGGCCGATGTTGATGTAATATGCGATCACAATGCCAAAAGCAATCAGGTTGCCAGAGAAGGCGACATGGCGACCTCTTTTCTCCGCGGGGATCAATTCACAGATCCACAGCGGCGTGGTGGCAGTATTGAAGCCATTTCCAATACCACTGTATAGAGCTGGTGTCAGCAAGTTTTCTAGACCTGAGGCCCCTAGAGAGCAGTTTGGCACTCACCAGACAATGCGGCCCACAAGCATCTGAGGAACTCCGAAGGAACTGGCTTGGAGTGCTGCGCCGACGAACATGGTGATGGCACCCACGTAGATGCATTTCTTTCGACCAAGGGACTCTCCAAAGATGAAGACCAGCAGTGCACCAGCAAAACAGCCGATTCTACAGATATATCTCATCAATTGTCTGAGCTTGCCGTTTGCAACCGGGAAGGGATGTCATGGTCCGTAAACGGGGGAAGCGACTGTAGGTAGAGGGGGCTTCTTACTCATAGATGGCATTGATTGTTCCCAGCAAGCTCGAAGAAGGATAGTTGAACTGTCGGAGAAACTCTTCTGCCGCGTTCAGACCCTAAGCTTCGGTAAGCAGAATTCTTCAGGCAACACTTGCAAGAGAGGACGCTCAACTCACTCCAAGCACGCCCTGATCATAGCCAAACAACAAAAACCCGATGGAACCTGCAATGGCGATCTGGCGGGTCAGTGCCTTGCCTTGGGCACCGAAGAAGTATCTCTTGGGCACGATGCCATCATAGCTTGGTGAAGGAGAAGATGGAAGGGCGGACTTTCGCTCCGTGCTGCTGTCGCTTTCGTTGAGCTGTTGAGAAGACATCTTTGGATTCGCCCACCGACGACTTCTTGAGGAAATGGAATAGAGTGAGGGCCGTGACAGAGGCAAGAGCTGGATTGCGAACTCATATGTTCTCATATTCACGGTGTACCTCCTTCATCGCTGTCGAATTGTGTCTGTCCTCATTGGCCAGCAGGTTCCCGCTTTAGAGGACTGGGAGATTTCCGAGGTTCCCCAATGTTCGCCGAAAAGTTCCTCTTGTAGTTCAGCTTCGGATTCAGGCCGGGGCCCCGCATCCCATGTAAGGCTGAGCGCGGTGAAAAGAAAGAGGCGGGGGTTTCTGCGGGGACCACAATGACCTTCTGATCAGCAGTTCTCGCGGGTTGCAGAATGGTCAGAAACAGATCTCGGAAATCCACAATGGAACCCAAGAATCCCAGTCCAGTGCGAGAACGGAAATCAAACCCTACCGTGTGTGATTGTCGCTCTCAAGCGATCTAGCAAGGGTTGGGCAGTCCGGTCTGTTGACCTCGGCCTGCTTCGTACCGAACTCTCTGCGCCCCAAATTTCCGTGGCAAGCTAGGGTCAGTCTAGAGAAGATGACAAGGCCGGCTTGTTTATCCACTAGACTCTTGCGAAAGATGATGTGCCGACGCCCCGAGCGGCGTAGGACGTCGCTACACAAGGTCATGGACCCCCGAGAGATTGTGGTCCTAGAGAATATTGGGTTGATTGAAAGCGATACAGTTACGGTGTGGACTCTCGTGGCAAGTCTGCAATGCAGAGATCCGCCAGCGATGATGGGTTGAAAGAATGTTCATCTCATTGCAACTGACGTTATAGACAGAACCACGGATCTTCATGGGAGCCGGCGGCATCTCACAAACAGTTCCTTCGGATTGCAATTGAACCTCTCGTAACTGACCATTTCGGCATCAGGCTCGGCCATCTCCCACTCGAACGACAATACCAACGCTGCAATGACTATGCTCAGTTCCATGTATGCCAAGTTGCGTCCAATGCAGGCTCTCGAACCAAGGCTGAACGGTTGGACATAATCCTTGAGATTCTGCCTCTCTTCCTCAGAGGTCTGGAATACCTCATTCTGGTCCAGCAACCATCGTTCGGGAATGAATGAATGAGCTTTTCCAAAGAGACTATCATTTCGGTGAAGCGTATAGAGTGGCCCACTGACGGTGGTACCAGGTGCGATCTCATAGCCTGCAATGCAAACTCCAGATTCAACGACCTTTCTCGGCAGACCAAATCCTAAAGGCGTGCGAAGTCGAAAGCTTTCGTCCAAGCAAGCTCGGAGATATGGGACCCGCTGAAGAGACTCATATGGTGGTGCGGAACGTTCGTCTGAAGGGATTGCCTCGAGAAGAGCCTGTCTCAATCGATGTTGTTTTTCTGGGTGTCGAGCCAGAAAATACATACAATTGGTGAGGGAGGTTTGAGTTGTGTCATTGCCAGCATCCAGCATTGTGGTACACTCTGCATGGATTTGATCCAGAGTCATTGGATTAGGCCGTTTCTCACTGGCTGTCACCGGGAGGGCCGAGAACAAGTCTGGCTCCTTTACCGTGGTCTTCAATCTTTCGTGGACAAGCCATCGTGCCATGCCACTGAAATAGGCCCCGGCTTGCTGACCGTGGTGATGCCTGAGAATCTTTCGCCCAAAGTTATACCAGCCACGTGGGAGATGAGCCAGCCAAGCATTGAAGTGAACCGCCGAATGGTATGAATCCATGGCGTGGACAGCCTTCACTTCGCCAGATGCAAGTTGCGTCATGCAAATATCACTTCCTCTGTCCAGGAAACCGTAGCTGTTCGACCAGAAAATGGATGTGATCGCATCATACGAGAACATGTTCATCCACGGCCGAAGATCAAATGCCCCATTTTCGACTGAGTATTGATCATCCGGCCCGACTGGTAGCCCCTGGCTCTTTAAGGCGATATTTCGGCAGAGCTTTTGCACGATTTGTTGAATACGAGGTTCCACGGCACGGATTTGTTGAGCCGAAAAGACGTGAGCCATGTTCCGCCGCTTTGCTGCATGTTCGACTTTGCTGGATGTTTGTGCCATGGAAGGATTTCCCTCGGCGATAGTCTCGTAGAAATCATCCTTGACAACGGCGCCTCCGAAGTTGTATATCTGCTTGAATGCCTTCGGGTCCGAGAAAGAGATATGATTCGAAGAGATTCGTACGACAGAGCCCAGCCGTTCGTGTGCTTCATTCACAGCCAGGAATCGACGACCTTTCAAATTATGGTACATGAGCCAGAAAGGGGTTGTTGCCCATGGCGAAGGGGTAGGAAATCGCCGCAGTCCGCGGGAATCGATAATGATTCCGAGCAGCAGTTTCAGAAATAGCCACAGAAGAAAAAAGGCGCATGCTGCTGGAATTGCTATCAATACGATTAGCACCTCTACGTAGCAGCTACGACTGTGCCGTGGCAACTTACCGAGTGTCAACATTGTATATCGTCTCGCCTAAGCGTTGTTGTACATTGGAAGAGTTGCTTGCTTGTTGCCGAAGTCCTGAGCAGAGGTGACAATGGTGAGAGAAAATATAAATCCGACGACGGGCGTGCTTGGGTGCTAGCCGCATTTTGCTGAGCGACGAGCGATGGGAACATTAGAAAGTCATCACAGTAGACATGTAGCTTCCGATTCGGGAAATATTCGCCGCGATTTTTGACTTCTCCGCTCGCACATGGGGTCTCGCACGTAGGGTTCAAGCAGGGACCATGGTGCGGCAATTCCCCGCGGCCTCGACCCCAAGCTTTGTTGTCAGAACTCGAGCCCATAGGGTCATGGGTTGGAAATAGTCGGGATACTGATCAGAGTGTTGAAAGGTTCAGGTTCGTGCGTTCTGCAGAGCATCCGGACTTGTCGCAGCCTGGGTCTGGGCCCTCGAGTCGGAGCCTGCCCATGTGATGCGGTTGCGATACCAAATCTCTTCGAGCCTCTGGGCGCAGGATTTATTCGGCCACTTGGTTTCGTTCATCATGCGTTCCAGCCAGCCCAGAAGAATCTTGCGCTCCTCCACCTCTGTGAAATACTGACCACACCAGGAGACAAGATGGCTTCCATTGATTTGCGACCCGACATCCGAGGCTTGGAAGCAGATCCCCGCCAGTTTTCTAGCCGGATCTCTGATATAGTTCTAAGCAGGAGAAAGAAGCGGACAGGTTAGGTTGGCCGTATGTAACGAGCGACAGGGAGATAGCCATACCTCGAGATAGTTATTTAGTGCCAAGATATTCGTCAGGCTGTATGTTTTCACCCTGTGGACAGCGACAAGCACCTTTGCGGCGAAGTATTGTTGCCAGGCTACTTCTGGGAAATGTCAGAAACATGCCACGGTTTTCAGCGTCCACCAAACGAGCTGGGATTTTCTCCTACCATGCCATGTACTTAGGAAGGATATCGCTGGGCAGAGACCGAACTGTTTCGCCTTGTAGGACCATGGTCGGAAGCTCTCTGGGACACGAGCATTCCACATGCTGAGATATTCCTCAAGCTTCATATTCTCCTCTCGACCCCGAGCGCCAGTATATTCGTCACCAAAGCACAAGTTGCAAGCTCGCGCAAGGAGATAGGTTGCTCGATTAGTCCAAGCTTCCTCTGACGCTTCCCCATATGTAGTCTCCTCTTCGATCAGATGGATGTCAAAAAGACATTTCTCCTCGTTCAGGAAGCATAATCGTAAACCTTCCCTGACATAGACCCAAAATGAGACTGCTGCAAGATCATTTTCGTGCGGCGACCATTTGTTGCGAGATCCACGAAGCTTGAAAAGCGACGAAGCCCCAGCCAAATGTCGTTGAGTGTCCTCGTTGATTTCGCAAAACTGCTCTGACATGCGCAATATGACCACGGTTGCGAGGAGCTCTCCACAATTCTCTGGACTTGGATGGGATGACAGGAAATCGATCAGGCACGAAGTGACTTCGCCGAGATAATATTCGTTGATGTATATGCCTACTTCCCCTCTCAGCCGGAGGACGTTGGAGGAATAAGACAGCAGTCCCTGACGTAAAAGCGGGATGGAGAGCCCAAGTCTGGGAACCTCTTGACTGAAAAGCCTCGCTGGGCTCACAATGTCTAGCTGTGGCAAAGTCTGATTCAGGAAGCAGTTCCTCGCCGGAATGATCGGTTCAGTGGACGTACCCAAGTTCCAGCACAGCTTTTATAAAAGTGGAAAATGGTGTCTTCCACCTGGCTAGCCTTGCTGTCCACAAAAAGTTGACGTTCCTCGCCTCCAGAATAGGCCGATAGTCGCGATGACACGGGTGATGAGGTACTTTCATACTGAATTTTCTCTGGTATCAAGCCATTGTCCCGCGACACGACGCCGACAAGTGATAAGTCGGGGCTCCCAATCACTTGTTCGATAGTATTAGGATGCTCAGGTGCCGAATATTCGCTATGCCGCAGCTTGAGCTCTCCATAGACACAGATACGTTTCTTGCGCGATTTGGTGCAGTTGGTACACTGAGGCTCCTCGCGGTCGCCTGATGCGATCTGGTCAGGACTTTCGCGAGGAACTTGAAATATGAAGCTATCGAAACTCACATTTGAGATGTCTGTCACGGCATGAGGTGCTAGGTATCCGCGTCAGCTGTGATCCGCTGGGCTGCGATCTCACGAGAAAGGTCTCAAGGAAGCTTTTGAGGGGAGCTGGCTTACCACCCTGTCTTCCGCGTAGTCATGTTGGCAGAGCCAACTGCATTTGCGAGATGTGGGTTGCTTTATCCAACGGCGGCGCGAGGACCAGGCTTTCTTCTCTGCAAAACCTTCAACATGATCACTTTCATCTAACAGCAGGAACTTTTGGTGCCAATTAAACGAATGACCAGTACAAAATGTCTCTGGGAGTAGGACTAGTAGGACTCCGTGCTTTCATGGATGTACATGAAATGCAAGTTCATATTGTGGTTTAGGAACGACGCGCTTGGCAAGATTGATCACGTGACTTACCCCGCTTTAGCACTAATATTTAATTGGCTGTCGACGAACCTGGCAAGGCTACAGCGCAAGGTAACGACAGTGCCAAGAAGCGTCACGGATACACTTCGGCTAAACACAGTGATATATGGCGAGATGGGCTTCCCTAACTATCTCTCCTGTGTGGTCAACTTTGCTGACAGCAGATCTGGCACCACGATATTAATGCTTTTTTAATAATCCAGCTGCCAAGGTTGACCCATTCATTCGTTTATTTCATTTTCTCGCACAAAATATAAACCACAGAAGAAATGCTCACAGCTTCGCCCGTGTCTTCACCTCCCCCTTCGCCGCCGCTTGCTCCTCTTCTTCTCGGAACTCGTCCTTCGCCCGCTCCTTCAGGACCCTCCGGAGGATCTTCCCACTCACGCTCTTGGGCACGGCGTCCACGAACTTGACACCGCCGCGCAATTTCTTGTGGTTCGCGACCTTGGCGTTCATCCAGGCGATGATCTCCTGTGCGTCGCCCGGCCGCACGGCGGAGAGGCCGCCTTTGCGCACGATGTACGCGCGAGGCACCTCGGTGCCGAGGGTTTGGCTGTCGACGCCCACGACGGCGACGTCGTCGATAAGTGGGTGGGAGGCTAGGTAGCCTTCCAGTTCGGCGGGGGGAACTTGGAAACCTAGAAAGAGAGAAGAGGCGTTAGTAAAATAGTTAAACGTAGGAGGTGTCGAAATGTGTCCGCGCCCATGCGCGACGAGTAGACTAGCGCACTAGGTATCCTCTCACCTTTGTATTTGATCAGCTCCTTGACACGGTCCGTGATGGTCAAGTTGCCGCGGTCATCTAGGAATCCAACGTCGCCGGTCCGGAACCATCCGTCCTCGAGACACTCGGCCGTGGCGTTGGGGTTGTTGTGGTAGCCGCTGAAGACGTTGGGCCCGCGGACGTACAGCTCGCCGATCTTGCCCCTCGGGAGTTCCTTGGTGCCGTCGCTCTCTTCGCCCGACCCCGGCACAGCACAGAATTTGGCCTCCAGATTGGGCACCATCACGCCGGTGGTGCCAACGGCGGAGCGCCATTCCTCCCACCTCTGCATGAAGATGGTGGGGGCCGTCTCGGACAGGCCGTAACCCTGCTTGACCTTGACGCCCTTGCGCGCGTACAGCCCCTCAACGAGTTCGCGGGTCAAGGGCGCAGCGCCCGAGTTCGTCATCCGCAGGCTCGAGAGGTCGTACTTCTCCACGACGGGGTGCTTGCACAGCAGCAGCACGATCGGCGGCACGATATAGCTGAATGTGATTTTGTGGTCCTGCACAAGGGAGCACCACCGCTCGAGGTCGAAGCGGGCCATCACCATCGTGTGCACGCCGGAGTAGATCGGGGAGAGGACGAGGCAGTTCAGCCCGTAGATGTGGAAGAAGGGAAGACACGCGAGGATCTTGTCCCCCGTCCCCTGCGCGGGGAGGGGGATGTCGCTGTTGGGGGGCGTGTTGGTGCCGTTCCACGTCAGCCAGCCTTCGGCGCTGTGAATCTGCTCGATGTTGCTCGTCATGTTGAAGTGGGTGAGGCGCACGCCCTTGGGCCGCCCCGTCGTGCCGGACGAGTAGACCAGGAACGCGAGGTCGGTCTTGGGATCAATCTTGGGGATCCGAAACCGCCGCGTCCCCTCCAGGTTGCGGACCGACGTCCAGTGCTTGATTCTCATGCTCTTATCCTTTTGCTCGCCGAGGAGGAAGATGTTCGATTCAGGGATGCCTGCTTCGCGGGCCGCTTTGCGCGCCGTCTCTAGCACGGAGAAGTGTGTGCACAGGGCCTTTGCGCCCGAGTCCTTCAGTTGATATACCAGTTCGGCGACCGTGTAGCCTGGGTTGGCGGGCGAGACGATGCCCCCAGCCCATAATGTGCCCAGCACGACGGACGGGACGTCGATGTCATTGGGGACAAATAACCCTAGGACATCGCCTTTGCGGAAGTCATACACCGCTTTGAGGCCCTTACCAAAGTCGACAGACGATTGCCGCAGTTGGGCGTAGGTGTATTGGCGGCTGAGCGTCTCGGCAGACTGGAATATGATGTGGTTGTCGGGGAATTCCCTGTCCCTCCTGTTGAAGAGGAAGGACCAGATATCTGAAACGGAGAGTTGGACGTCCGGGAAGTCCGACTTGATAGGCATGGTTACGGTGGTCTTCGAAATGATTACTGTGTGAAACCGGAAAACGAAGCTCTCAGGCTTTGCTTGGTGCTAGAACAGTGCAGAAATCTCTCTCTCGCGGCTGCAACTAACCTGGCGTTGTTTGGAGACAGAGCTCCAGCTGGCGAGACTCGTTGCTTTTCTGCTTGCACAACCCAGTGAGGTTACCAACCTGTGGACGAATGTTGCGATTTCAGCCGAAGGCAGGGAGAGGATACGGCCGAGTTAATTTTCTGGCGACGCGAGGAAATGTTGTTCCGATAGACAGATGCTTGTACACGGTTTTCAGAGAAATCAAAGTAATGAGACAGCAACCAGTCCACACGAGCTGATCGGTATTCCAAAAGACCAAAATCGAGCCGAGTCACGCACGTCAAGTCGAGCTTTCTAAACTGAACACGCGACAAATCAAAAGACGACGGCCGATGACGCCCAAGAGATATGAGATATATCGCCAGTCGAGGCATCCGCTTGGCTGAATCCGGGGTCTTCGTACGACCACATGGTTTTCCTCCGGCGGAAGCACGCGTCGCTTGTCGTCATGGCGCCGTTGCCTCGCCGTCGCAATGCGACTGTGGCCGATGGTGGTGCGTGCTGAATTCAACTGTGGCCAATCGTGCAGAAGAAATGCCGAGGTTCCAGAGGACTGGCCAATGGATCGCATTCGGCAATTGCACGGCTATTGATGGAAATCTGGGGCAGGCCAAAAATCGGAGTTGGATGTGCGAGACTCGGAGATATTGACCAGCCTCAATCACCCACCTCACGTCTCCGGCATTGTCCAGTATCCGATATCCGCTTGGCACGGAGTATCTCTGCCGCATGAGATCTTTCGCCTCGCTCGGACGAAAAGAGCGCGCAGCTCAAATAATCAATTGGTAAGAAAGATTGTGAAATTATGCAAGTGCTGGTGAAAGTTGCGTGAGCGTCGGGTGAAAGTGATCGTCCAGAGAGAGCGCCTGAGAATGGCAGAGAACAACAACGGTTCCTGCAAGGGAAGAGTCTTGCATTATCAGCAAGATATATACCATGAATATGTACTCGTCGCAGACAGCTCCTGGTCTGATGGGCCACTACATCCTGAACTCCATCCGTGCCTTCATGCCTCGGGATATACAAACATCATCTTCACATCAGCGTGTCTCCGCCATACCCAAGCAATTCGACAATGATATTGCCAACGGTGGATAGCGACCACAGCAAGATCAGTCCAAACCCGACTTTGCGGTCCATCTTCCAACCGTTCAATGGTACAACGATCAACAGCCCAATCAATGTCACCAGCAGGGTAACTCCTGATATCATCAATGTCGTACTCACTTCGATCTCGTACGGTTTGTATTTGATCGGCCTGTGCGGATGCTTTGCGTGCTTCTGTGAGGCCTTGTGGATAGTCATATACAGCCCTCCAATGCCAATGCCGAGTAAGATATTCAGCATCGGACCACCAAAGCATGCCGACAATGCCATGACAGGATAGCCGAGTTTTGCGACAGTTATATCCGCCACCAGATCGCCGCAGGAGTTGCCCACGGCAAAAATGGTCAACCCCAGGATGGCATCTGACATGCCCAAGATGACCCCGAAAGCCTTGAGGACTCCGACGACTTCGTTCGCAATTGTTGAGATCCATCCTATAGCAACGGCAAATCCCAAAAAGCACAACAAAGGTCGGTACTTCGGCTCTCGATCAGGTCTCGTCAAGGACAAGAGGATGAGAAGTAGCACCAGCGAGAACACCAATGAGCCCAAAACCATCTTCACATATAGCGTGATGTTGAGGTCTTCATCCATGTTGGCCCAGCCGATGGTCACCACAAAGAAAGGAGCAGTGAATGCTTGCACGAAGACCAACCACCGATTCCAGTCTTTTGGCCCGTGGACTTCATCCACGCCATGATTGGGACTCTTAGCATAGTCCGACATCTGTCTTGATATTCCCGTCCCATGCGGATGAGGTCGACCGTCAGAAGAGCCTGACTTGGGAACTGTCCCAGGAGTGCCGACAACATGACTGTTTGATCTGCTATGGGTCACGCCTGCCGGAGTCAAAAGCGCTGGATCGGGATCCGGCACACTGTCCTCCTTTGGTTCGACAACAGGAAGTGTGATAGTGAGCAGAAACACACTGGGAGCAGTAACCAAGCCCAGAATTCGGTCAATGTGTGACTTCTCACGCCAGCCATAGAGAGTCGGGAATAGCGATGCATAAATAACCTGCGGTGCTGGAAAATATTGGTAAGGCCACCAGGCGAACCTACGCAGAGGCTCGTCCTCTTCATCCGGCAGAAGCCCGAGATGCGCAGTAGACTCTGGCGACATGCTTGGCGCCGGAATATTTATGCTAGGAGGTCGAGAACCAACGGGGGTGAGAAGCAGGGGTGAATCGACATAAGGAGGGAAGTCTTCGAGTCTCAGCGCTCCTTTCGAATGGTCGGGATGCGGTGTATGCAAAATTGGAACTTGCAGTGTCGGGCCACTCCGAGGCGATAACTTAGGGCTTCGAGAATCAGACCGATGCTCATCATGATAGTCCGGACGATGGAAGCTCGTTGCCGGCGGTGCTAGGAGATTGGCAGATCTTGAGCTGGGAGCATCCGAATGCAGTGACCCAATCTCGGGTGCCAAGCCTGAGGGAGAAAGAACGAGTTTGGGCGACGGTGGTTTCTGACTTGATGGCTCGTTGAGTGTTCTTAGAATATTGGCGCTCGCTCTTGTATGTTTGGCGGCTGGGTGTGGGGACGATTCTTCGCTGGCGAGCGCGTTCTCAGAACCCCTCTCTGAAAGTCTCTCGCTCAGAAAATCCGTGTCGATGCGTAGATGAGCGGCGTCATTGGCGGATACCGCTCGGGCTCGACGGGGACTCTCGCCTTCAACATCCAAGTATTGAGAACTGACGAGCTCTGGCTGGGAGGCACCGGGAGGCGCGGTGGCTGGAATAGGAGAGTGTGAGGCCGATGCATCGTCTGAGTATCTTCGAAGACCTATAGGCTGGGTATTGGTCGCTTTCCTTTCTAAAGAGGTCATAAGGGATCTAAACTCCAAGGCGCCGATCAAGCTCGGTCGGATCGGGGTCATTGTATTCCTTCGTTCGCCCCGAGGCGGTCGACTAACCCTCATTTTGCTCTGCAGCTCGGCCAGGTATCGATCTCTCGCTTCATCGTCATCGTCGAAGTCTTGAATTTTCCAAGCAGGCGTTCCCGGTGTTCGTATGGTCGGGAGAGTGTCGTTTGACTGACCACGTAAGAGGCCTGTACGTTCACTGGCAGGGCGCGATTCTTCGTCCTCGTCGATTGGGGGGGCCTCCAGCTCCTGTGTGTCCGGTATATGGTGATGCAATCTAGCTGCGGTCTCCGCAAGCCTCCTCCTCCGTCGTCTGGTCAGCCACCAGTGCCAGACAACCACAAAAACCACGTAGAAGATGTAGTAGGCGACCATGGTGATACACTCCCAGAGCCGCAAACTGCCGTCCGACAAGAATACCAGACTAAAGCTTGCCGCCACAACGAAAAACCCGACGTCCCGGATAAAGCTCCTCCTTGCGACCTGGAACGGTGCGACCAGCGCCATACTCCCCGCAACGACGGCTGAGATGAAGCTGGCGGCGCCCACCAATTCTCCCACTGCAAGACTACCACTGTTGCTGCGCATGGCTGCAAATGTGGAAAAGACATCGGGACTCCCATTTCCAAAAGCCAAGAATGTGACCCCTGTTAAGCTCTCGCTCATGCCCAGAATGTTCGCAATTGTGCTCAGATTGATGCAGAGGAAATCGGAGGCGGCGATCCCGATAGTGCTGAAGAGGAGACTGACCCATATCACCAGGATGACGAAGGCAACGGGTTGGGCATTGGGCAGGCTGCAGTAATAGAGCCGGAGGTAGGAGATCAAGCCAGCTTCTTCGTCAGGGCAGTTTTCTTGGATAAAGGCACATTTGTCGTCTGCGTGATGGACGAGCCGACACTAATATCAATCGTTAGCTTTGCGCATATCCAGATGTCCAGGGCGGATCAGCGACGCACCTCGAGGTCGCGTGCTTCGAGACTGCGCACGGCCAGTCTCTGTGCAGGCTGGCCGTGGCTGACTTCTCGGACGAAGCTATAACAAGCGAGGAGAGTGATGATGAGCGCTGTCAGATAGAAGGCGCGGCCTTGCTGGCGCACTGGGCGCATTCCTTTTCGTGTCATGGTCGCCTTCGTGAGGGTATTTCATAGTGGGTGGCGGCGGGGATATGAATAGTAGGTCATCTGTTCAATGGTGACCGAGTCCAAAGTATACGAGAAGGATGAGGTTGAATAAAGGCCATGAGCAATGGCGGTATCCAAGATGCAAACAGGACGCAATCACCCCAGGGTTAAAAGATAGATGATCGGATCAATCACCCTCACTCCACTATGCGACGATGCAAGAAACAAGAGATGCTAAACTTGGTAAAGCACCACTGAGATCACTGAGGAAGCTCCGTATGGGGATCTCTGTGCCCGTGTCTCGTCATTGTGCATCACATTATGATGATTATGCTGAGTCGCTGGCTCCTGGTCCAATGCACAGCCACATAGTCACGCCTTGGTGAACATTTAACCGTTCCAAGGACAGCCTGCCACAAGAACTGGTGGAATGTGTAACGAGGGGTTCTTGCTCTGATCGCCTCAGGGCTTGAAGCCAGGTTGACCAGGTCGGGCTGAATTGAAATCCAGCTCCCTCACAACAATGCTACATCTTACTCGTTTCACGACTTGTTTCCCCCTTCACCTCTCTCGACCTCTAACCCATCTCCCAATCATTGAGTACGACTTCGACCATTGCAGGGTAAGCAAACATCAAGTGAGTACAATTGGAGGTGCCTAGGAGCGATCAAGCCCAAGGGACGCCTCATGCCGAGGCTCCTCGTCGTTTCGGCATGGGAGCCCTTTTTTCTGGTACTCCCGAACTCCTAGCAACTGCGAAGCCGCATTGAATTTGGTGACGCTTGGCTTGAGAATTGAATCAAAGTCTTTACTTGTACAGATCATGTTACCGTGAGCGTTCTTGTTGCTTTCTCCACGTCCTTTCCCCGTTGCGCGCCACCATGGTGCCGCCGACTTTCGCAGATGTCGTGCCCATCAAGCCTCTTTCCTCGCATCAGTATGCCTTCACCCTTGAAAACGAGTGGTGTATAGGCACAGGTGAGACCCAAAATTGCCCCAGCTGGCTCGCGCCACGGCTTATGTACCTCCTACCACAGTCCCCAATGGAGGCTATGTCACATCGGCGTTTCTCGTCGTCGCGCGCACACACATGTCCCTCACGCACCGCGCCCGATCCTCCCCACATCCGATCAACCTGCACCTCGAATTCCTGCGGCGCACCTCGGTCGGCCCCGCGATCTTCACAGTGAAAGACGTGAAACTCGGCTCCCGCATATCGAACCTACACATCACACTCTCTCAAAGGCAAGACGCCGGCAATGATGAAGGACCCTACCAGGATGAAGCGCAGGGGTACGTTACGATGAGCAACATATCCACCGAAGAAGGGTTAAGTCTCGACACGGAATACCACCTGTACCCTCCCGCGTTGCCGGTGAACCTCTCCCTGCTGGCCTCCCAGGGCCAGGACGAGAACTACACCCACCGGGCAAGCGACCCTTTCCCCTCCTTCCGACGCGCCGCGCAGAACATCCAGATCTTCCTCGTCCGGCCCGAGAGGAAGCCCGCGCCCGACAGATCGACGGGCCGCCCCCGCGCGCTGGTCGAGCAATGGGTCCGCTTCACGCCGAAAACACCACACTTGAACGGCGTGCCGGGCCGGTGGACGAACGATGCGCTAGGTTTCTTGGTCGACATGTTCCCCCAGGTCGTGGAAAGTTACGTGAACCCCTTCGTGGAGGAGGCAGCGATAGGCAAGCACAGCAAATCGGACCTGAAACAATTCCTCACCGCGAATGAGCCGAGAGCAAAGTTCTGGTATCCGACCCTCGCGCTAAACTTGGACGTGAAGAAGCTCCTGCCCAAGGAAGGTGTGGAATGGCTGTTCGTCCGTGTGAAAGCGAAGGTGATACGGAACGGACGCTTCGACTTGGATATCGAGGTATGGGATGAACAGGGAGAGTTGGTGGCTAGTTCGGTCCATGCGAGTTTGGTGATGGATGCCAGTCGGAACATTGCGAGGAAGAACGGAAACGGAAACGGGAATGGCAAGAAGAAGGATTCAAAGTTATAGGTTATATTCTACTGGGCGGCGAGAGGCCGGCCTGATACTGGATGACGATGTTTCTCTAGACGTCACAATGCTCTGTAGCTAGAGATGAGCCATGAAGACGAGTGTACGGACTATAGTGGGTTGAAGTGCCCATCAGGACCGGATTAGATTACAGTAGAGTACCGTGGGTCCGGCCAGCATTTATACATATCATTCGATCCGGACGGGTGGAAGACATGGCACGAGCCCGCCATCATACACACAAAGCACGTCTTTCTCGGCGGATCCGCTTGCTTATTTGGTTGTGTTCGTATTATGCTATATGCTCACTTTTGTCTCCTCTCCTCCTCACGATCTGGTCATTTGATGTCTCTGTCTCTGTCTCGTCCGTCTGTCACATAGTGCTATCATCTGCATAGTGGTCGGTCGTGCCTCATAATTACATTCTCTCGAGTTTCGTCTCCTCGCACTCGCCACTGACCCTGTCCCTGATCTAGAGCAGGGCGGCAAGCCCCAATCCGACGACGCCAGCAATACCAGCCCACTGCTGCTTCAATGCGGATGCGGCACCGGTGTACGATGCACCAGGCGGGGCGGCGGTGCTTACGGCCGAGTAGCTCGCAGGTGCGTAGCTCGTAGTCGTTGCAGGAGTGCTGGCCGGAACAGTGGTTGGCGAAGATGTGAAACTCGGTCCAGCAGGCGGAGCAGACGCGCTGGCGGTGGGCAAGGTGATGGTAATGCCCGCAGAGCCGCAGTACTGTTGCGCGAACGCCAGGGTCGCTGTTGAGCTAGTGATCAGTTTGGGATTTGAAAGTGGAAGGATTCAGAGGTTGTCCAAGAGCACGAACCAGCTTGATCAGCGGCATCGCAAGCAGTGCTGATGCATGATTGTACAGAGCTCAAGAAGGTGGTTGCCGAGCAGACGCAGGCGGCGTCCGTGGCTGCACAGCCTGTACCGCCAATGGCGTTGAGGGCGCAGGTTACCTGTCTGGATGTAAGTTCGACTGTCCGATGCAGAGGTGGTCGCTGGTACTTACCGCACACGATGGAAGACTAGACAAGTCTTGCGAAGCTGCAAGCTGGAGGAGAGTCGAGATGCCGACGGCGGCAAGAGACCAGAAGCGCATTTTGACCGCTGGTTAGAAGGTGCTTCGATTGGAGAGCGCACAATCTGGCTGGGTATTGTGGGAGAAAAGCTGTCTCCTAGAGTCGCAAGGGAGGAGGGAAGCGAGTGTAGAAAGCGAGTGCTGGATCGAAATCAGAGCTTACAAACGACGTAACTTTTTCGAAGCTTCGATTGACGAGAGTCAGAGAAGCAGAGGTCCGATCCAAGGTTTATAGCTTTCCCCTCCTGTCACCGAGCGGTCTTCCAAGTACCTGTCTGTGCATGGATAGCTTGATGTTCGCTCTGAATAGACCTACCGTGAGCTCTAGAAGCTGCCTCTTTGGGAATAGACGTTGCGTCCACCAGTGCAGCTGCAAGGCAGTCCAACCCCTCATTGGCAAGCGTTCAGGTGGTGTCGTAACTGTCGTACCTGGGAAGCTTCGCTGGACTCCCGTATTCAGCTGGTGCTGATGCCAGCCACGCTGCCCGAGCCAGCAAGTGACAGCAGAGCCCGGCTGCATGTCTCAGGCACACGGTGATCGAGACTGGACGCTTGGTCCGAAGCCGAGGAGTTAAAAACTGGACAAGGCGACGAGGAGCGTTTGGTGCCGTGCTCGCTTACGGTCAACTGGTGCTCGAATGATCGAAGAACACTGTGGAAAGTTTGGGAGGGAAGCTCCACGGTTGGAGGGCGGGGTGGCGGGGGGACGGGCTGTAGGGCAGCATTAGTTTGGCAGGGGTTAAACAGGTCATGCGGAGTCTGGAGTCGTGGAGAATTGAGAATCAAGAATCCCGACCCCTGGGAGCCTAGGTGTCGTCAAAGGACTTCCAGGTGCGAGGCCCAGTGAGGTCAAGGCGAGATCATTCCCATTCGCATTGACGTCGATGCGCTGGCCAAGGGCAAGAAACCGTGAAGAAGATTGCAAGATGACTCGTCACTTGGCAGCTTCATGGCGAATACGTCGCTAAGCCCCCCAGCTGTGCCCTGTTCATGAGTGCAGTTCGAACAATTTCAGGCATTTGCCCACGACAATACTGCCATGGTCACTATTAAGACGAGTGATCTATGCTAACTAACCGGTACCTGAGATCACGATATGGACCGGCTCAGTGTCAGTGCAAGCATCATTGCTGTCCTGGACCTGACAGCAACTCTTTTGAAAATATACAAGAAATGTGCGAAAGGCTCCAAAAGAGCGACCTCACATTACCCAAGAAGCAAGCAACATGTGTCCTCTACACACCAGTCTTCGCTTTCGAGTGGAAGGTGCTCAAAGCAGTGGTCCATGGTTCAACGAGGCCAGGATGCTCGCCGGTCCGAATGGTGCTTTTGCCCAGCTTGAAGAAATTGTCGCAAAACTCGCCATACAGGCGACGTTTGTTGATGAGGACATCAACATCTCCGTTGAAGTGCTCCTCGAGAACGATGCGTGTCTCCGAATTGACCAACCGATGTTTGAAAGGAGATTCAACAGACGATCCCAGACAAGTCAAACGGAATATACGGGCGTGTGTCTGGTGTTCGATTGACCAGTTAGCTAGTCTTTAACGTTCGCTTCATCTTATGAGGGACGCTGACACCTTGTGCCTTCCCTATCACAGGGCTCCATCCCTCAAGTTCTTCCGCAATTCTTTCGCTCCGCATATCAGAACTTCTCCCTCGCAGGTCTCATATCCAGCTCATGGACCCACAAGTCACAACTCTGTCGCATACATTCCAGATATAACCGTCCCACACTCTCGGCTCGTATCTTCTCCCCTAGCAAGACTTTGCCCCTTTTCTCCTTCGCCTCCGCATCGGCAGCAGACGTATCGATATCCACAATTCCACCGTTCGCAATCGCATGCACAACATGCACCCCTTTAGCCGAGTATTCCCTCGCCAGACTCTGGGCCAACATCCTGACCCCGGCCCTCCCCGCCCCGTAGGCCGCATACCCGGGATTCGTCCTCAAGGCACCCAGCGTGCCCGTGAAGATCAAGGTCCCTTTCTTGACCATCTCCTGCTCGCCGGTTTCCGAACCCCTGGCACTATTATCGTCGGGATACTGGCCTAAGAACCACTTCATAGCGAGTTGGCTGAAGACCATCGCCCCCGTGACGTAGACCTGCAGAGACTCGCCGAAGCGGGACGAGGTCTCCTCCTCGAACGCCGTCTTGTGACTGTGCTTGATGCTCCAGATGGCCAGCGTGAGTTTCAAATCCTTGTCGATAGAAGCCGCCCATTTTCGGACCTCGCTGAACGCCTCGTTTAGACTCGCGTCCGTGGTGTCGGATTTGAACGCCTTGAGGACCCCGCCCCCGGACTCCTGGGAGAGTCGGTCTGCGAGGGACGCATCGCCGCTGCGCGAGAGGAGCGCGACGGCGAGGTTTCCTTGTGAGGGACGGGCCAGCACGCGGGCGATTCCCGCCCCGGTGGTGGGGCCGGCGCCGAGCAGGATCGCAAGGCCTGAGGGAGGCATCGTGCAGGGTTTCTGTGTCTATGAGTTGGGTTGAATTGAACTTCTTCGTAGATGTGTCAATGGAGGAGGAAACGGTGGGCTTTGTATGCTTTGACCACAGGTTAGGCACAACGTATGTATGTAATTGGATGTGTCTGCTGAATGGAATACGTCAGGGAGGAGAACGATTCCCACCCCGAAAACATCGACGCGTCGGTGAAAGAGCCGAACGCACGGAAATAAAGAATGGAGAATAGCGCCGCCTTTTGGCCTCTTCTTGTCACCTGCCACAGGCGTAATTTCACCTCACGACTCGTACCCATGCACCACACGGTTAAAGACTCGATTTGGAGGACGTTACGGCATTCACAGACGGCCCCAAAGGCCACGTCGGAGATCAAGGGATGCAGCCTCGCCTAAGCACCGTACTCGCATTGTGCTATGTAAGTAAGGAGTGGAAGCGCACGGAGCCGATTTTATGACCTGCTTGGCTCATTAGGCAACCTGTCACGCCTGTCCAGCCCGAGGGCTGGAATGAAGTACCCAGTAGTGGTAACTTGCGTGGATGCAATACTTTCAAGCACAGAACAGGCATCAATCCGCTACGAGTTCACCCCGCCGAATCAACGATGCGACTGGGGGCTCCAAGACTGCGATGTACTGCATAGTAACCACTAAAGGTACGACCATGCGAGATGTGGAATATGACACGGTTGCAAGAACCAGCTTTCATGAAAGGTCAGAGTATATCTACCTACTGGCAGTCGGGAGTCCTGGTCGACTATTCCATTAGGACCAGAAGGCTTGTCGCTCGCAAAAGACCCCTCCTCACATTGCATCTACACAATCATCTCTCTGCAAGCTTCCTCCCCGAAATGTCGAACCCCGAATATGAAGATATCAAAAGAACATTCCACGGCTCGTGCCACTGCAAGTTCATCACATACACCGTTGCCATCCCGCAATCTCGCCTCGACAACCCCAGGGCCGGCCGCTGCAACTGCACAATCTGCCTCAAGCAGGGATATACTGGGATTCGCATTCCGCGTTCTGATTTCCACTTGATCTCCCCATCGGCGCTCTCCCAGTGCAAGGACTATCGCATGAATCCTGCGCACCACGTCCACAAATACTTCTGCGGCACCTGCGGCATTCACGTCGCCGCGGAGGGGAGCTTCGAGTGGAAGGGAGAGATGATCGAATTCTTCCACTTCAACGTGGTCACGCTGGAGCAGCCGCAGGAGGGCTTGGAATTGAGCCAGTGGAAGATGTCCTATACCGATGGACGGAATGACAGGTTCGACAACATTAGGGACGAGGTTCCCTGGGCGGGCGGCGTGCTTTAAGCCGCGCAAATCTTGGGGCTGTGTCCTCGTCGAGATATTTCCGCAGCATTGCTTCGTGCCGCAAAGCTACATCTGCCGACTTAAATGGATGTGTGCTTTAAAGCAGGGTCGAGCTCTTGGACAGACATGGGCGATGTTCAGTACGCCAGATGCGTCATCAAGGTATTCTGTCACAGTCTCATCTGGCGCCTTGGCACTCAAAGCTTTCTTCCCTCCTTCTCTCCAGTCTCTCATCTCACCATCGCGCAAATGCTGGCCAGTTACTGTACCACTACAACTTTCATCCAAGATAGCACCTGGCACTCCATCCCTCTCACGCTCTATCTGCTGATATCGACCACAACTTTCCCGTCAACCTTTTTATCTTGCTGTTCTCCGATCATCATGATAGCTGTTTCACGCTTGAGGAACTTCTGCTCGTCAGGTACCACCACTTGAAGATATTCTTCGTCTCCAAAGACCTCCACATTCAAATTAGCTCAGCATCCTGTTTGGCGGGACTGGCAAAATTGTACACTCAATAAGGCTTCCATGTCTTCGGCAACCATGGTGACAATGCCGTCCCACTTGCCAATGTCGACTCCGAACCCGCTGAGAACACTGGTCTTCTCTTTGTCGACATGAAACTGTTGCTATCAGCCGTGTATCCTCGACGTCCAGTTCCCACAAGTACCTGAGAATAAGTGATGATTTTCTTCTTCACAATCTCTGTGTTGAGCCAGATCTAGTGGGAGGTTGGCACATTCGTCTTCATTTCCGCCCATACATTGTGTCCGAGCATGGAATCAGGTGTGATGCACATCCCATTTCTACTCACCTTGGGATGTTCCACAGACCAACTGCCAATGTCAGCATACAATTTCACGAGTGGAGAGAATGACTTACTAGCGATGGAACTCTTCATCGCTGAGATGCTCTTGTTTGTTGATGAGGATCTGTAGCTTGACCGGCATGGCTGCGAGGTATAATGGCTCTTTAAGAGGGAGGCTTCAATGATGTGGGCGAGAGTGAGTATTTTGCAGTCAGGGGTTGACTGACGTTTTATGCTACCCTCGAAAGCAGGAATGACAAGGCACATGATATCCCGACTTGAACTACCGCCACAAAGACACCCCTTCCCCACGGATGCTCCGCCTTCGGTTGTTGCTCCAGACGAATTGTCATCTTCTAGAAATCTTTGAGACCGGGGTGCCCACGGGGTAATGCACCCTTCGGTTCCCGGAACCGAGAGGAGGCTGTGCGGGAGCGAGCGAGTTTCGAGAACCGCAACATCTCGATTCGGCCACGTCGTACAAATATTCGATTGCAAGCACACCATTGACCTGTATTCCCTTGGCCTTTAGAGCATCCTGCCGTGGATAAGATACCGTGGACCTTGCCTGACTTTCTCCCAGACCCCTTCAGCATCGAGTAACCATGGCAGTCAAAGATATTGTAAGTGACTCTCTGCCGGAGCGTATGCACGGGCTCAACATGTCATAGTACAGCGCCCTCGTCGAACAAGTTGGGGCCAACAAGGTCGCGAAACCAAAACACGGAGAGTTGAAATATTTCACCGCACAGTCAGCCGCTCTGGTCCCAGCCGCTCAGGTGTTTCCTGAGAACGCAACCGATGTCTCAGCCGTCATCAGGTTTGCCCGAGATCACCAAACTCCCTTCGCTGTCAAGGCTGGCGGACACGGGGTCTACGCCGGCGCTTCCAGCATCCAAGACGGCATTCTGATCGATTTGAGCCGACTTCATCAGGTGGAAGTGTCGCGCGACCGCAAATCTGTCTCCATTGAAGCTGGGGCAAAGTGGGGCGACGTCTATGCAAAGCTCGATGGGCTCGGCATCAGCGTTCCAGGAGGCCGCATCTCGACTGTCGGGGTCGGTGGTCTTACTCTTGGGGGCGGGATCTCCTTCGCCGCCTGCAGGTTTGGCCTCGCCTGCGACAACGTGAAGAGTTACGAGGTTAGTCATTAACCCATAGCTGTTCCGGTATGACCAAAGTACTGACAAAGACAACGACCAGGTTGTGCTTGCATCCGGGGAGATCGTGACAGCGACGCGCGACTCACACGCAGATCTATTCTGGGCCCTCCGCGGCGCAGGTACCAACTTCGGCATCGTCACCAGATTCGAGTTCGTCGCCTTCGAACAGGGCCAGATCTGGGGCGGCGTCAAACAGTATCTGGAAGACTCTGAGACGCAAGCAATCTCTCTGCTTGACCGGTTCTGCCACGACCAAGCTCCCACGTCCGACAAGGCCGACATCTACGCCGAGGCGTTCATCATCTCCGTCTACGTCGCCCCCGTGGGCAAGTATATCACCACGGCGGTCCTGTCCCACGGCATACCTGCAGACGATCCGCCGGTGTTTGACGCTTTCACCAAATTGCCATCTATCGGCTCGACGACCAAAGTCCGGACCATAGCCGACTTGTCCGTGGAATTGAACGCGAATAACCCGCACGGACTACGGTATGTATTTCATATCGCAGCCTCTCTTATAGCAGGGTTGGAATGCCGGGTGATGCGTTCTGTTTGGCTGACCTGCACAAAGGTCAAAAACGCTCGCCCTGGCCGTGAAAAGCGACGCCCAACTTCTCACGGACATCCTGGCACTCTATAAGATCGTGATCACCCCACACAAGGACACGGTCAAGAACTTCGTCCCTGCCCTCTTATTGCAGCCTCTCCTGCCTAGGATGCTCCCTGCAGACGTCACCGATCACACCTTGGGGATCAGCAGAGAGGACGGACCCCTTCACGGTAGGCCGGCCAGCATTGCATCTACATTAACGTCAACGTCACAGCGTCATAGTACCGGCTCCTGGACTGGCCCTTATCAGCCCCGCGACAAGATAAATGGAACATATTAAAGCTGACAAACTTTACAATAGTAATCTCTCTCCTCTGGTCGTGGACCGAACCCTCCGACGACACCCTCATCGAAGATCTCGCCCGGTCGTTTGAACGGAAGCTCACGGCGGCGGCGACTGCAGCGGGCAAGTTCCACCCTTACATCTACCTCAACTACGCGGCGGGCGATCAGGACGTTTTTGCCAGTTATGGCCCGAAGAACCTCGACCGCTTATTGGAGATCAGTCGGAAATATGATCCCGGGGAGGTCTTCACGAGCCTGAGGCCGGGATATATCAAGCTTGCGCGTGGTGGTTAGTGATTTGATGTGAAGCGAGATATAATTAAGGTGAGAGGAGAGAGGTGAGAGGTGAAACATGAGAGGTGAGAGAATTGAATAGCGGGCCGTTATAGCAGCTAGTGTAGTAGATGGTCTCTAGGATTTTATCTGACTATCTGAATATCTGGTCGTTAAGCATGTATGCGTGTATCAGAAAATACTTTGTGGTTCGTAGTTCGCAGTCTTGGGAAACCCCCTCTTGATCGTAAACTGGACGGGCGGGACGAGGTTAGGTACATATGTGAATATATTACAGCCTACCCCTGCGTCCATATCGAGAGACAGCGAGTCATACAGCCACAGGCAGAGCAGAATAAAGGGAATGAAAGTAGGCAAAATAGTGAAAGCACCAAGTTTATTAAACCGCCATCATGGTCGGCTACGCCACGCTCGAAGTATCGTCGGTCTTCCGTCCATTCATCCTCTACTCGACTTGCCGATTCATTCTATCGATCGATCAATAATGAATCAATCACTCCGGGAGCTTGATCGCCACTTGAAGTAACTCTCCTACGACAGCATGCTCACAGCCCGGCCTCCTGATTGAACATCCTCCTCATGATATCCATGTGCGCGAAGCTCCTTGCCATTCACGACGACTGGCTTGGCGGCTTCGCGTGGGTTGAAGATCAGAGTCAGCTGAGGATTATATTTCAAGGGGTATTTATAATCGACGCAACATAATGCAATGCAAAACGACATCATGTAATTAATACATCGTAACGCAACGCAACGCACGCAACACATCCAAGGGAAATGGAAAAAAATGGAAGAAATCTCCATACCGATCAAGCAGAAATACATCCTCGCCGGCTTGGTCCCTGTGTTGGTCCAGCCGTGGATGGTGCCCCGTTGGACGCACACATCGCCGGGTTTCATGTCGACTTTGAGGTTGTCGTCGAGATGGCTTCAAAAACACATACACATGTATTAGTCCAAACATCCGATTCTGAGGGCTAATCATCTTATACATAGGCTAATCGAATGGTCGGATGCCTCTCCCCCGAGAAGAGCGGACGAACTGACGACCTGACGAACTCGGATGGACTTACCATGAAACTTCCCCCTCGAACAAGATGCCAAAGTCAAGCGATTCGGTCCTGTGAAAGAGCATCTTTGCCTATCCACGTCAGGCCTCGCCACAGTCCAATCCATCCTGCAACCACGACACATCTGGTGCCACCAGAACCAGGGACTCACCTCCGTGATGCCAGGATCGATATCTACGACCCGGAGAATAACTCCATCCTGATTAGCCAGGTCCTTCGTCCTGGTCGTCCAAGGGTCGAATTGCTCGGCCCCGGAATTGTCCACGGGAAACTGCGTCGTCTCCCATAGCACGCCGAGGCTTGCTCCCAGGGGTGTTCTGTCCAGCGGAACGCGGCTGTCGGAGAGGAAGACCGCCTTGCCGGAGTCGTTGTGCGTGGTGACGATTCTTCGCGGAGCCGGGAGGGCCATAATATGAGATGGTCTCAACGAGTGTGCGAGGTGCGAAATGCCAACTTCTTTGGTTTCCTCGGTGGAAGGAATACTTAGTTAATTAGATCGAGTACGGAGGACCCCGGATGGATATTCCTCGTCATTCGATAATGTACCAATTGATCATCGCGTTGACATCCTACCCCAGATAGATGCACAGAGTGTCGGAACAGAGCCCCGGAGATGGAAATAGCATGTCGGAACCGAGACTGAAACCGTTCATTGAGGTTGTTTTCCACCTCCATCCCAATACTCGTCGCTTCCGGATCAGGGCGTTAGACCGGCAAAACATAATTATGTATTCCCCGAGTACCAAGTACAGGATTGATTGACCGTTCGGACTCTAGTCCCTAGACGCAATGACACAGCAAGCGAATCGTCTTACATACCAGGGTGTACGGAGGACGCGAACATCAAGCATACTCGGGATATTCAGCCTTTCTTAAGTGACGATGTGATATCTCCCGATCCGTACAGACCGGGTATCACAGAATGTGGGGGCGTAGGCGGTGACGAATCGCAAGTCATCAGGCTCAGCGCGCCAGGAAGGCCTCGGGATCATGAGCGGCACACGTACATATTCGTAATCGAACGATCTGGAGTGCGGGTTCCCGAGCAAGACGGCGGCGCGGACCCGATCAAATATGATCATGCTATCTCCTCCTCAATGGCAACACCTACTGTGTACGGTGTTCAGGAACCGATTTCGATTTCAACTCGACGATCAAAATTCCTGAGCCGACGGATTGAACGCGCAGGTTCAAGATGATCGAGCATTCGCGACGTCAGCCCCGGAAACAGAATTCAAGCTGTGACAGCTGCCGTGCATCAAGGATCCGCTGCGACGCTTTGCACGTCAACAGCTCTTCTCTTGACCGAAGATGTACCAACTGTGCCCGGAAAAAACGAGCATGCACCTTTCAGGTAAGCCATCTGTTGAGAGAAGCTTCGGATCTCCCTGTCTTGTACTTTGGTCCATCGAGTGACCGTCTCAGTGGCTCAGCACCGCAAAGCGGCGTCAGATCCCTCAAGCAATTCTCTCCCCTGCATCCAGCGAGGTTGACCTAGGCCGAGAAACAGCAACCGTTCATCATGAAGCTGCTCCCAGGAGCCCCGAGTCAGTTCTGTGCCAGTTGATCGTGCCTCGTTTGCTGACTGGACAGACCCTGTGCGCAGAATATCGTCAGTGGAGATGAAAATTTCTCGACAAGGATAGCCCGTACCTTTCGGATGCGGGCCGAAGTAATCGATACCACCATGTGGCATATATTTTCCTCGATCTTTGAAACAGCCCTAGGTCTGTGGCTGGGCAGTGGTTGCTGCCCTTACCCTGGGCTTCCTGACGTGAGTGGCAGCCGAGTCATGGATCTGCCCTGCAACATCGGGTGACTGTATATGTAGGGGTCGAGAACGATCGTCTCACGTCTCTTCGTGAATCTAGACGAGTGGAACTGTGCTTGCCGACATCACGATTCCCGATTTGAGCAGAGACAATGCGAAGCGAAAAGCCATTGTGTAAGAACAGACAAAGTGGTCAACCAAGCGCTCAACGCGGCCGTACTTGCATTCAGCGTGCGCTGGCTGCCACTGTTTGCTGGCTCAAGTATTTCCCGTGAGAGGTTGGACGCGCTGGCGAGGAAGCTTTGGCATGATGCGCGAACCAAAGCCTTGACCGTCCTGCAGAAGAGGTGCTATCGATCAATATTGGCGCTGTACATCTTCGGAATGACGCCGCTCCCCCCCGGCCTGGAAGATCACGAGTCGGCGTTGGGAAGTATTGGTGAAGTCTGCATTGACGTCGCAATGCGCCAGCTGCAATATCTGGTGGCGAAGGGAGACCCCAATCATTTCTCTGCGACTGCCATTGTCCACAAATCACCCTCGCTAGATACGAAGGCACAGGAGCCGCACGCTGGAAATGAGGAGGGCTACCTGTTGCGTGTGAAAATAGCAGCATGGGCGGGGTTCGTTTTTGACACATCTGCTTCACTGACCAGGGGTTTACCCTCGATCCTTCACGCAGGCGTCCTTGGATTTGATCGGGATGAGACCATAAAGCTTGTGAAGGACATGGCCCAGACGTTTCATGACCGGACTAATGATTGGAGAGCAAACGGGTTCGAGGTTACCAACCAGCGAGCCATTTCGATCATTCAGTCTGCCAGCCGCTGGAAGGGGATGCTGTGGAAGGCAGTAGCCTGCTTGCGAGAAGCTCTGACATATGGACACGGACCTGCCACCGTTTTCCGGGCGCAGACAGCTGTTTTGGACGTTATCCAACGATATGACACGACCTATGCTCCACTGCTGGCAGCGTGCAAACGCGCGCTGGTCTTCCTTGATGCTGAAGCCCAACTCAGTTGGTGTAAGTACCTCGATTACCCTTCAGCCCCTGGTCTTTTGAACGCGAGCTAACGAGCCTGAAGATCATCTCACTCTGCATTACCAGCTGGGCCTGTTGATTTTGTTCGATCTCCTTCACAGCTTCGACAAGAAAGCCTTGATACCTAACTGTGACAATCTTCACTCAAGCGCAGCCCAAGACACAATTAACATCATCATGCTAGGCATGCAGTGCAAAGTCCCGCTCAGGGGTGTCTTCGGATCGTCCTTGGCTGAAATCCGCCAGCATGAGATGGTGTCGCTTCTAAGCATTGACCCTTATCCGCATCATGTGGCCACAGCTCTTGAATACGTCTCGGACCACATCTCCAGGACTTCCCGAAACTCACGCGTGAGTGGTGAGACCCTTGGCAACATTCGACAGATAGCAATGGATGCTCTCGACCACCTCCCACAATGTTCGGACTCTCTCCAGATCATCCGAGTTAATCTGGCCGAGAAGCTAGCAAGGCTTCCCATATTGCGGAGTAGTGAAGATGCTGAAATTGTGCAAAGGGTGGAAGCTCTGGTACAGGAAGCAGAAATGCCACATGGAGGCGAGAAGGATTGTGCGCTGGACGTGGAAGACTACTCAGTCAATGACAGGCTGTGTGTAGGCTCCATACATGAGACGGCCAGCAATACTGATGGGGCGAAACGCGTGGCATCTCATCAAATGTCGGTGGCCTCCTTCGAACAGTGGGACTGGAGTTCTTTCCAAGACACGCCGTTGAGCTTTGAGATATCCGAGACCGACATGTTCCTCTCTAATCACGGCCTTTTTGAAGTAAGTAACCCGTTTCCCTGCTCACTGATTCTTTGCTGAACCAGGCGGCGCTAATGCGAAAGAACGTGATTCTCAGGACTGCTTCTTCCTAGCATGAGAGGGTCCGGAGAAAATTCAAATGCCTTTGACCGTCACCATCCCCGTCTCTGCAGGGCCATGATCCGCCTTCAGACACGAATCGGAGGGAATTTGTACCGTCGCTGTAGCCGAGTCTCCATCGTACGAGTAACATCTCCTCCATCTTCGGTCGGGCTGTTGCAGTACCTCGTACTAGTTGGAATAATATGCAACAGGCATCGCTTTGTAGCGTGACACGGAGTTGTGCTTCTTGTACAACAGGACTGATCATGACCGGAGTATCTTCTCGCCGATATCGTACTTGCATTCTTTGCAAGGTGTCTTCTATGTGGATATTGAAAACGCCGGTGGGTTGTAGGTTGCCGGAGTTAATGCGTGGGACGGGGTTTAGATTCTGCAGCCCATCACGTCCGGATTCTCATACGAGGTATTTGAGATCCAGCGCGCCCTGCCTGTGGACGTGATAAATGACCAGCAGCTGTCAAAAGAAAGCAGTCGTCCTCTCAAGCAACTTTCCAAGATGACCTCTTCGATCAGCCTATCGGGCCTCAGCACCCGGGAGGCCATTGCCGACTCCTTATATCGCGGCGTCCAAGGAATAGACACCAACGACCTGTCACTATTCAAATCCGCCCTGGTCGACCTCAAGGAATTCACGTTCGAGGTAAACGGTTTCGAAGTCCAGGGTGAGGACGCGGTCATGGGGACAATTTTCAACTTTATCGGGCCAATGGATACCTTGCACACTATCAGTAATATCCGAATCGACGTCAAAGACGATGCTGCTGATACGGCACGCATGACGGCATATGCTGTCGCCCGGCATCACAGAAAGGGAGAAGGGATGGATCCAACAACACCGCATTTGACCACCGGAGGTATATACACTTTGGACGTGGCCCGAGACCGCACTGATGGTCTGTGGAAGACGCGCAAGTGGGCAGTGAACTTCATATGGCAGGATGGCGATGCGTCGGTCACAGCGAGAGAGGGATTCCCTCCAATTCAGTGAGATACTGGATGGCCCCGGTTGAGGACAGCTTGTTTAGAGAGGCCCACCAAAGGCACAAAAAGGACATTCGAACTTCGCGCCGTGGCGTGCAGGCGTCATTCTTTTGGCAAGGTCCATCGGGCGCAGATTGCAGAATCGGGGAGTGGCAGAGTTCTGCAGGCAATTATAGGTCAAAAACTGCAGAGCCACCGATGAACATTGAAATAATTCCGTGTCGTGAAGCTGATCGACTTCTCGTAAAGGGGAACAGGTTACATCTCTGCTGAGGTCAAAAGCGTGCCTCTCCCAAATCCTTTCGACAAGCTGGTAAGAAGAGGTAGGTAAGGACAAGGATCCGCCTGGGCTCTTTGTTGAACATTGGCGTTGAGCTTCCTTGCCGGCGAGCAGCTGTCAGAACAGTGAACCTCAGTAGCGACCAAACCATGGATGATACGCTCCGATTTGTGGCTCTGTTCGTCCCTATTTTGACGTCTCGACAGTGCGTTGTGGATGGCATCGTTGGCGAAACAACTAGGCAGATTTGCAAAGGGCTAATGGTTCAATCTGATACATTCCGACCATTAATAGCATGCTGGGCCTGCTGAACCATGCATCCCTGTGCCTTGAAGTGTTCTCTTTGAAACATCGGCTATCGGCTTGGGAATGCCTTGTCAAGCCTCGGATAGGTTACCAGGTCCGCTGTGCGTTAGATGAGAAAGCCACCGATGCAATACGGAGTAGATCTTGCGGCTATCTGGAGTGTTGCAACCACCATTCTTTGGAGAGAGGCCCAATGAGAGTGTGACAGCTGTAGCATTTTAGAGCGTGCATTCGGTACGCTAGCTGTTTGCATGGCATAGCGACTCGGCCTCTGTCTTCTTCTGGTTACAGAGTTGGTGTCGACAGTTGAACGATCTCTATGGCGTCGATTACCGTTGTGGAGGAGCGGCCGGGGATACGTTGACACACATCCGTGCGCAAGATGGTGCTAAGCTAGAGCGAAGTGATGCGATCCGTCAAATGAATGGAAGCGATGAACGGTCAGCGCGTCTGCCCCGGTTGGTAACTTCGAGATACCCTGTGCAGGACTGGAGTGAAGGAGACCGTCTCGAGAGAGCACACGACGTACTCGGTAGAATTGGGTCTGGACTCTCTCTCTCTCTCTCAAGGAGCTCGAGAGAAGGTTACCTGCAGGCCTTTGGCGAGGATTCCGCCGTCAAACCAATCCAGGTGCATTGCCGAGCCGTGGTGTGATGAAGACGACGAGCAGAACATGGCCAGAACAGCGACAAGCGAAAGTTGAGCAGTGCTCAGGTGCAGGTACGTACCGCGAGCCCAGGCGCTAAACAGCCGTTTCCGGACAGGTTAGGCGCGAAACAGCTGATCCCCGTCGCCTAACTCGGGTCTTAGGCAAACCCCCAGCCCTAAAGCACGTCAATGCAGCTGCTTACTGGCTGAGACGCGGCTGGTTCCTTCTCCGCTGTCGCTCAGGGCAAGCTCAAGCTCTCGAGCGTCCCCATTTCCCATTTCCCTCCCCCCACCAGGGCAGGACCCCAGCCGAGTTACATGTACTTGTAGCACTTTCACACACTTGCACAAGTCCTGCGCCGCTTCCTTCTGTTGCAGCCCAGATGTCGCACTTCTCGATTGTCTCTCCCGTCGCATATACAAATGGACCGTGCAGGATAGGAACACGACCACCCTTGTTGTCCCCCTCGTCGCCGATGCTTTGAAAATAACTGATCAATCTATTTCTTCTCTTCTCCCAACCTACTTATTTGCTGCTCCTACTCGAGAGCCACCATCACCACATCATGTCTTCAAAGTCGGTGTCCACCGATCAGTCCCGGAAATGGAGTGCCTCCACGTCCTTCAACCTGACCGTGCTCATCTCCGGCTCTGGCACGAACCTCCAGGCGCTGATCGACGCCTGTGGCCAAGCTCCTCCCTCGAAAGATCGATCCGCTCCTCGACGACTCCTCCCAAACGCTCGCATCGGCCACGTCATATCAAATCGCAAAGATGCCAAAGGATTAGTTCGTGCCCAGGACGCAGGCATCTTCACCACGTACCACAATTTGGTGCAATACAAGAAGAGATTCCCAGACACAGATGCCGGCGTGAGCGCTGCGCGCACCCAATATGATGCAGACTTGGCTCAGAAGATACTCACGCATATTCCGTGCCCCGATCTGGTGGTTTGTGCTGGCTGGATGCATATCTTATCCCCCGGCTTCGTCAACGCCCTAGCCTCCGCCAACGTGCCCATCATCAATCTACACCCAGCATTGCCGGGACAATTTGATGGCGCGAATGCCATAGATCGGGCATACGAAGCATTCCAAAGGGGCGAGGTTTCGAAGACGGGAGTCATGGTCCATTATGTGATTGACCAAGTCGACCGAGGAGCGCCCATCATGGTCAGGGAAGTCGACATCAAATCGGGAGAAACCCAAGATGAGCTCGAGGAAAGAATTCACCAAACAGAATGGGCTCTGATCGTCGAAGCTACTGGCAAGGTGCTCGCGGACCTCGAGGAGAAACGAAGACGTGAGAGCTGATTGAGCGTCTCTCACGGGATGGTGGCAGAGGGCGAAGGGCGGCAGACTCGACTTTTACAGGACAAGCGAGGTGTTTGGAAGGGAAATTTTGGACAATCTCGAACACGCGGAGTACAAGGATCGCGGCTTAGGGCGAAGGGTTTGGTATGTATGTAGCTTGATCTGACGCTGCTGCACCACAAAAGTTGTCGGAAGCAATGCGAGAGCTGAACTCAGGTGGATATGTGAATCAGTGAGAGAAATGAGGACTCACCAGTGGTTACGCTTTGAACGGCCAAATGAGATAGAAACGGATGAGAGGACAGTTAAGACATGGGAAATTTAAACCAAATTTTTCCAGAGGTCGGCCTTCAGCTCCTCCTTACTGTAACCCATCTTTGCGACGAAGAGAAGTGACCATTTCCAGATTTCTTCGCCTGACTTATACAAAGGCTCATACGTAGCAAACATGACAGCGAGAGAGCGCCCGAGCCGTCCTCAGAAGCATCCAACACCCTGCCTAGTGGTAAGGAATAAGTATAGGCATGAATCTCCCTGGCCACCAACGTACAGAAGTTCCCAGCTCATCCACAACAACATCCTAATTAATTCTAATACGGTACATATACTATAGCTATAGGATTCTACAGAGTACACCTGTTGCAGACTCCGCAGGTTCAAGCCAGGGCACATCGCGCAAGTAAAGGCACAGAGTCACAGAGTACACTGTAGGCAGGCATTTCTCCTCCCCGTCCCTTCTTCGCCCTGGTCGCCTAAAATGGGCGAAGTCGCATTGCATTATATTGCGTGGTACTCGGAATGAAAAGGATGCGAACATATATATATATGTACGACGATATAATCCAACTACTACTCACCAGCTGTAGGACTGTAATACAGTCCATCCCATACGCAGAGGGTATCAATTCCTGTCTCTTCTCATCCCGTCGCCATCCTTTTCCCTATCCCATCAGAATCGCACACCAAAAAAAGCACAAGCTGCCGACTTGAACTTTGCCAAAATTACTCATGTTCAAAACCCACACCAGCTCCAATAAAACCTACCAGTGGCGCACCCGATCAGACTGGGCCGCCTGCGCGGTAAAGGCAAGTCGAACCTTTGGCCACAAAAATTTCAAATCCACTTCGATGCTCCTTTTCATGGGGACCGGGCGGTTCGAACGGCGCCACTACCGCTTTTCATTCAGATCGCCTCCTTCCCCAACAGGTGCGCGCGAGTCTCGTTGTTTGCCCTTCTCCTGCTCTGCAGTGCCATCTACGCTGTCATCGGGGAGGGTGCTCTCCTGATTGAGCTGCTGATCATCGGTCGCATCGCCGTGATGCTCATCTCGGCCTCCGCCCATGAACTTGTGCATCTCTCTCTTATACCGACTCTCTTGCAACGGCCCATCCTCGCCGGCCTCGGCCCTCGCGTTTAAATCCTCTTCGTCAGAACTGCTCAAGCTGGACATGCTTAGATTCTGCATGTACATGACCGATTTTCCTCCCGTACTTGCTTTTTTCTTCTCCCTCTGTTCTTTCTTGAGGGCTTGTTGGAGTTCCGCGTCGGCTTGGCAGTCGAGTGTTTTGATCTTCAGGCCCGGAAGGTTCGCGCGGAGATACTCGTGCAGAAGGGGGAGTTTTTCAGCATTGGGCCGGTAGGTGCCGCTGTCGTTATCGATGATGAGTTCGTAGTGCGTCGGGTCTGTGTCTTTCTCGTGTTTTGTGTTGGCGCCGTTAGTTTGAGGTCGCGGGGAGGAAGGTCCGCCGTCTGCTTGACTTGTGCTTGCTTTACTTGAACTGGCCTCAACGTTCTTCTGCTCTTCCTCGGGGGGTGTGGATGGTGGATGTGTGTCTTTCTGAGGGTCAACTGTTGCATCGTCCTTGTGCATCTTGTTATGCTTAACGCGCCGGACGAAGAACTCTCCAGAAAAAGCGATGTAAATGCTCACGTCGCTGTGCATGGTATGTTTACTCAGCAGGTCGATCCCAAACTCCTTCCCCGTTTCCGTGAAACGCAACTGTCCATCGAGGGTTAAGACGTATGTGAAGATCCGGCCTCCTTCATCGTAGTGGACGAAATCAAGGAACTGCTTCGTCATTTCGAGGCAAGGTTCGGCGAAAGAGCCGTATTTTGTCGTGCGGTCGTAGTTGTAGATCCGAGCGTGTTGGTGGTGTAAAGCACGATTGAGCAAGCGCCCACGAATGCTGTGCGAAGTGAACATGCCAGCCACGAAGGGCCGGAATTCGACGTAGCGATGATAGAGTTCTGCAGGCACCGGACCGCGGAATTGCATTTGAATGGATTGGAAGCTGTCATAGAGTCAGTATGTGGTCAGAAAAGGATAGTGACGTATCGCTCACTTATACCGCTGTACCTCCTTCCCGTCTTTGCCTTGCTCTGTGAGTTTGGTACCTGTTATCCGCCCGATCAAGGGCGAGTGGTGCTGCGTCCATGGTAAGGGGCCGATAGTATACGCACGACCACCATCCTCCGCGTCCGTTCTCCCTAGATTCTCCACGCTGACAATAAGATCTCCATGTAACTTGACTCTTCTGGAGATTAGAGCGGCGCATCCACGGAGCGTGTAGGCTCTTTTGCTTCCCATGCGCTTCTTCAACTGGAACTTCTGGTGCGAGAATCCTTTCCAGTTGTCGTCGATATGAGGGACATCGATGTGTGCATTGCCGAGCCGATCATCGTAGTCGGCGGGATCCTCGTCGTATAGTCTGCACTTCAAGTGAAAGCCACTTGCGGGGATATTCGCAATGATCCATTCCGTCTCCCACTCCGGGTCTGTATTACGATGTATCGTCGGGGTCCTCAATTTCAGATCGGGATCCTGTTTATGCCTCTTAGGCAGATCCGTATGGAGGATGGCGAGCACATATGGATCGGACGACAGAGTCCCGAAGTCTGCAAACGGCAGATTCTCCGCCTTGTGAAATGTGATCTTGACCGTGTAACCCGGTGGTGCTCTTGGTATGGGCGTCGCATCGAAGCCGCCCGCGGGCCCCTTCTCTTTCTTTTCGGGATTGTCGGTTCCGGTTGCGCTGCGATATTTCTGCTCGAGTTTCTCGGTTTTGCTGGCCAGTTTAGGTCCGAGTTTGTCGGCCTTTTGAGGGATCACTCCGTCTTTGCGCAGGATGGGCGCGTCGGCATCGTTGTCAGCCATTGAGTGATGCGTGCGCGAATCTTGCTGTTGATCGTCTCCCCAACGCGTGCGCAGGTGTTGATTATGATGTTATAGCCAAGCAAAACGAGCGCATTGAGTGAGGATATGACGGTCCGCAATAGGTAAACATACAGTCACGCAAATAGATGAAGGAACGAGAGATGGCACGAAGGATTGCGCAGGCAATCATGGGAGATACTAGTACGTTTAGCAACATGAATTCGGCGGAACCCAGGATTGGGGCGCCATCAGCCCACGGCGGCAGGGTGGGTGGTAGGAGCGAATTAGGCTTCTGGGGGAGGCTGACGCATGCCCTTAGGCTTCCTCCAATGAGTGCTTTAGGCTTGCGGGATTGCCTATGGAGCCCTTTCGCTCGGCGGCTCCCAACTGGCCGCAACAAGCATGACACGGCTAGCTTTCCCACAAAGCTTGGTCGAAAGCTTGAGGGACGCGCAATCAGTCACACCTGACATCATTTCCTGCGAGACGCAGTTGAGCATCGAATGCTGCACGATGTTGTCATTCAGGGCTAGAATCCATGCGATACTGGAAGCAAACATAACGACGGTGATATTCAAATTCCCTTGGTGCTTTTACCGGAGGAATGGGCACTATGCACAGTCAGAAAACCCGAGACAAGACGCTCCTTCGCTTCATGCAGATAATATCCGATCAACGCCTGCGCCATGCAACACCGAGACAAAAGTCCATTCCTGATGCGATTCATTCTTCGTCAAGTAATCTCAACAACAAATCAGAGCCCGGCCCAGTAAGGCTGTCTCGCATTTCCCTTTCTGAAACAGCGCTCACCACCTGCTTGTCGTCCATTCCTCCTCTTCCACTTCTAGATGGCGTATTTGTTGGAGTCAACAAACTCGATGTTCGCCCAGATGCTTCTTGCGCCAAGCCGAGAGTCTCCAAGCTGGCCACCACATCCCGAAACTCGGTGTTCTTAAGCGGGTGTAACAATCCTTCGTCACGCTTGCACAAAGCAGCATATTTCTCGAATAACCCTTTAACGGTAGGTACTTTTGACCACGACTTGGAAGGAGTGGTGTAAGGATCACGGCGGTGTTGTCGGCTCTCAGAAGCTACTAGCGAACATAGCACGGCTTTCTGCTGCAAGTTGAGTCCGCTCAAGCGAGAAATGGTCCCGTTGTTGAAGATGCTTGCCGCAATTTTGGCCACGTGTGCGATTGTTGCTCTTGGTGCGGTCTCAAAGGTGAGCTGACCCAGGACTGACCGCTGGTCCTTGACAGGTGATGGGAACCCCATGCTCGAGCCCAGATTGCGGATTTCGCTGAGAGCTGTTTTGGTTGGTGTTACGCTCTGTTCCCGGCTCATCTTCAACAGAGTTTCTTGCTCGATCTGGTCAATGGCACGACGGACCAGACTGAATGCCTTTCGCAAATCACCCGTTTGAGATGAAATTTTCTTGCCAGCCAGCTGAACGGCTGCGGGATGCATCAATGGGATGAAGTCCGAGCCAACCGTTGTCCCCTCTGGGATAAGAGATCGAAGCTTTCCGGAGATGATGGTTGAAATCTGCTGTGCAGAGTATGGCAGGAAGGGTAGTAATCTTGGCTTGACATTTCTCAGCTTCAAACGTGGCAGAAACCGATCGGTCAGGTCCAGAGCATTGGCGATACCGATCAGAATGAGACTGGACGAGGGATGCATGGCCCATTCGAAGATGCTGTACAGAATCTCGCAATCACCATTGAGGAGTGTGTCAATCTCATCAAGCAAGACCACATGCATGTTGGAATTGGCCTTCTTCGTCGCGAAGAGTTTCGCCAAGCGCGTTTTGGTTGACTTGGCATTGCTCTTGGTTGAACAAAATGCTTCGCTGAGTTGGACAAGTACCTCGTTGGCGGATCTTAGGGAGACACAGTTGACGATGGCGGTCCGGACGCATTCCTCTGAAAATTCGTGTATGACCTCTTGGACAAGTGCACTCTTTCCGGTGCCGGGCGGCCCGCTCACATACGTGCAGCCTCCAGTCCTGGATTCAAGAGCTTTGGAAACGAACCTGTTCAACTGATTTCGTTCTGCCTCCCGTCCAATAACCTTTCCATTGCTGGCCTGGGTGAACAACTGTCGAGCTCGGGAATACACATTTTGTGGCTTTGACGATGTCGATGAGCGCGACGACTGAGGCGTAAGAAGTCTACCAGCAAGGCGGACTCGATGCTTTGGAGTAGTAGGAGTGACAGCGAAAACATCCTTGAAGCGAGCAGCCGCTGGAGTTGAGAAACTGGAAGGTGGAAAATTCTCGTCCAAGGGCAGGATATCATTCTCGGCGAGCGTTACAGGACTGTCTTGAACAGTACGCTGCTGCTGTTCGTTACGCGTTCTGACAGAGCCGGTATTGGACTCTTGCACGGTGTATTCTGGAGAAGCATCTTCATATATCTCGGGTACAGATCGTCGCGTTCGTCTCTTGGGAGAAGGAGGTGCATTCGAGACATCTGCGGACACATTCGGTCAATTGCATTCATACAATCTCGATGTGTGCGAGACTTTGCGTACCTTCTGCATCAAGAACTCTGCGGGATCGTTTCCCAAGAACAGTAGCAGCCATCTGGAATGGTCGTCGCTGCTTTTGTTGCGGCGGTGGTGGTTGTACGAGCAGCTGAGGAAGGCACGATGGACGCGGACTTAAGATATTGGGAAGGCGCGACTCGGTCTGTCATTTGAAAAAGACGCGTTAGGTGGGAAAGCGCGACTTAGCGTGCATGTCGAGATTTGGCCGAGGCTTCCCAGCCTTGCGTGCAAACTCCAGCCACGTCTGCCCCCCACGCGCAGCCTCCGGGTCTGCACTCCACCGTAGGCCTCACATCGGCGCCTGAAGCTTGGCGAGTTTGCTGTCCACCGGGGCCGTGACCGTCGCCGCGGCCGCCTTGACGTGATTCATACCCGCCCCGGTGAGTTTTCGTCATAGCCAACGGCGCCTTGTGGCTGGCCATCCCATCCATCACTTGTGCGCTGCCTCGTGCTTCAGTTGCCTCACAACACCAGGACTGGTGGCTACTCCAAAGTTCGATCCCTGACACATGGCATCTTCTACCTTCCTCTTTTTACTTCTTTGTTGTCTCTTGCAATAACCCCGTCTTCTGCTCATTCATGACCAACCCTGGCTCGTCAAAGGCTCAACCAGGAGTCATCTAATCAATTGCCCGCAACCACAAGTCTCCCTCCACCCCACTGATTACGACGCACTGAACCTCACTTCTCATGATGGATGAAGCCATCGCCACCGTCGTGGCAGTCTGCGGGACGACCACAGAATTGGCGGCGCAATACGTTCAACTCGCTGATGGCGACCCCAATCAAGCAGTCCAATTGTTCTTTGAGAACGGTGGCGTTGACCTAGCTGGACCGACCTCAGGGCCGTCCTCACGACCTCCCCCACCCTCAACATCACATCACACCGGTGACGCAAGTGATCCTATAGACATCGACGCTGAAGATACCATCTCGGACGACAATGATCCAGAAATCACCGGTTTCCGAAAGACAACAGAAAGACCAGCGGCGGCGTATGAAGACGATGAGGCTATGGCACGCAGATTACAAAACGAGATGTATGGCGTAGGCACTGCGGAAGAAGATGTACGGGCTCCCATTGCTCGACAAGCCGAGACATTGGTAGGGGGTTATGGAGGAGGCCTCCCAGCAATGGCTGGTCCCACATATACCTCAGCTGTGGAAGAGCGAATGCAGGCTATTGAGAGGAGACGACATCAAGGTCAGTCCCTCCATCTTTCATTGCATGGCGGCTCCCGCTGACTCAGATATAGCACGCTCAGGGATTTTTAATCAACACCAGCCAACCTCCATCTGGGATCACGATGCTTACGCCAGCCCAGACGCCCTTTCAGAGTCCACGGGAGGGGCCTCTGAGGCCTCTGCGAGATCCACTCGACTGGCCAGACTGTTTCAACCACCGTGGGACCTGATGTACAAGGGCGAATGGGAGAATGCAAGAGCCGAGGGCAAAGAACAGAAGAGGTGGTTACTAGTTGACATTCAAGACCCTTCGATATTCGACTGCCAGGCACTGAACCGCGACTTATGGAAGAACGAGGGTATCGTGGAAACTGTTCGGGAAAACTTCCTCTTCCTGCAGTACAACAAGGACGACCCGAGAGCGTTACAATACGTGCAATACTATTTTCCGAACTACGAGCTTGCGCAGGAGTACCCTCACGTCGCCATCGTGGATCCCAGAACAGGCGAACAAATCAAACTCTGGGCACGAAAAGTCCCTACGGCACCGGAGTTCTTGATGCAACTACATGAGTTCTTGGATCGATACAGTCTTGATACTCATGCTCGTAATCCAGTCGCCAAGCGAAGGTCCGAGGCTAAGAAGGAGAAGCCAGTAGACCAGCTCACAGAGGAAGAGATGCTCGAGAGGGCGTTACAAGCCAGTCTCGCCTCACAGAACGAAGAGCAGAAGGCGGGGCCGGCAGAAGATCCCGATGACTTGACACGAAGTGTGGGAGACTTACGAGGAGCTCAAGTGGCCGCAATCGACGAGGCAATGGACGTTGACAAGAACGGCACCGAGGAGACTGCAGAAGCCAATGATTTCGCACAGATCCCGTCAGATCGTCCTCATACCGAGCCGGCTGCAGGACCCGGTGTGACCCGAGTGCAGATTCGACATCCAGGCGGCCGGATCGTCCGACGGTTTGCAGAGCACGACCCGGTGCAACGAATTTATGAATACCTCAAGGCCGAGCCGCTAGAAGGCAAGGCCGGTTCTGTGTTCGAGTTGGTGTCGATGGGCAAGAACCTGATGGATGCTCGACATGAGACCATTGAGAGCGCCGGACTGAAGAATGGAACAGTCATGGTGGAGTTCGTGGAGTGATTCTCGATCGTGGTGTCGCCCCTGCAAGGCGTCTACACACCAGCTTTTTCTAGAGATGCTATTGAGCTAGTTTTGATATGGCACAGCATGGCCCGACTAGCCAGTGGCCCTAGCTGCGCCGTCCTGAGATAGGATCAAATAATGAGACGACGTGAGGGAAGTTCTCCCAAAGTGTTTCTGAGACTGCCTTGGACTCCGTCTTCACTGGCTGTTGCCGTACATGTAGATTCCACGGTGACGTCCGCAACCAATCGGAGTGACCAACAACGACCCGGAAGGGAAGGTCGTAAACATCGGTTGTCGAGGTGTTTCATCTGCACATTGATTACTGCTCAGCTCTGACCTTGGACACGGGTGCGGTCTCGTCACGACGCGACACGACTCACGAAGTAACGAAGTTGGACGAACGGTCTTGCGAGCATTCGCGAGAGGAAGTCGCGGGTGGTGGCCTAGCACACTGCCGGCAGCAGGACTTGCTCTGCCCAGTGCGCGCGTAGGAATTGCCAGTGCGGTTCCCCCGGCACTCGACGTTGCACGCAGAAAACTCACGAGAAGTTCGTGACTGTTCTACCGCGCCTTCATTTCTGCATCTCCATTTGAAGTTGCGAGCCATCGCCCGCCCTCCCTACGCCGATTCTGCGCCCACACCCCCCTGCACACCTCGAAGATCGGCCCACGACCTCGACTACGACCCCACCTTGCAAGCGTCACTCGAGTCAAGGGCGGAGGGGGCCCACCGCAGCAGAATGGACCCAGAGGAACTTTACACCAAACAGAATTGTATCGGCGGTGGAAGTTTTGGCAAGGTATACAAGGGAGTGGACAAGCGGACCGGCCAAGCGGTGGCTATCAAGGTTATTGACGTTGAAAATGCCGAAGACGAGGTCGAGGACATCATCCAGGAAATCTCCATCCTGTCCGAACTCCAGTCACCGTACGTGACCAAGTATCATGGCTCCTACCTGAAGGGTTCCGACCTGTGGATTATCATGGAATTTTGTTCTGGCGGAAGTTGTTCGGACCTCATGAGGCCGGGCCTGATTCACGAAGACTACATCTGCATCATCGTACGCGAACTGCTCATGGGCCTCGACTACCTGCATTCCGACAAGAAGTTGCACCGAGATATCAAGGCAGCCAACGTTCTGTTGGGTCAGAATGGTCAGGTCAAACTCGCCGACTTTGGAGTGTCGGGCCAACTCTCGGCCACCATGACCAAGAAGAATACCTTTGTGGGCACGCCTTTCTGGATGGCTCCGGAAGTCATCAAACAATCGGGGTATGATCATAAGGCGGATATCTGGTCACTAGGCATTACAGCCATCGAGCTGGCACAAGGAGAACCACCCTATGCCGACATCCACCCAATGAAAGTCCTCTTCCTGATACCCAAGAATCCCCCTCCGACGCTGCAAGGCAACTTCTCGCGCACATTCAAGGATTTTGTCGAGTTGTGTTTGCGGCGGGATCCCAGAGAGCGACCGTCTGCGAAAGAACTGCTGAAGCATCCGTTTGTGAAGAGGGCCAAAAAGACGACGTACCTGACGGAGCTGATCGAGAGGAACGAAAGATACATGGCAACCCGCGGCGGCCGATCGTCAGATGACGAAGAGGAAGAGGAAGATGTGCGGCCAGCATCTCATGAACCGGAAAACGAAGACCTGTGGGACTTCGGCACTGTGCGGCCAGTCGGCGGCCGTGGAGCTGGACTTCGACCCATGAACGACTCTGCCGCCAATGCACGGGCTTCGGCGGAGCCTACTTCGATTGCAAAGAGCAAGTCTGACTGGGAAGAGACTGTAAAAGTGCCGTCGTCGCCGCAGAAATCGCCAGTGAAAGCTGCTTTTCCACCTACACCGGCCAAAATACCATTGCCTCCATCGCCAGCAAAGGTGACAGCATCAGCAGCCATCGAGACGCCCATCCCTCCGGCAGCACCACTCTCGGCTTCGGCAATGCCCAAGACACCAGCTGTTCCATCGGCGAACAAGGCGCTGCCTATTGAACCGCAGACAGCTAGCCCTGGCTCGAACGAATACAACAAAGCATTTCAGGCCCAGTTAGCAAAGGACATGGGGTTCCTTAAACTAGATGGCGGAGGTAGCCCGAAGACACAACCAGCCCAAGCACAAACACCTCCGGGCAAGAAGGCACAAATGGTAATTCCCGAAATTCCACCCTTCAGGGGAAAACCAGGAAGAGGGGAGCCGATTCACAAAGGCCAACAAACACCACCGTCTCAGCCTCTTCCGTCATCGTCATCGCATGCCAGCGCGCTTTCAGCCGGCCCGGCGTCGATTGCCAACCAACAGCCACTGCCTCCGCTGACGACAAAGACCAACGGTTCACAGCCTTCAGCACCTGCCACACCAACGAGTACATCCTCGCGGCCGGCCGAGGAGGGTACAGATCAAGAACTTACTGCCTTAAACTCAGTTCTGATCCCCGCACTCGAAGCGGCAATGCATCGTCGAACATATATGCTCAAGGAACTTGCGCGGACAAGCAAGCTGAGTTCCTCAGCAGCCGCAGAAATGCACCAACATCGAGTTCAGGCCCACGAAAAGGTCAGAAAGCTCGCTGCAAAGGCCGCAGGTGTATTTTACGAGATTCAGAAATGTGATGAGGAGTGTCCAGTGGGTATGGGTGGAGGCGTAACGGAGTTTCTGGAAGGCTTTCTGGAGGAGATACTTGTGAGGGTGGAGGCTGCAGATGAGCCTGACCCAACGCCCAGCAGGTAGTGAGAGTATCCAGCACCGGAGGGACAAAAAGTCGATTTTCTATGGGTTAGCCAACTGTATATGTTTATTACTTGAGCGAGGATGGCCGTGGTTCAGAGCGGTAGCGTAGCATAGCATCGCTAGCACAGCATGTTTGGGCGGCTCAGGCAAAGTAGCAGAGCCTCGTCGTACCTTTTCAGCCTTGCATGACGCGTTGTACGAGCAATTGTTGGTGACGACGCCATGCTCTGAGACGCACACGAAACTGTTGACCCTGACGATTGGGAGCACGGCAGGTATGATCATCCATCACTCTCGGATGATATACACAGAAGCTACTTCCGGGCGCAAGCTTCATTAACCTCAACATAAAACAGAAGACATACCAAGCGTTCCTAGACTCCACATCGTCTCCAAGATCGAACTCTAAGCCTCGTACTACCATGGCCACGACCACAACCCAGAGCAACCTCGTCCGCCTGGCGCCCCTACAGGTCGGCGAAGTGCCCGCGCATCCATCTCTCCCAGCCTCAGAGGCCACCAACCGACGACCAGAACTTCTTCCTTTCCTCTTGACGCTCCTCGACGACGGGTTCGACTTCCTCTCGTCCACCAGCTTCATTGCGAATTTCAAGCACCAATCCACCAAAACCGCTCTCCCCAGCGAAGCGAAGGTCGACGTCCTGACATGCGCCATCGCCGCGCGGGAGTTGGAGCAAATCGTGAATTGGGAAGGAGGGGCAACCACGCGGATCACAGCAGACAACAGTGTCAATGGCGCACAAGGTCAAGATCAAGGTCAAGGTCAAGGCCCGAAGGCCGAGCAAGAGACATACACTCGACCGGGACGGAGCAAACCACCGGCCCGCGTCCTAAGCGGCGGTGAGCATTGGGTCGCCCGTAAATCAGTCCACCGGGACCTCTCCTCCAAAGACACGACCTCGCCCGGAAATGCCAGCTGGAAGGAATTCATCTACGGCCTGCGAGACGACCATTCGCGGCACGAAGAGGATTTTACGCCGAATCTCTACGACGCGCACCACGTGTGCGATTGGAATGGGGAGGTCCGCGATCTCGAGTCCCAGGGCAAGATCGTGGGCAAGCACGGCAGGCAATACACCTGCGTCACGATGGCGATATACGAGATGTGTCACGCCACGCCCCCGCCCACGTCTCCGCGCTGCTTCCCCGTGCTGGTCGCCACGGCGTCTCTTGGCCCGGACGAGTTCGTCGCCGTCACGGTCCCCGTGACGCTTGGCGCGTCCGTCAGCGCCTCCTTCTACTCGTCGGGCCGAAACGCCAAGGAGGGTAAGACGCCGCAGCAGCGAAAACCCGTCGTGCTGGGGATCTACGCCGCGGTCGAGACGGTGAAGCGACGGCCTCGAGAAGGCGCCGAGAGGGGTGTGGAGGGCATGGAGGTCGAATGGATCATGGCCACGGCGAGTGACGCCAAGGGGAATCTGCCCATGTGGATGCAGAAGATGAGTGTGCCGGGCCTGCTTCCCAAGGATGTGAGTTACTTTATGAAGTGGATCAAGGGCGTGAGTGGCGAGGAGGTCGAGCGCGTCAAGGTAGTTTGATACCCCGACCCCCGGCAGCCGAATACGACACTTGACATGGCTACAACATTCTGCACATATGGGGTTTTAGTACTGTCCTCTCCGTGGGTACAACATAGCGCGAAAACCAAGCCCAACACCCCCAGGTTTTCAACACTCGGAAAATCTCACAATCCAGCCAGCCATCCAGCCAGCGACAGACAGATACCCTCGATCACCTGACCAATCTCGACTCGGGACAGGAGCAAGTCACATTTTAGGAAGACACCCGTCTATCGAGTCATCCGTATGTGCGATAATGCACTAGGCGGAACCGGAATATCACCCAAACCTCCTCCCCTTGTACCGAGTCAGACCGACCGACCGACCAACCGAGGGATGAGACTGTATGCTAAATGCTGACGACCGACGATAGAGGACTGACTACTGTATGCTCTATCCCCTCTATCCCCTCGCTCTCTAGGTCTCCGAGCCAGAAAAGGAGAGAAGGGGAAGGGAGGGGAGAGGAGGGGAAGAAAGACCCTCAACTTCTCTCGATCCCGTTATATATCAGTATCGAGTATGGTGGCTCGCGCTGTTCTCTTCGGCATCCCAACGGTGATGCCTACAAGGATATGCTCCAGTACACGGACGGCTATGAGTTGCAAATGCATTGCACTGCATTGCATTGCCTGGCGTGGCGTGGCGTGGTGCCGTGGTGCATCGCTATTGCTCTCGCACCGCACCCTACAGGCAGTGCAGAGTACGCCCTTACTGCATCGGCAGGAAAGAGAAGCTCGACTTCATGGTGGGTGGGCTGTATTCCATGTACAAATAAGTTAACTCTGTAATTCAACTGGTCAAGCATCTCTCCAGCAATTCACATTTCACATTTCTTCATCAGGTGCGTTCGGCCATGGGATTCTGCCTGGGACTGAATTGCAAAATTGGGTTGTTCCGAAACTACGCGACCCCTACTATGTGTCTAGATATGCTCGCTAATACTACAAGATTCGGCCGCTCTCTTGGCCTGGAGGAAAGTCCCCGCCCGGCCTGGCCTGACTCGCCTTGCCCGGCCGATGGACGATTCGATGGACGATTCCTCATGCAGGAATTCTCTCGCCCCCCAAGTCATGTCTGTCATCATACGCCCTATACATTGATCCCTCGCGTTCTCCGCTACTGCGGCCTTGAGTGAGACGGTGTTCAGGCTGCCGGGGCCGCCAATTCGACACCCTCCCTCCGTTTGAACTGCACGACCGGCCCCACCCGGTCGGAAATCAGCCAATCCCTCAACTGATATTCGCCCTTCCTCTGTCTTCCTTCGCCGGTCGCCCACTCGACCCCCCCGCCTCCCGCACCGGTGTTGTCGCCCGCTTTCAACCTCATCTCGAAGAGGAACATGACTCGCGCGACCGCGGTGAAGAGCTCCATGTACGCCATGTTCTTGCCCACACAGCCTCGCGGGCCGGAGCTGAAGGCGTGGAATGCATTCTTTGCGACCTCTACCGACGTCGGCGTGACGAGGAAGCCTGCTGTGGCGGAGGACTCGGGACCCGGGATCCATCGTTCGGGGATGTAGGAGAAGGAGTCCGGGAAGTAGGTCTCGTTGTGGTGGATGGCGTAGATGGGGACCCCGACCGTGATCCCGGCGGGGATGTGGTGGCCATCGATCATAGCGCCGCCCTGGAGGACGAGGCGGTCGAGCAGGCCCGGGACAGGAGGGGACATGCGCATTGCTTCGTCAATGCACGCTTTCAGATACGGAAGGTTGGTTAGTTGGGCCGAGTACTTGATCTCCTCAACGTCGGTGAATGCCGCGCGAACCTCTTGTTGCAACTTCTTCAGCGCCCTCTCGTTGCGCGCCAAGTAGAAGAAGAGCGCCGAGATGGCCGTGCTGGACGTATCCGAGCCGGCACCGACGAGCAACGCCGCCTCACCCACGAGGTCCTTGGGTTGGAACGTGTCTCCTGTCGACGGATCCTTGGCGTGGAGAAGGTAGAAGAAGAAATCCTTGCGCTTGTCCCCTTCCGACTTCTCGGCGTCGGCCTTCTCGACGGCGTACCGCTTCTCGACGAGTTTGCCGATATCCTGGCGGAAGCGTACTTTGTTGAGCAGATTCTGGGCGCCGATGGCTTTGCCAATCTTGATCAAGTGCTGCGGTTTCATGAACGGGAAGAGGAGCTCGCGGGGAGGTAGGAAAGCGACCTTGGAAACGATCAGCCCGTTTCGAGACGGGAGCCCCTGGAGCCAGGGCAAAACACATGACTTACCGCTTGCTGAAATCGGGCGCTCGAAAGAAGAAGCTCCATAATGTAGCAGCCTCCGTCCTTCATGGCGCCGAAACTCGCTCCAAAGCAGAGTTCACCCAGAACATCGATGGTCAGAAACGTAGACCAGTGGCCCATATCACGGTCCTTGCTCCACGCCGACTTCTCGTCCGTGTTCGAATCGTCCGTTTCGCCGAGATATGCGCACCAGTCTCGAATTCGTTCGACGATGTACTTGTCTAAGCTGCTCATGGCACGATCGGAAAAGGCGTTGTTGAGCAGTCTCCGTCTCGCGGCGTGCAGTTGACGGTCGGAGGCGAGGTGTGTGGTAATGCCCGGATTGATCATTTCACCGGTATGAGTCCAGCCTGTTTTGATCATGTTGGCTTTTCGATCCGTGTAGATATCGTTGAGGGCCTGGGCAGTCCGGAAGGAGAGCTTGTCGGGTCCGATTCTAACAACATCGCCTGCAGAAGTGCCCTGTCAGTCTCGTGCCTTTTGCTGCAGATGCTTTCGTCATACCATATTTCTCATGCAAGAGTTCGAGATCGACATGTCTTCTCCCTGACCACGCGGCTCTTGCTTCGGGCCATTGCGACAGTTTCCATAGTAGGGGTCCCGGGTATTTGGCGAGGGGATGGAAGTAGAGGCGGTAGATTGAGAGACCAATAAACTGCGTAGCGTGTTAGGCCGTGTCCGGAGAGATAGAGCGCCGTCGTACTTACGTAGATGACGTTCGCTGCGAGCAGCACGGCGGCAAAATCTAGTATCGAGAAGACGGCCATCTCGAGAAGTTGTTCCAGCTAGCGGATGGACAGCAGTTCAGCTTACCCAAGATCTGGGCCGAAGTAAGAGACATTATATACGGAGGTCGTGGTCGTCCCTGGCTTTTAACCTCGTAAGAATCAATTCCACGTCGACTCCACCGCCTGGCGGACTGTGCCATGCTGCTGACAGTCGGGTATCCCGGTCCATCAACGAGCGAGTCATGGGCAGACAACGGTTGGACAAAGAGGGTCACGTCCGCCGAACCTGGTGTGATGCAACGCTCCGACTCCTAATATTACATGTAGGGCTGAAGCGTATTGTGAACAGGGGGGGATTACCGTTGCACCCAAGTCTCCACTGATCACCCAGCCCCATTGCCCGTTTAGCAGATTCCAGAACGCGCTGCACGAGTGAGACCGGGCCTTTTTGCGTTGACTTGTCGCGTAATTGCGAAACGGAAGGCAACATGTGGTAAGAAAACGCTCACCCACTCAACATGCTGGTGAGATCTGGAATCAGTTCCGAAAGAGGGAAGAAATACTGACATGGTGACTGGCAGGCCGACGCCACACCGTCGGGTATTGTGGGGAGAGAATCCCGCAATGGCTAGGGAGTCAGCATTTAGTCATGGGCGGCGAATTGCGTTGCTGCTGCCACTCGTCTAGTAGAGTCGGTCCGCCTCGATTCGACAGATACAGCATACTCGTACACTTCAATATCGGGGCATGGCCCGCCGTTGCGAGGGTTTCGTGTCTAGGGCTCGGCATGGCGTAAGCAGTGACGCACTGACGCCTGACAGAGCCTGTGTTCGGCTTACATTAGACGCACAGGTCCAGGAGTTTATCTCGAGCACGCGACGGGGGACCAGGCCCTTTCAGCTCAGAGTATCGAAAGACATGATTGGCTTAACGGGTGACTTATATCGGACGCTCTGTTGCGAGCGTCTCTTGTCAGCATCAACCAGCATACTCGGTATAGCCGTACCTCACGGCGGCTAAGTGAGCGGTTAAAGCTGCCCAATGATGACTAGAGCACTGAAACGATCAACCGGTATGACACGCTCCTCGCACTCTTGATCTTATGTATCTCTTGAGGTCCTGACGTGGCTATTGGGAGGATGGCGGCCACTGCGTACGAGTACGAGTATCTTCTCCGTCAAGTAATAGCCCCGGGGTACCTTTTTCCTTTTTAACTCCGTGCTGTTTGTCAGTCGGAAGTGACCCGCGAGAAGGCGACTCCGCAGTCTGTTTACATCTGGATAAGGCTACACGTTTGCCTGTTATGATCCAAAGGATTCGTTTAGTATTTTGCCTCGAATCTACTAGCGATCATAAGTTGAGTGAGCGACTCTGCAAGCAGTACGATCAAGTCGCATGCTGGGCGGCTCCCTGTCGGATTGGATATTCAGCGGTCGCAATTTGGCAAGGGAGTGAAGGGCCTCGTCCTGGAACGCGAGAGTGAAGTGGCAGTCCGCTCGCCATCTGGGCATCCCATCCAGGCACGCCAGGTTCCGAAGGTGGGAGAAATGTGCAAAAGGTCAAGCGAAAGTGAAACTGACAACGGCCTTGACTCCGTCATTTGAATCGGCAATGTTCAGGCACAGAATGGCCAAATGCTTCCCCGTACATGTTTTTCCGAGCGTCCTCGGAAATTTCTCCAACCTCTCGGAATGACAGCGGCACCACTTCTCGTTACCCCAATTCTTCCCTGGCCGTGGAGTGTTCGCCACGACTTGAAATGGCCATGTGCGAAAACAGTGCGGAAGACCATTGCCCTGACCTAGACCTAGACGTATTCGAAGCAGGAATCTCTTGGACTCTGGCAATTCCAATTTGTTCGTGAGAATTGCATGTCCCTGACACGAGTCCTCGCCCTTTCCCCCTTATCTTAGAACGAGCCCGTGACCATCATCTGTTGAACAAGTTTTTTCCCTCTCAATTGATCACGACCTTGCAACGGCGCTCAAATACACCCTCATAATATCTGTATAAGGAAAAAAACCATGGATTTATCCAAAATTTCCGGCCTGGGTTTCGTGGGATTAGGGGCCATGGGGCTTCCCATGGCCGGGCACCTTGCAGCAAAGCTCCCCGAAAGCGTCCACATCTTTGTATACGATATCAATCAAGCAAGCATGGATCAACTGCACCAGGAGTTCCCTAACAGGATAACCAAGTGCTCGGGAGCGAAGGACGTTGCCGACAGATCGGTAAGAGGGGACAAGACGGCTTATCTCCAGCCCATCCGGACGTACCCTTGCTGACATGTGTACCAGGAAGTCATTCTGACCATGTTGCCGGAAGGCAAACACGTTCGATCAGTATACATGGAAGGGGCATCTGACACGATCTGCTCGAGTGACGTCTCCGGAAAGCTGTTGATCGACTGTTCGACAATTGACACGGCCAGTAGTCTGGCTGTGAAGGACTACATCAAGGAAAAGTTCCCGACCACATCCTTTTACGATGCGCCCGTCAGCGGCGGTGTGGTGGGAGCGCAGAAGGGAACGATAGCCTTTTTCCTCGGTTGTGACGGCAACGACGCAAATCTGCCTGAACTCACGCGCCTGCTGCAGTTGATGGGCAAGGAGGTGATTCCGTGCGGTGGGCCGTCGAAAGGCCTGGCCGCGAAGTTGTCCAACAATTACTTGTCGGGCATCATCGCAATTGCCGTTTCCGAAGCCATGGATATGGGCATGAGGTCGGGGCTCGATCCCCGGGTGCTGCACAAGGTCTACGGAGCAGGGACGGCACAGAACACGATCTGTGACCGATTTTGTCCCGTCCCGGGTGTCTATCCCGAGGCGCCGTCCTCGAGAGGGTACACCAATGGGTTCAAGGTGCAGTTGATGCGGAAGGACTTCGGCCTGGCCTTGGACATGGCGAAACGGGTAGGCGCAAAGAATGTGCTGGGCGAGGCCGGATATGCGACATACGACGGAGCCAGTAATGATCCGAAATGCAAGGACCTAGACTCTAGAGTGGTCTTCCGCTACCTCGGCGGGAACGAGGCCTGGCAGAAGGACGCCGACGAGGCGACGGCGAGCAAGCTGACATGAATCAGATCTAGATGCCATACTCGTCAATGTCACGTGTGCACTTCAGCCTTACATAGAGATCTCTAGCCTCCAACGTCATCTCTTCCTGTTCCGTGCTGTCTCTTTCCCACCGAGTCGTCCCTAGATCTGACGCCGAGATGAGGCGGACACAGCGGAAAGAAGAAGACCAGCAAGACCCACCGATTTGGAGAAAGTTGGAGAAACCCAAAGACTGGCACGCGTGCGGAGCAGCCGCTCAGTTACCGATAGCGGAGCGTCGACGAGAATATTGGAGGGGTAAAAAGCCAGGCCCGGGGTAGTGAGAGGGAGAGACAATATTAAGAAGAAAGTAGGAAGTAAGAGAGGGGTTTCTTCTATCCTTGCTGCCATAGATTCCTCCGAAACAAACGAGAAGATCCGTCCCAGAGACCTACCTGCCTGTCACCACACCCATCCAATACCTACGTCTAATTACCTCGTAACTGTACACCTGCACCTCACTTCACCTCCGCAACCATGTCTTCCGATCCCACCAAAGCCACCTCGAGCGTCGACCCCTCCCTGCGCCCTCTCCACGAGGGTCTCTTCAACGCGGGCCTCGCGGTGCGCCGCGCCGTCGTGGGCGACGCGTACGTCGACCGCGCCCTCGCCAACGGCAGCTCCGAGTTCTCGCGCCCGGGCCAGGAACTCGTGACGGAATTCTGCTGGGGATACGCGTGGACGCGGCCCGGCCTGTCGCGCAGGGACCGCAGCCTTCTCAACATCGGCATGTTGATGGCGTTGAACCGGGCGCCCGAACTGGCCGTCCATGTGCGAGGGGCGCGGAGGAACGGCTTGAGCGAGGAGGAGATCAGAGAGGCCATCCTGCACGCTACGACGTATTGTGGCGTCCCAGCCGGGGTGGATGCCATGAAGACGGCCGAGGCCGTGTTGAACGACATGGCAGAGAAGGGCGAGATGGCGCGAGAGTTGTCCGCCAAGAGCAAGGATGCGTGAACTTGAATGACGGTAGAGGACAGATGAATGAGAGACTGGAGAAGGATAGGATGAGCGATGAGATAAGCATTCAACCCCTGGACTCGAAGCATCGGACAGTACGGTCTTCTTGAGTTGCGTTGATTTTCCAATAGAGAAGAAAAAGGAAATTTGGCATTAAACAAGTTTGTCCACTTTTACAATGAGCGGCCGACCTCCACGTTTGCACTGATATACAATATGTACGGATTGTCTGTCTTGAAAGCCCTGAGCGTGGATGTCAGTTCAGTCCCTACTTTTCGCCCAACATCGCTAATATGCAGCAAGAAATTCAAAAGGAAGCCCAATCAATCCAAATTTTGCGACCGTGGCTGTTAAGCGAGCTGTTCATACAGCCTCGGCCGCGATAGCATGCTTGTCTTTGATCTCCGCCTCTTTCTCGGCTGCAGCATGTTGTACATCGAAGGTGTCGTTCGTGCTCTCCGACTGGGCCTTGGCGCGTTCAAAATCCACCGATGTGGCTGCTGTGGTAGCTTTGGCCCTCAGTGCGGCTCTGATCTCAGGCAGGGAGCGATTCTTCCAGGCGTCGTAGTCGCTCATGCTCAGTGGGTACAGGACTTTGTTCTGTGCAACGGTAACAAAGTCCTTCGTGGTTGGAACGGGCATGCTCGTCAAGACATCGATATCAGAGGCCAACTCTCGGCAGAAAGCATCAAGGGGGAGGTCGTTGACGTCGTCGCCAAATGGGTTTTCAATCTCGTAGCCAATGGCCGCAAGACCCAGGATGATGTACGCTGCAAGCATTGTCCCGAAAATTGTCATCCAGCCCAGCTTGCTGTAGAGTTGGAAGGGTAAGACCAGGATATAGACCCATGTGATTTGAGAGATCGAGATGGAATACGCGATGGGGACAGGCGTATTGAGCACTCTTTCAGTGCCGGTGAGGATGTCGGCAAATTGAACCAGGCTGTTCATCGAGTTGGTCTGGTGAACCGGAAGGGTGAGCTGGCCGTTGGTGCAGATTTCATCAATGTAGGCGCCAAGGTAGTTGATTACCTCCAGTGGAAGATTGCCCAGGTTTTCACGCGAGCGCTTGATCAGCTTCCGAGGATTTGAGTGGGCGAAAGTGACCCCAAGGTATTCCCCAGTTGCTTTCCAAGAACTGACTTTCTTCGGCGTCAATTTGGTCTGGTCAGCCTCGCCAGCTAGGGTGTGCAGGTTTCCAATAAGCGGCTGCAGGTCCGGATAGTCGATGGCGGGCTCGAATCGAAGACGATGTTTGAGCGCCACGGCGAACGCGTTGATAAGATTCAGGGCCGTCAGCTTCGCCAGGACATCGGCCTTTGTTTGCTCCTCGCCTTCAGCTGTACGTTCTTTCGCGTGTATCCATATGATTCTCGCCAGACTCCTTCCCGTGACCACCAACTGTGCCCAGTATTTCCGACCTTCTGAATATCTTTCGTAGGCGGTGGAGGACCGGAAAGACAGGGCCAGACCGACCACGAAACCGGTGATGGTGAGCAGCACTGAATCGAAGACCAACTCGTGTACGAACTTTGATATGCAGGTGAACAGAGTAGCCCAGCAGGCCACGAAGAAGAGGGGTAGGATCATCTTGGGAACTACGCTGCCGTGAATCCGCAGAAAGAATGGCCATTTCGAGTGATGGTTCATATCACGAGGCCCAACAAACAAGTCTTCAAGATCCATTGAGTTGTGAGTGGGAGCTCGTAGAGCTAGGGGTTTGAAGTTGGGGACTCGGCCGGGGGAGAGGAGCGTATTGGGATCGTTCGTGGACGTGGAAGAGGCGAAGTCGGTGACTTTCAGTCTGAGGTTCTTGTTATTTCCTTCCATCCTGAACACTTTGGCCGGAGCTAAATATCAACGCTGAAGATCAAGGTAAGGGAGGATTAGGGGCGTGAGCTTGGGCTTCTAAAGGATCAATTAGACGATATCTGAGGAATTATCCTGGTGGTCAACACCAGTCAGAACGTAGAAGGACAACAAACGAAGCGTTGTCGAAGGAATTTCTTTGCAAAGGATCGTAGGAATTGAAGGAAATCCAGCGAGCAACAAGGGCAATAAAAAGGTCGCCAAGTTGTGCCATGGCAAACATCGGCACAGAAAAAGCACCCGGAGGGCGTGTTGGGTTTAGTGTTGTCAGGCACTCATTATGTAACTTCGATCCTTTTGGTGCTTACTGCGTACGGCTGAGAGAAATGAATTCTCAATCAGGCATAGTGAATGTGCCATCCTGGTAAAATGCCGTGTATGTTCTAGGGGCCAAGTACTGTAGCGCCATCGAACGGGGGAGTTGTGCTGGCTGAATCCGATGTAGCACGGCCAAGGTCTTGGAGTTTGAGCTGAAACAAGGAGGAGAGAAGACAGGTCCAAGACACTTGGCCTGGTGACTGGTGGCATATCCTGGACACATGGTTGTTCTTGATTGAATGGAAGAGCCGCCTGCATAGGATGCAGATGGCAATCTTGTGAAACCAGGAGACGAGAGAGAGCAAGGAAGTGGAAAGAGTTGCGAAGCTTTTCGCATGTTCAGGCGCAGGGGCTGAAGTCAAGCATTTGTAGCGGCGGTCCAGGCCAGGCGATTGTCGCTCATCCCCGCATCCTTATGCGTTTCCATAGGCTGATCCCTGAGTCTCGGATGCAAAGCCTCAAAATGCCACTTTGCGAGGCATGCAGATTTTGGGTCACGTGAGAGGTCAGCCGCCTGTGCCTGCAGCCAATGCGCAGCGTCAAATGATACGAATATTCATGTCTGCTGCAGATGTGAGTTCATTTCGGCCTCCGTACTCCGTACTCGTTGCCATCATTCGGTGGATGTGGTGATCAAAAAGTCAAAGCCTCGTAGCAAGACGTGCCCTCGGTGACATCGTCGGCGGCTGGACAATGCTGTGCACGGATAAACTGACTGATTATCTTATCAAATACGGTTATGGAATCTGAACTGGCCGAAAGCTTTCCTGGGTCGGCTTCTGCATGATGATGCTTGGCTGAGCGAACGGAGTTTTTGAGCATTCATTCTGCTCACCTTGCCACCTAGAGTTTGCCAGCGACTCACTGCACACAGATGACCGATCTGATCGGCGCAACGAGCGCGGATGTATGTTTCCGGCCTTCATTGAGACTTGCGTAGTAGCCCGAAATTGGGGAGGCAGGGCTTGTGTTCCCTAGTTGGTTGCGATGCCGCTTTGGGGCACGCTCCCCCTTAAACTTAGGCGTCCAAAACTGACCAAAGGGGCCTGCTTGTCTGCAAGGGGCATCGACACCGAACGCTGCGAAATCCCCTCCCCTCCCGGCGGTTTGGTATGTTACAGATCTGCTCAGTTTTTTCTCTATGCAGTCTCGTCAGCATCGGTGCGCTTGAAAACATCATGCGGTCGGTAGGTGACAAGGTCTAATGAGTCTTGTGGGACTTGCCTTTTCTGGCCAAAGTCGTCGATTGCAATGAGACCGCCGAGCGACACGCCTGCAAGATCTGCCTGCGCAAAGAGGACGACGAACGGAGGACGTGAGGTTGATCACTTGGCCTCCGAAACACCTCTTGACTATATTGGATCCCGATCTCGATAGACGCGATGTTGTTTCCTTTGCCGGCACGACTCAACTTCGTGATCGTCATCCTCATAGTCACGCTGATATTGTTCTACACAGCCTTCCAGGCACCTACTTCCAAGGATCAACATATCGTTGAATTTCCCGCTGCCGCTCACACAGGCTCGAACGCGCAGACAGCTCCGATATCGACCCATGTCGACGATTCGATATACCAAGTGCAGAATGAGACTCTCGGCTTTCAAGAAATATACATGATTTCACTCCCTGGGAGAACAGACAAGCAGGATGCCTTTGCGATGCAGGCCGCGTTCTCGGATATTTCATATACGCAGATGGATGGAGTCTATGGCCACGAAGTACCCGTCAAGGCACTTCCTCACGTACGTGCTGCCCATAGAATATACCCCTTCATACAGCTTGTTAACTATATCACAGACGATGGGCCAGGAGGCTAATGTGATTGGATGTTGGCGTGCGCATATGAATGTCTATCAGCGGATGGTGCATGAAAGGGTGTCTAGCGCCCTGGTTTTCGAAGACGATGCCGACTGGGACGTGTCGATCAAGCAGCAACTGGTACAATTCGCCAGGGGGTCAAGATTCATCATGAACACGACCCAGAACGCAACACCACATTCCCCCTATGGCGATGACTGGGACATTCTATGGATAGGCCACTGTGGTACATGGGTTCTTCCGGATGACAACCGCCGGTTTTTTGTCATCCCTGACGATCCCACTGTCGAACCGCCCGAATTCCGGAAGGATAATGTCGACTGGCCCAAGATGACTCCTTGGGAAAATACTCACGATGGTGGAAACCGTACAAGGATAGTCTTCCGCTCCGAGGGAGCAGTGTGTACTGCCGGATATGCCATCTCCCAGAAAGGCGCGCGGAAAGCCCTTTACCACATGTCAATGGTTCCGTACAATAGTCCCGTTGACTGGGGCCTGGTCAACCTGTGCAAGAACAAGGAGTACAATTTCACATGCATATCGCCATGGCCACAACTCGTTGGGGTGTCTCGACCAACCGCCAATACAGCAAAATGGAGCGATATCGGTTATGGTCCGGACGACCAGAGAAAGGTTGAGGCGGGCCAGTCACTACACCTTGTGTATCCCATGCGTCAGAACATTCCAAATCTGCTTGAAGGGAGGGAGGTCTTTGAAAGCAGGTATCCCGACTTCGCCCCACCAAGGAGTATTAAAGAGATCGGAAGCGCGGTCGGCCACGTCGAAATTCTGGAACCCGAGGACGTGCCTGCGTTAGGTTGAAGTTTGAAGACTCACGACCCAGACGTTTGTTTCAGTTTACAAGGCCCCGCTGGGGAAGGTTGCCTGTCAAAGATAACGAAAGTCAAATGACGAGATCGAACCTTGGGAGGGGTTTTTTTGATCTCAGGTCGCCGTCCTTGTGGATGCCATACATGGTCCGGGAGCCTTTTGAGGCGAGCCTAGGGCCGAGCAGGTCTGAGGTTGAACAAGTCTCGGAAACACAGCATCATCCCGTGCCAGTGGTCCTGATGTCGCGTGAAGATCATATGGGACGAGCGTATCAGAGTTTGTACCAGTTTCACAGTTATAACACGCATTCGTCAGCAAATACCGTTGAAATCCCACAAATGCCGTCGGATGGCATGTCTGCTGGGCCGACGAAATTTGTGTCCCTGTTGGATGAGCAACGGGACGCATGGGTGCCTTTCTTGCCGACCACCCAGTCAATCGAACACGATCACTGAGAAACCTCTTTCACTGCTTACTGTAATGCTAGAAGACATGCTTGAGATTCAGCCGTGTGGCATCCTCACTGCGAAACGTGTCTTTTTACTGTAATATCGCCGAACACGCCAAACGCGACACGTTCAAGACGGGCGCGACCTGTGTTTATCGATAAGCAAAATAGGCTAGACATGATTAGCACGCGGGAAGGTTCATTTCCTCGTTTAGGCTTGCGCCACAGCGATTTCCGAGGGTCAAGCCTTGGCGCAGGGGCCAGGGTTTCAGGTACTCGGCCCTCTCGAAGTAAGGCTCAACTGAGGCAAGATTGATCTGGCCAGTCCTCGCTTCCATCGATGCAACAGCCGGATCTGCCCCTCAACATGTTGTTTGCTCGATTGACGACGAAGTACGAGTGCCAGCGTATGCAGGATCTGTCTTCGTCCCTAGGACTCCGAATAACCGACGTTGGCGAGTCTCTGAGCATGGCAAGCCACATCCTCTCCAGGTACCAGCTGACCGTGCGTTCTATTCGCAAGCCGAGACCTCCACCGATATTCCACTACCCGAGCCCCTGAGACTTGTCCTACTCCGGCAAAATTCGAGCACTTCAAATTCATGAAAGATAGATGATCCCACCCTTGGCGTCACCCCTTGCGTTTGTTGTTGGATTGTACTCGGTAGAGAATCCCTTGACCTCATGGTCGTGGTCGCAACTGCTCCTTCCTTTTAGACCGTCTGTCACTAACCCTAGCCGCTCTTTTCGCTTCTCCCACTTAGCATACCCTCCGATCTAGACCTACGAAGAGTTTCCAACCCATAATTCGAAGCCTTGTGCCCGTCCCTCCTCTCGTATCATGGGAAGCATGGACTCAAGTCCGTCTCGGAACGGAAACCCCCTCCAGCAGATCTATAGCTCACGAAGGTCATTACGATGGATTGCATGCCTTGTTCTGGCGGCTCTCGCCATCATATACATGACAGGATCGACTTACGACCCGACATCAATGGGCGGTAGCCTTGGAGCCAACTCCAGCAGCGGCTCCGCCTCTCATATGAGTTCTTGGAGACATTCACACAAGAAGCAGGCGAAGTCGCTGAGGCCAGTGGAACTGATGAAGCGACCGATCTCCCGCGACCTGCAAGCCATACCCAAGCTTTTACACCAGAGCTGGTCCTCGACGGAGCTCCCTGCGAAGTTTGAGCGATGGAGCTCGACGTGCAGACAGCAGCACCCTGACTGGGAATGGGTGCTGTGGACGGACGAAGACAATGAAGAGTTGGTCAGGACGCATTTTCCATGGTTGTTAAAGACATATCTGGGACTGCCGGGGGTAATATATCGCGCGGACCTGGTGCGGAATCTATACATGTATATGTTTGGCGGGTGCGAAATCACTCTCCGGAAGTTGCACACGGAGGAGCTGACCGATGTATAGCGTCTACGCCGATTTGGACGTCGAATGTTTACGACCTCACGATCAGATGTTTGCCGAATTCAATGTATCCACCATCACACATGCGAAACCCAAATCGCAAGCACCTAGTCTGCCCAAAAGTGGCCGCAAGGCGTTCTTTGGACGAATGGGCACCGATACGGGCTCCTCAAACTCGATTCCCAATGCGTGGATGGCATCTACCCCTGGCCACCCTTTCTTCCTCATCGTGTTGGAATCCGTCATGAAACAAATGAGCGACGGCAACACCGACTCGGTCGAAGGAGTCACTGGGCCTGGAAAACTCTACGATATGATCAAGGAGTACAACGAGCCCGAAGGCAAATGGGTTGGAGAAGCCCTCGACAAGCACGTGGCGAAGAACCCGACCGCCAAACAATTCAATCCGCGCAAGGGACTGAAACATTCCGTCGAGGTGCTGCCGTTCCAGTATGTCTACCCCTATTCCTGGGAGCGTGACGGCGAGGCGTTTCGGGAGATCTGCTGGGCCACCAAGAACACCTTCAGTGCTGAGAGGTGTAAGCAATTACTGGCCACGGATCATTGGCCAAGCTACGCGATTACTTACTGGAGTCATACCTGGACGAGCGGGGGCCATGATGAAGGAAACGTGCGGAAGCTTCACGAGGATCAGTAGAAAAGGTATTTGTGCATCGGTGGCCTATAGATTTGTGTTTTGGCAGGACTGGCTGTACAGATCGGGCACTGTCTAAGATCATTTTATGAAATCACAGATGAATCTTCCGGGTTATGTTGGTAGGGATTTGGCGTGTCATTGGATTGGGTTCTGATGGAATGGATGAGAATTGAACAAAGGAGGCATATCGAATGACTGGAAGCCTGGACGTGGTGGAGAATGGATTCAAGATATCCATGTCCTGCCATTTCTCTACGGTCCCAGCCTTGTCGGAGTTGTCAGCTCGACGGAAAACACCGACATTTCCAGTCTCCCATGCTTTGCCGCCCAAGAATCATGACAATGTTGTTGTTCACTACCTCTGCCAAACAGAGGCGCCATCAGAACCGGCTTTTTCGTGACCACATCGTGATGCATTCAATCTCATCCTCGTGGCCACATTGAGCTGTATTCGTCCCTCCCACTAACGCGAAATCTGTCCCATATATTCTGGAGACCCATCTACGACACCACCAGGACCTAAGCTTCTGCGAACTCCACGGATATTGGAAGATTGCCTAGTACATTACTGGTCAGGGTACAGAAGCAACCACTTTGCTCGATGCAAAATGCCGTACCACCACATTTCCGATACAATCCAGATCAACTACACGATCCACCTACCCCCAACACCCCAAGCAGAAAGGCCTCGTCCCCCTTGGATCATCCTAATCAACGGCCTCGCCGACCCGCAACAGACCTGGTCAACTCAAGTCCCCGCATTTACCGCCGCAGGCTACACGGTCCTCACCTACGACAACCGCGGCGTCGGCCTGTCGTCCCGCCCCTCGCGCGACGATGAAGCCTACACTGCGGCCACTATGGCCTCCGATCTGCGCCGCCTGATCACCGCCCTCGCCGTGCCGAAGCCGTATCACGTCCTCGGAGTGAGCATGGGGGGCATGATCGCCCAGACCTATGCGCTGACCTACTGTCTCCCCGGCATGGAGGGGGGAGGCGAGATCCTCACCCTCACGCTGGCCTGCACGTACGCGGCGCCCGGCCCGTTCTGCTCCCGCATGTTCGCCCTCTGGCGCGACATGGCCGGCCGAATGAGCATTGCGGACGTGATGCGCGACGTGGCCCTCTGGGCGTTTACCCCTGCTTTCTTCTCGGATGAGCGCAAGACAGCGGATGTGCAGGCTATGGAGGCGGAGATGGCGCAGATCGATCGCGACATGGGCCTGCAGAGTTATCTCGCGCAATTGAATGTCATTACGACGTTCGACACACGGGCCGTGGTTGGGAAGCTGGGGCGTGCGGGTGTGGGTGCGGGTGCGGACGCGGAAGCAGGGGTCAAGGGCATGCAAGTCGTGGTCCTGGCTGGGGAGGGTGACATTTTGATCCCCGTGAGTTTGTCGCGCGAATTGCACGCCTTGATTGAGGGGAGTGTATGGGTGACGACCCAGGGCGGACACGCCTGCATGTGGGAGTTTCCTGAGGCCTTTAATAAGGCGTGTCTGGAGGTGTGGAAAGGGTAGCAGCGCGATACTGTACAGCGATCGTAAGTCGGTCTAGTCTAGCCGTATAGATTATCAGATCATGAGTTATAACTTCGCTCCCACGGTCCCCTCCATCAACGTCTCATACTCGCGCCTCACCGGCTCGGGCATGCCCTCCTTGGCCGGGCGACCGAGCACGCCCCCCTCATTGACGACCCAGACATGCATACTCCCGCCCACGGCCTTGACATCATCATCACCCCTCTTGAACACGCCGACCTCGTACACGACGCTCGAGGTGCCCAGGCGGGCGACGCGCAGCCCGACGTCCACCATGCCGGGATACTCGACGCTGCCGAAGTAGTCGAAGTAGGTGTTTGCGATGATGGCGCTGAACGGGCCCTTGTTCATCCTGTAGCCGCACCGCTCGATCAGGAACTGGTTGGCGACGCTGTCGCAGAGGACGCCGTACAGGGGGTTGTTCATGTGTCCGAAGACGTCGTTGTCGTTCCTGCGCGGGGGGATACTCTCTTAGTATGGGGTGAGTAGTGAGGTGGGGGAGGCAGCGAGAAGCGGGAAGCGGGAAGCGAAAAGCATCTCGAAGGGTCTTGTGCTGTGGGCTGCTTTGAGGGATCAGGGAAGTGGTTAAAGTATACACATTTATGATTTGGGTTGAGTGGGGGAGTGGCAATAGACGTCCTTCTCCTTCTGTTGTTCTCCTTCTCTCACACATAGCTTGACTCGGCTTGAGTTGGCTTTGAGCAGCAACAGCGGCAGTGGTCACTGCCACCACCACCACCTTCACTCACATACCTACAGACTCCCCTGCTCACACACCATAATGCGTAAAACACGTACGTACTGACTTACCATCTTAGTCGATATTCCAGACGGTAGGGATAGTCTGAGAGTTTGCGTTTTCGCTTCGAGGCGATGTCGAGGCCGAGCATTGCCGCGGTGACGGTGCAATGGTGTGAGTGTCACGATAGCGAGTGGGTGAGTATATACGCTCGATAAGGACGGATGGATAGAGGCTGGATGGATCTCTGAGGCTCGATTGACAGACTCAAGCTAGATGCACGACGATATCAGAGGCATTGGAGTTTGTATTTCGCACAGCTCAGTCAATGGAATTCGAATCGCGACGGCGCCGCCTCGTTGGAGTCAAAGCGAGAGCCTCGGCTGATGATGTAAGAATCGGCAAGCGGACAAGTAACTCGCCAACTACGGAGGACTGTAGAGGCACGGAGTACACAGGACAGGCAAGCATCGGCCGCCCATCGGCCTGGCGCAGTGTCTTTGTCGAAATAATCATGCTTCTCTAGTCAATTAGTCTGTCTTGCCATCAGGTGATGGATCGTGAAGTAGGTAAGGTCCCTAAAGTACAATCTCTTCCGTGACACCGGTCCCCAGAATATTTCCACAGTCTACTCTACCTGGCACCCCAAAACCGTGAACCCCCAATCGCCTTGCTTAAAAGGTTGACCAAAAATGTATGCTCATGGATGAAATTCATGCCCTCAGTGCGTGTCCTCACCGATGTAAAGAAATGTTTGTAAAGTCGTCGGATCCCAGACCGCCGCCTACGCGGCTCCTCGCCGTGCTGGGCATGACTTGCAGACCGGTGCTGCCGAGTGGTCCTCCCCCGACGGCGACGCCAATCTCGCTTTCCACGGGCTTGTTCTTGGGATTCATCCTCTTCTTGTCCTTTTCTTCGTCGAACTTGGCCCTCGCGGCCTTGGCAATGTCGTCCGTGATGGTCACGCTGTAGGTCGGCGACTCCATCGAGCCGGAGCCAGGGCCAGACCCGCCCGGCCCGTCGATGGGCACCTTGCGCACGGCGGTCAGCAGCGCGCAGATGAACTTGGAGCGGTGCTGTGCGCGGACGTGGTCGGACGCGAACTTGGCCTTGTGCTGGAACTCGATGCGGAGCTCCAGCTTGGACAGGTCGGCGATGGAGAACAGCTGGATGTCGATCTCGGGCATGAAGTCGCGCTTGTTCTCCGTGAGGAAGTTGAGCATCTCGGCGCGCAGGGTCTCGATGTCTTCGAACGAGGTCCCGACGTTGACGTTCAGGGTGATTTGCTCTCGCAGTTCTTTGGACCGCGTCAGGTTCTTGATCCACACGCCGTTGATGACGCTGTTGGGGATCTGCACCATCTGCTTGGAGTTGACCTCGCGGAAGACCGAGTACAGGAGCGAGATCTTGACCACGTCCATCTCCGTGTCGTTGACGTTGATCCGGTCGCCCACGTCGTACGGGTGCTTGATGAAGACGGTGATGCAGGCCGCGAACAGTTCACCGGCCGTGCTGGCGAACAGGAACGAGCAACCCGTGAACGCGGACCAGATCTGCGTGTAGTGGTTGGCGAGGTAGTCGGAGAAGAACGCGGCGTAGATGAGAAAGACAAAGATCAAGACGAAGACGCCGAGCACGCGGTCGAGCACCTTGATGGCGTCCTTGACGTTGTTGGCGCCTTCCCAGATGGTCTGGCGATCCGAGGCCACCTTCTTGACGAGTTCGACCATCTCCTCAATCGTGAGGTCGCCGTTCTCGTCGGCGTCGACTTTGCTGTGGATGTACACTGCTTGTGACTCGCGGCCGGGCCCCAGCATGGTGACGATGGTGCCTTGGTCCAGTTGCGTCTCTCCGAAGTTGGTGAAGGAGTTCCAGATCCGTCGGGCCAGGGCTTCGGCACTGACGGGACGTTCGAGGGCTGCCTCGACGATCGGCCCCGAAGCAGTGGGCATGAGGACTTGCTTCCCTGCGATATCGCTGACCAGGTAACCCACCACAGAGGTCAGCTTGTCGGCAGTGCTACTCAGATTGGTCATGAACTCAGCCGTCGATTGATCCTTGTTCCGAAGCCGGCCATGTCGGTCCTTTCGGTAGCCCTTGGTGTCGTGGATATCGAGGTCGTCCTCGATGAAGAGCGGGTGATTGTCGTAGAACCTCTGCCGCGAGACGTCGTACATGGTTTCGATGGCGCGACTCAGAGTCTTGAGCTCCTTGATGTTGTCGTAGAATTGCTTGCCGTGGTAGCTGACGCTGATCATCTGGATGAGCATCCGTTCAACCAGGTACAGTGCCGTGACGCCGACGGTGGCCTTCAGGACATTGTGCAGCGTATGCAGCCATTTGATGTTGCCGGAATGTTTGGCGTGGAATGGCTTGTCGAAGACATAGATCAGCGACCATGACGCGATGGAGAGGATGGCCCAGAAGAACAGCGACAGGGGAATCTCGACCGCCTTGAGCACAAGCCAGTACTTGCGGATCCCCGTGTGGATTGCTCCGCCCACAGTTTGGAAGATGATGGGCACAGCTTGAGCCAGGAGTTTGGCTACCCAAAGGAGGACCCAGACGACTTCGATCCAGATGAACAAGCCCAGCAGATGGATGCCGTCCTTGTCGTCTGTCGTTGTGGTTTGCTGGTACACTGTGGACGCGGTGTTGTTGTATGTCGCGGTGCCGTTGGCGGAAGCAGGTTCGATAGACGTGACGTTCGAAGAGAAGATCGGTGTCTGCAACTCGGTCTTGAACTTGGAGATGATCTTCTTGTCCTTGTACACGGTCGCGCACAGGACAATGGGAATGGCCAGCAGTATGGCAACCGGGACGATGTATATGATGTATCGGAGGAGGACATTCTTCCGTATCCTCTGCCACTTGATGCCAAGCTGTGTCAATCCTTCGTCCTCGTTGTCGCTGTCCGAGAGTTGTCTTGGGGCTTGAGGTCTGTTGATGGGACTGGAGGATTTGCGTGCCATGTCCACGCTGCCGCTGCCGTAATGGTTCGATTGCTTCTCCTGGTAGTCGGACATGGCGTCTTGCACCGTGACAATGGCTCCTTTGCCGGCCATTTTTGACGAGGAGTCGAGGTAGTGCTGGGTGTTGCTCGAGGTGCCGTAGGTCGAAGGAGGGCGGTCAACTGCACCTTGGGTGCTTCGCGTGGTATTAATTGAACTTACCTGTCCGACAATTCTTACCTTTTTGCAACGGTCCGCAAATTGGACCACGCGAAAAAGACAAAAAGACGCTCGTTTACGGGATATCTCCACGCCATCCTCCATGCTTTGGGCTTGTCCCTAACGAGGCGGCAAGGTTTGAATCTAGATGTCCCAAGAGGAGCGTCCAGCTATCGCAGGGCAAGCCACAAACATCCAGATGCCGCGCGCAAAAGTCTGACACCGCCATGTAAGGAGCTATGGAAGAGTTTCTCGACTCACATGTCCGCCTTAGCTCAGAGTAGTGTGTTGTGCAGTGGGTCGACACTCCGTTCATGAGGGCGCGAGGATGAATCATGATCATGGTTCAGCGGCGCCCTGGCCGAAGAGGGAGGTCGAACAGAAGCGAGCGGGCTCTCTCACACGTGGCGGCTGATAGCTCCTAGCGAGGGCGAAGACGTTTTCGGCCAGCTGTGGTATGACTGCGTCTGCGACGAGTCGAGGCCAACATGGTGAAAAGTCTCCTCCTTTTCGTGTCTAGACCCCGGGTGGCTGAACTTGGCTCCGCTCCGGCCTTTGCCATGTGTCCTTTGGGCTCTCCAATTTCCACTTTTCCATCCCTCAATCGCCTATTTCGGGCCTCGCTTCACTATCGACGACTTCTTTCCGCTAGCCCAGAGCCGCGGGCCTGCGTGTCTCGCATGACCTTTCCTCACTGCTCAACGTCGCACAACGGGCTCCGCATCCAGCTTGCCGGATCGAACGCCACCACGGTCTCGCCGTCGAGCCCGAGATATTTTCGAGCACCTGAAGGACTTCAAGGGGGACGCCCGCACCGTGTCTGATCGGTCGAAGATGTTGTCGGCTCAGGGACCTCGTGTTTTGGAGCTCAGCCCTCACCGGCGGCAGATATGTCGACTTACATCAACGACGGCTTCAACATGTCGCAGAAGGAAGGCCACGTCCAGATAACAGACGCTGACGACCATGCGCCCTCCTCGGACGACGGCAATGTATTAACGTCCTTCCAGACTCTACAGAATCGGGTGCTCGACGCCATCGAGAGATATTGGCTCTTCGAGTTCTTCGGATGGACCTTGGCGCTGGGCTGCTTCATCGGCACCGTGTCCCTCCTCGCCGTGCACAATGGCAAAGAATCGCCTAACTGGACACTGACCGTGGGTGCCGGCCATTATCGCAAGAGTTTCGGCTTGACCATCAACACCATCATCTCGATCTTTGCGACGGCCTTCAGCTCGGGCATTCTCATTCCTGTCGGTGCCTCGATCAACCAGTTGAAATGGGTGTGGTTCCAGAAAGGGCGCCGGCCTCTGGCACACTTTCAGAAGTTCGAGTCTGCCGCCCGAGGTCCGCTGGGATCGATCGTTCTTCTGTGGACTCTGCGTGGTCGGTGAGTCAAACGGCGCACGAGAATATCCCGCGACAGTTGGCTGACTTCACAGACGCCTGGCATGTGTGGGTGCCGTGATTGTACTCGCTGCTCTTGGCATTGGCTTCTCCTTCCAAGCACTGGTTGTCTACCCACTTCGAGCAGTGCCCGTCGGCGCCTCAGCCATTCAAAGGACCAACAACGAATGGCAGTATACCAGCGGTAAGTTTGTTACCCGCCACAGACGTGTGCTCCTGCCGAGACTGACACCCGCCAGACACGACCGAAGTCCCCGGTAGCGTTATCGGAGCAGTCTATTCCGGTATCTTCCAATACTCCAGCGCCTACTCCAGCCCGTGGTTCGTCAACGCGCCGGAGATGAAGGTATCCTGCTCGACGGGCAACTGCACGTGGCCGCAAACGTATACCTCGATGAGCATGTGCGCCAAGTGCCACGATATCAGCGCCTCCATCCGCAGCACGTGCGGCACCGCCGACGTTCCCTCGAACGAGTACTACGGCCAAGCTGAAAGCTCGACCACGACCACGACCGTCCCCGTGCAATACTGCAACTACACGCTCCCCAACGGTCTGGAGAGCTCGGGACTGCCGTCGACGAACTACACGCAATTCGCCATGTCGAGCAACGTGCACGACTCGCCGCATTTCGACGCCGACACGACGCTCTCGGTGCTTTCCGCCATCACCACGGTCTGGGGCGCGAGCAATCCGGCCGCCGAGTACGGCAGTCCCAACGCCATGACGTTCGGCGTCGCCAGCAAGGCCGCCGTGGAATGCGGCATCTACTACTGCGTGCAGAAATTCAACACCACCGTCGCGTCCGGCACGCTGGACGAGAGAATCATAGACACCTACACGACGGGCCGGTACAGCACGCTCGACAACGCGTACGTCCTGGAGCCGCCCTCGTCCTTCACCAACGTATCCACAAAGGACAACCCCAGCGCGAACGTCTACTCGACGCCCAACTTCCTCTCGATCAAGCAGTTCTTCTCCACCTTCTGGCAGGGCAACTGCAGCGTGACGGACGCGGGCAGCGTGAACCCCAAGACCCCCTGCACCAGCCAGACGGCGCTGCTCCTCGGCGGCGAAAACTTCGGCAACTACCAGGCCATCTTCACGCGCTTGGCCCAGGCGATGAGCTACGCGATGCGCCTGCAGTCGACGCCGGACCCCGAGCCCACGGCCCTGGGCGTCGCGTACCAGGACAAACCGCACGTCAAGGTCCGGTGGGGCTGGCTTGCCCTGCCGGCCAGTCTGCTCGGCCTGGCGCTCCTGCTGCTCGTGGCCACCATCGTCACCACGGCCAGGGAGAAGACCTTGCTGTGGAAGGGCTCGAGTCTGGCCGCCTTCTCACACCCGTTGACCAGCGATGCGCGCGCCGCCGTGAGTGAAGTCACGAGTCCGCGTGAGGTCGTCCGCGTGGCCGAGAAGATGGAGGTCAAGTGGGAGAAGACGGATCGGGGCTTCAGGCTTGTGAGGCCGCATGAGGCGTGACCATGACGATAGATCGTCGTAACGTCAGGCGAATATTAAAATATGAAATATAAAAATACTGTGAACATCCCGTCATGTCAGTGCTTTTAGTGCAGAGATATGACTCGGACTTGATCGCATTGCAATCAAGTCCTCGCCTCCTTTCTTGGAACAACTCTCATCAGGCCGTGAACCACACATGATTCTGTTCCCAGCGTGATGTTTCCTCCTTTTGTGGGTTCCATGCGACAATCTATATCCCTTTCCCTAACACTAACGCCTGTCTTCCACTTGTGCAGAATCCTGTCTGTACCTACTGCGCCACCGCCGCAGCAGTGATCAACCCTCCAACAGCAGTGACCAGGCCCGTCGGCCGGTCCCCATTCCTGAAATACCATGCACTGCTCCCCCAATAGACCCTAGGTAAGGGAAACAAGCGCGCATTAGTACGCTGTAGACTCCAAGCAAGACGCCAGCCCTGCACTGCGAGCGACCAAGGATAAAGAAACAAATCAAGGGACGAACCACTCCCGAAAAAAAAGGCCAACACCAAAATAAATACGCCAACGCGAGAGAGGGGGAGAACTCACGCAACCAACATGCCCAAAATCGCACGGTCGATCTGGGTCCAGCTCCCCGCCGGCCTCTTGGACAACTGATACGTATACAGCGAGAGGATGGTGAAGAAGGCGCTGCCCTGGTACCAGCCTGCTTTGGCATAGCAGGCCAGCAGGGCAGGGAGGGATCGGAAGGGCGGTAGCGAGAACGTGTTGAGGCCGTGCACCTGTGAGCGAGTATCAACAGCAAATATTAGCACAGGTTAGTCGGTCAGGCAGTCGAGGCAGTCGAGGCAGTGTGCGCACGCATGCACTCCACGGAGACGATAAATGCAGATTGAGCAGAAGGGCAAGCATGTCGCGACGTACCGTATGTCCCACGGCGACGAGGGCGTGCGTGACGCTGGCGGCGAATGCTACGGTCGACATTTTTAAGAGGGTACGATCAGACAAGCTTTGATTGTTTGCACTGGTCGGTGATCCGGTGAAGAGCGTGCTCTCGAGTCGAGTCGACGGAATCCAGCACTGAGGATTGGGTTCAACTCAGCGCTCACTGCCTGGCTGGCTCGAGGAGGTCGATCGAGGGAATTGGAAGGGTGCGAATACTGACTGTATCAGCGCAGAGTATGGCCTGGTTCAGTGTCCTTCGCGGTCTTAAATATGAAAGCACTGGTGGTTCTTTAGAGCCACACGACGCTTACCGTTCGCAGCGTCCTGTGTCTAGAAATATCGCTGACACTGCGCGGTTGTCGTGCTGCACCCCGCAATCGCTTGCATGGCTTGGTTCGGGTCACATCCACGTCGGAGCCGAGGCTCTCGTGCGTATCGACAGGGAAGACCGGAGCGGGAGCGGAATGAGCGCGGCGTGAATTTGGGCCGCTGACGCTTAACACCCAAGGCGAGTGGCCGTTCATGGCGACGACAGGCTCCTTTCTGTACGCTTGCACTGAGTGTCAGTGAAGGCAAAAGGAATTCGCACGATGCAAGAGTGGTCAAAGAAAGTGTGACGTATGAAGTACAGCAAGGTGTAGATAGTACCTTTCTTTGGACAGGGGCTGCCGCAAGGTGTCCAGCGTGTTGCAGCTCGAGGAACTGAATCATATACAATTGTTTGTTCATCAAATAAGAGTCGTCATCTCATTCACCCAAATGTCCACGCAACTGCGCAGAACATTCAGAAAGCCACATCCTCGCAGGACCTATCAATACCACTCAATGATTCACTTCCTCCAGGAGAAGATATCGATGCCCATACCAGTAACACTGCGACTAGGCGCAGAAGACCTGGCCTTTGCAACCACGTCTCTGCATTTCTTCTCTTTACGCAACCGAACGTACTCCTTCTCAAATTGGGTAAATGCCGTGTTTGTTTCAGTGAACCAATTTCCTGACCGCGCCCCTTCTGCAGCCTGCGAAACAAACGCGACGGAGGAGGTAGTCGTTACCGATCCCGCTTTGACGGCTGACGAGGGTAGTTGTGGTGGCATCACAGATGACCTCGCCGAGGGCTCCAGCTGTGCATAAGCTGTACTGCGGCTCTTCAAATCGGATCCCGTTGGCTTTGGCGTGGGAGTAGGTGCAAGCGCTGATCTCTCTAAAGGCTGCGGAAGATGCCCGATCTTTGAGGGCAGAGATGGCGTGGCACAAAGAGGCACGGATCTCGCAAGAAGGCTCCTGTCGATATCTGCCGTGCCCAGCTCAGGCGAAACCCTCGGAGCAGCGTTCTCACGCCACTTCTCAATACAATCAATAGATTCTTGAGACAAAGCCGCTGTTGCCGGAGGCTCTGCGTTGGTACGCACGAGAACCTGCTGTTGCTTTCGCCGAGACTCGAGCCCGTCCTTCACTGATGGCGTGGGAAGCGCACTACTCGCTAGTGCAGAGCGAGCATCGGATGAGGGCTGCACCCGGGGTAGACTGTTGGCTGTGAAAGTGGATCTCCGCAACGGGTTGTGACTTGGTAGCCTGTCCGCAGCGGCCAATTTGATGATGCGTTTGTAATGCGATGGATCTTCGACGCATTCGTTGAAAAACTTTACAAAGCCCATCGCTTCTTTGTAAGGCGGATAACTGTGATAGTGGTGGAATACTGCATCATCTAGAAGGGAGGAATGTATCTTGTTAGGCTCATCATTCAACACTCCCTGGATGAAGTGATACGACCGGCGAAAATCGTCCGCGTCGCCCTCATAGTCAGGATAGGCCGCACAATATTTAGAGAAGAGTTCCCGTTCTGACGCGGCAGCCTCGGCGGCGTGGGAATGCAGAGAAGCTGAATCGCCCGGTCTGATTTTGTCTTCAATATGCCACACCCCACTGTATGTAGACTGGCGAGTGATCGGTGTAGACAACGGTCGGGTATCGATTATAGAGTTCAGCATTCGAGGTTGCTCTTCAATGCTCAATGTTGCCTCATGTAGTCTGCTACTACTGTCCACATCCATCGACGAGCTCGATGGTCGTCGCGACGGGGATTTCGGTTTGCCGATGGCCTGCATTTTCTCACGATGGTCAATTCCTTTTTCGAATATTGCCCTATCGGCGTCAATGGGAAAGGTCTGCGGACTTCGTCGCTGCCTTTTCGTATGAGCGATGCTGCCCACGGAGTCATCTCTTTTCCTTTTCACGGTAGCTGGGACTGCTGGGCCCTCTGTAACCGCCGGTGCTAAATTGGCCTCGTTCACCGGTCTGTCCGGATGTATTGGTTGCCGTGAAATGTTCTCGCCGTCAGTCTGGTGAGCGACGCTCTCAACTTGGTCCTGGTCGCCATCCTTGGTCTGTTCTGTCCTCACATCGTGAAACGGTATCCCGGGGCTCCCTGTATCTTTCGAAACACTTGGAATCACAGCTTGGACACGATCCTTAGGGGATCCCTGCGAGCCACCCGCTGCAAGCGAAACGGGCAGTGGGGTCGGCTGCTCCGTTGACCTCATGATCGCCTCTCCATGGGGAGTCTCGGACGGTTCGGCGTGTGATGGATTGTCGGCCGCTGCTGAGCCACTCGCACTGGCGGGCGCTCTGACCTTGGCAGTCTTGACCGTCACTGCGGCCTCAGTTTGTCCGCTTGCTCCATCCGAGGAAGATACCTCACCCGAAGATAAAGACTTGTAAGTGCCCGGGACAACACTCGACAGGGGAGTCTCGTTGTTGATACGATTTCCACGTGGGCGTGGGAATAGAGCTGTGCCGTTGCCTGGATAAGGTGTTCTCTCCACTTGTACTTTCTTGGTCCTGCAACTACCCATTACCGGCAAGGAAGTGGAAGGGTTATTCGCTGCATGGATTCCCCTCTCCTCCGAACCGACATCCGCGGAGCGAACCGATAGCGGTGTCTGCGTCACCGATGGCGTGCACTCGACATGCAGTTCAGAAATGCGCGAAGGGGGTCTAGAACTGACATTGTTGGAGTGGAATTCGAACTCATCCTCCTCGACCTCCTGATCCTCGTTGACAGGGACACCATGCGGAATTCTGCCATTGAGCCCTGGCCTCCCCCCAATTCTTTCGAGAACGACAGATTGTCTGTTCCCCCGAAGATCCACTGGAGGACTACTTTGGGGCAATGATGTTATTTGGTGGTTTGGAGGTGGGCTCGGAGACAATTCTTCTGATTGTGCTGATTCACTCAAACCCTCATCATCGGGCTCGACTAATGCCAGCTTATGTCGGCGTTGTTGAGTGGGTGGACTTTGGGACCATTCAACTGAAGCCTGACTTGCCTCTTCATCACTCGATGTGGCGTCGGCTGTATTTTTATTTGGACCACGCGGGGGGGAGGTGGGCCTTCGTACCGGCGGATTGACAGCTCTTGCAGTGCTGGGGGGGGCGACAGGATTTCGGGCTTGCTCATCAGCTGCACGGCATAGCTGTTCCAGGAGAGTAAGCGGCACTTGTCCCGGCCTGTGTACATGGCCAACAAGCGGTGGTTGCCAGCTGTCGCCAGACTCGAGCAGTGACTTCAAGAAGTCTTCTTGGTCTCGAGGGATTTTGGAGACATGTCGCGGGACATATCTCCTTGCCTGGGCAGGCAGTCGCCAGCGTTGGAGGGGCCCGCCCGGTGCATCAATATCCTCACGTTGAGTCGTCGGAGACGCTAGATTCAATTGCGCGCATTCATGGATTTGATTCTCGCCCTTAGCTGTCTGCACTGGCTGCGCAGAGAGGTCAATGTTGGCGACAAGCTCCGTCGTTTCAATTGGACTGCTATTTTCGTGGTCGTCTTGGCTGAGAGCAATATGAGGAATCCCAGGAGACGGCGGACTAATCGAGGGAGGTGAAGTTGCAAGGCTAGAAAGCGGTGTCAGGACTGTCCTTTTTGCCGCGGGGGCACTCGAAGAATTTGAGCACGGCTTCAATTCCTTATTCTGCAAGGACTGCAAGATCTCGACCTCATTGCCCAGCTTCGGATCGGCCGGGTGTGATGATTGTGAAGGCCTCGTCGAGCCGGCTAAGTTGATGGCAATGGTAGGTTGTGTATGGAACCGACACTGGGAGAGATTTTCCTCGTCTTCGTCATCAATTCTTGCATGGTTCCGCGGACTGAACGGCGCCTGAGAGACGATTGACCGCGGGCTGCTGTGCAGCGTGGGGTTAGAGGCGCCACAGTTGTGACTCTTGACTGTCCCATATCTGGTCATGCTGCCGAGTATGGCTTGTTCTTGCATCACAGGCACCCCGATTGAAGGCTCCTCAAGCACTTGATACTTGTCATCCGCAATTTCCCATCGATCGAATTCGAGTAGTGGCTTCGGTGGGTTCACGTGTGAGGTGACTCGAATGACAGGATCTGCTAGGCACAAAACAGTCCCGCGCTGGGCGCCAGCTCGAAGAAGGGCAGTAGCGTTATTGACTGGAAACACGGCTTCGATGGTGTGGGCGCCATCTGACACTTCGCCTCGAGGTTCTCTAATCCCAAGTTGAGGTAACTGTGCACGGTGTCACTTAGTAAGTGTAGGCGCAGTAGAGGTCAAATAGACCAACCTTCAGCAGCCGCACCGTCCTGACATTCTTGGTTGTTTGTGTGAGGCGGAGGACGTCGTCCACTTTGCGAAACGAATACTGGTCGGTCGGAGTGCCTCCCAGCTTGTGGAACCAGGCACCCAGACCTGACTCAATGAACTCGGCCAACCACCGCTGCTGCACGTCCATTGAGCGCTGGCAATGATGAAATAGACATGGTTGTGGGTCTGCGCAGCTGTGGTGCGACAATACGAGTACTTCCTCACGACCGCCGCGCCTGCGCATTCCCTCGTGGTTAAAAAAACGCGCTCGACTCGACGCGCCCCCAACGCGCCTGCCCGCGGCGAAATGACTCAGCCACATACCCATGCGCCACACGCGCCACTTTGGGTGCCACCTATGATGGCATTTATCCACGCCGGTTTGAACGCATTTACATTCATTCACATGAATCCATCCACTAGGCTGCTTGCTACCTGGCAGGTGTCCTCTTTGCTGTGGCACATCGCTCCCCCCTCCGACATGAATCAATGAGCATGAAGCCCTTCGAATACCAACACAGCAACCGTCTGACTGCGGCCGACAGGCCTCCAGATTGACGCTGGCCGAGACCATGACGCCTCCTCCCGATAATAGCCAGGACAAGGACCATCAGAAGGATAGAGACAGCCCCTCGGCCTCGTCGATCTTCCTTCCTCTGGGAAGAACCCGCCGCCGAGACTCGAGGGCATCGTTGTCTCATGAACTCGATCAGGATGCCCTTAATCAAGCGCTCAACAATATCCATACCGCCGCTTCTCAATCCAACAATCTGACCGTCTTCAATGACTACACCGACCCTCCTACCGCTGCGTCTTACATTGAGGGCAAATCGTTGGCCAGTGAAATACAAGGAGGCATATCAGGTTTGTACAACAAACTGAAGGCTACAGTCGGAGGGGCGAAAGACGGCGACGAGCAGCATCAAGAAACACAGCCCGCATTGTCCGTTGTCGATGACCGAGCCAGTTCCACCTCCAAACTCAGCTCTGGGTTGACATCCAAGGCCCCCTCACCTCGAGTGACGCCCTTAGACCCGACACCACCGATCGAGCCTCCATCTTCCAAGGTGTCGTCCAAGCCCACCAGTATCTCCAGACCTTCGGTTCCTTCCACACCGGCCCTACGCTCACCTACCGGCCCTCCCCAGCCATCGTCCCATATTGTTGATCCGTCGGTCACGTCTGTCAATATACATGCCATCGGCTCTGCAAACCATTCGAGGACCGGCTCTACATTAGAAGTTGAATCTCCACAACAACGAAGTCTCGCGGCTAGCGCCGACAGCGACAGTCTTCGAAAAGCTCTGCAGAAACCCTCAAAAGAGAGCTCCTTCTCTGACAGAGCAAGCAGTATTCTCACTTCACCCGTTTTGAATGCTCGGGGCACCTCATCTTCGCATGAGCGGGGACTTTCTCAAAACTCAATTCAAGGCCACTTTGGTAACACAGATGGCTTGATCAGCCCACCGATACTTGTGTCGCCTCAGGGTGAGAAACCAACGGCCCGTGTAGTGGTTCACAGACAAGAGACGGCTCCGCACCAAAGGCACATAAATCCACTGGATCTTTTGGCAGAGAATGCAGCACCATCGAAGACTGCGAGCGCCGCCCAAGCGCGATCCATCGAACACTCTGGTCTCAAGTCGCCAGGCTCCATCACGTTGGAGCCGAGACCAGCTGACAAACTCGCTCCGAAGATAAGTCAGTCACGCTTACCAGGCTTCTATGTTTCCCGTACCACTTCATCGGATTCGTCGGTATCTGCTGGTGTTCTGCGTGCCAATCTGGACTCCCATGACGAGGATGGCCGTACCCAGTTCGCAGCTCGTACTCATCAGCCCAGGCCAATCAGCAAACTACGCAGCAAATTGCTGAGCAAAGAGTTCTGGATGCGCGACGAGAACGCCAAAGATTGCTTCCACTGTGGCGAACAGTTCACTACCTTCCGAAGGAAGCATCATTGTCGCACCTGTGGCCAAATATTCGACAACAAATGTACTCTCCTCATCAGCGGAAGTCACTTTGGGTCAAACAGTCCTGTTCGAGTCTGCAAGCCATGCGAATCGATTATCATGTCCCATGATGACGATTCCTCTGATTACTCTATCGAAGATCTAGCTCTGAGCGACCCGGCACCCCGACCGCGAACTCCAGAACCGCCAACCCTCAATCGTGCCATGGCCCGTTTTGAGGACGACAATGCCTCAGTCACATCTCAGTCTTTGGAACAGATGGCCCGCACTCCTACCATGAACTTTCCCCTGCGAAGGGCATTTGACGGTGCCAACCGAAACTCCGCCATCCTGGAATTTGACACAACCGATCGACCACTACCTCGACCTAGCTCCTCGAGGTCACTGAAAGCGACTCACTCCATTGGCCACAGTCACAAGAGGCACCACTCGAAACACCAGCACATACGGAACTTCAAAGCGTATCACGAAGACAGAGCTCCATTTCAGCGTCGCACTGCTGACGAGAGCATCAAGGAATATAAATCTTCTGCTTTCCACCGAGACAGCATCATTGACCCCGATCTTGCGCAGTATCTTTCCGATGACCCGTCTACCGATGAAGACACGTCTATCGGTGAAACTCTGAGCCAGGACAAGTTGTCACGCAGCGGACCTGACAGTGACAGAAGTGCAATTGGTGGCTTGTTGGCTGCGGTACGGAAAGGTCGCTCGCGCCTCGGAGATCGAAGTATCGCCGGGTTCCTCAGTCTAGGGAAAGATTCTGACGAAGCAAGTATCACATCCTCTCGTAATGTTGAGGCGCTTAAAGGTTCGCGGAAGCGTAATTTGAGCGTCTCTAGCAGCATTCACCGTGGCACGCCGAGGACCACTAGGGAGAGATTGCAATTAATCATTCCCGGCAGCCAAGATGATGGTCAAGATGGCTACTTGGACACGCCCAGCATCTATCGTGGACGGTCAAGGATGATCCGAAGTGCGTCCATGCACGGAATAGCTGCACCGGCCATGGAGCTCAACCGCGCAAGTATTCAACATGTGCACAAGATGCTTCGACAGCTTCTCAGAGATGCCAACGTATCCAGAATCCAAAGTTGGGAGGATGCTCTTGTCCCGATCCTGCTGAAAGCTACTGACGACGTCGACCCTGATGTTCAAGGCGGAGATGATATTGACATCCGGAACTATGTCAAACTGAAAAAGATCCCCGGGGGGAGGCCGGGAGACACTGCGTACATAAGTGGTCTCATATTCACAAAGAACGTCGCTTTGAAGAGCATGGCTCGCTCTCTCACCAATCCCAGGATCTTGATCATCACGTTCGCGATCGAATATGCCAGACACGAGCAGCATTTTATGAGTCTGGATCCCGTGATCAGGCAAGAAAAGGAATACCTCAACAACCTTGTTGGCCGCATCGCTGCTCTGAAGCCTGACCTTTTGTTGGCTCAGCGAAACATATCGGGCCTCGCTCTTGAGTTGCTGGAGAAAGCGAACATTACGACCATCTTCAACGTCAAATCCTCGGTCTTGGAAGCCGTATCGCGTTGCACGCAGGCTCGCGTTGCGCAGTCCATGGACAAGTTGACTTCTCTGGCTGATCCGTTTGGAAGCTGTGACTCCTTCGAAGTCAAGACTTTCGTCGCCGCCGGACGAAAGAAGACGTATGTCTATCTGTCAGGGTGCCCGCCTCAACTTGGCTGCACAATCGCGCTCAGGGGAGCAGACGAAGAGACCTTGTCGAAGATTAAACGAGTCACTGAGTTCATGGTTTATGTGGTCTACAACCTCAAACTTGAGACTTGTCTGATGCGAGACGAGTTCGCTCTGATACCGAGCGCACCAACTGCCAACGGTGAGGAAGCAACTGCTTCACTGGCTATCCTGGTCTCCAAAATTGACAACAACAAGAACGAAGCCGCCTCACAAGACAATGGCGCAGGTGCCGAGAGGATAGAGACTCGCCTTCCTGACCAGGGGGATGTCTCGAATGCAGAAGTCATCGCTCAAGAGAAAGAAGGACGCTTCGACCAAGCGGCCAGGACTGATAGCACAGACTCGGTGCACATACCCGATGATATACCCGTCCCCACCTTTTACGAGGACCTTGTTCTCAAGCACGAGACTCGCATCCTCTCTGCGTCACCTTTTGTCAGATTCATGCAGCCTTATCTTCTCATGCGTGCGAGAGAGTTAGAAAGACGCGTCGCCTATTTGAAACGACTGCGCGACCAGGATCTCACAGCTGAGCAGACGCTGGAAGAGAAAGGAAAGAATTCCAAATTTACGTTGATCCACCCAGAGATGGTGCACCGGCCCCTCGCAGGAGCCAGCAGGAAAGTTCGAGAAATCATCCACGCAGTACACGATGCCGAGTACGAGAAGGCTGCTCACAACTACGAGAGCCAAAAGAAGCAGTGGGAGACTTATCTATCCGGAAACCGTAACCTCTTTGATCCGTTTGCTCATCAGAATATTGTCGTCCTGTTCAGCCTGGTATCCACAGCGACGTCTGTGCCCTGCTCAGGCCCGGATCTGCTGGCTTTCAGTTTCTACAATGAGCATGAGACCGAGGCCGAGTTTGAAGCCGATTGTACTCTCGGCCAGTACGTCGAAGACCTGTGCTACCGAGCCACGGAGATATGTCCGTCAGATGCTTGCGAGAAGAAAATGCATGAACACCACCGCCAGTATGTCCACGGTGAAGCACAGATTTCGGTCTTCGTGCAGCCATATCCAGCCAAAATGCGCGGTTTCCAAGAAGTCATTCTGATGTGGAGTCAATGCAAGATCTGCGGCGTTGAGACGACTGTCACTCCCATGTCGACCAGCACGTGGAAGTATTCCTTTGGGAAGTACTTGGAGCTCTCCTTCTGGAGTGCGGATTTGCATGCTCGAGCAGGTATCTGTCCACATGACCTGCACAGGGACCACCTTCGGTATTTCGGCTATAAAGACTTCGCCCTTCGCGTGCATTACGATCCGATCGACCTTCTCGAGATCATCGTGCCGCGAATGAGGCTCACTTGGAAGGTTGACAATGACCTGAAGTTCCGCAACGAGATTTTCAGCCGAACGGAGCATCGCATCACCAAATTCATGGTCTCTGTGAAGCTTCGTCTGAAGAATATCAACATCGAAGCGGTTGAACCTGACAAAGCCGACGCCTGCCGTGAAGAGATCGAAAGGCTGACAAAGAAAGCCAATGAAGAACATGCGGGCCTTGTTAAACAACTGCAAGAACGGTATACGAACTCAAGATACTGGGAAACGATACCCCTTAATTCTGCCGTGCGCGCAACACAAGAGAAGGTGTCTGAATGGGATGATGCTTTTGCGGACTTTGAGAGGAATTATCTCCCGACAGAAAAGGACATTCGGAGGCTTGCCACACTGCAGCTCAAGAAGATTTTCCTCGACCGAGATGTCTCAGTGTCTTCTTTGAAGTCGGACGATGAAGGGACAACCACTCCTCCCATCGAAGAGGTGATTGACGAAAAGGACTCCTTGTCCGAGAAGCCATCATTCGAAAAGGCTAGCAGACTATCTCCCGAGAAGACGCAAAGTTTCCTTCAAAGTGTGTTGGAAGAGCATGCTACTTCACCTCCACGGGAGAGAGAAACCAGTGTCGCGACAGTGACAGAAGTTACCAAATCTGCGGTAGAAAATCTCCCATCCGTGCTCGATGGACGTCGAAACATAGAAGACGTCAAACATCTAGATTTGGCGATAGCAACGCCGCTCCAGCCAGCAACAGTGCCGGTAGAAGATGTGCCTCTGCAGAGCGAACTCAGTCCGAAGCTGAAGCAAGTCTCAGGGCCAGTTACTGAACAAGCAGTGATCGTCGAGCCGCAAGAGGACTCGGAAGCTGCTGCTCCTGTTCCACCTACTCATCCAGCCGATCTTCTCCATCCCAGCTCGCATGGTGCCATTCGAAGCCCGACATCGAGACGCACGGCAGACTCGAAGTCGATCTCGCCCTCTCTCGCGCGCGCTCATTCTCAGCCTGCCGGCGCTGTTACTTTGCGCTCGCACGCGGCTCAGGTACCATATAACACTCTATCAGCCGTCAACGCCATCAACGGTTTCTCCAGGCCAAGCCCAGTGATGTCTGCGAAGAGTGGAGACTTGGAAGGTAACATTCCAGAGAAGAAGTTGTCTAGCCGGCTCGGTTTCTCGCATTTGAAGAACAAAACCTTCTCCAAGGGTCAGTCGCTGATACCGCGCGCCGTGCCACACCACAAAGAGTCTCGAGTGTCAAATCTCGCAAAACATTTTGAGCAGTTGAGCCGTGAGTTCGAAAGAGAGAGGATCCGAGAGAGAAGGCTTCGCGCACAGAGGAGCATGCAGTCACGGGTCTACCCTTTACCGGTTTCCAAACCCATCGTTGAAGTTTTCAAGGATGTCGATGAGGCTGTTGACGAACGAGGCGACTCAGATGATGTCTTTGGCTTAGAGGAAGAACGTCCCATCGAGGAGGCAGACAAAACAGCAACTACAGCGGAGGGTATGGCTGATGTCGCTTCTCGTGAAGACGATTCTGGTATCCTGGTCGAAGAACCACCAGCTGAAACTACCGAGAACGAGACTGATGTCCAGGCTTCGACGGCCGCATCCGAGGTTGAGGAGAGCGATGTCGATGAACCGGAAGAGGAGATCTTTCTACCGGATTCTCCAGAAGACCTGATGCGCATGTCACAAGAGGATATCGACCTCAAGGAGCTGCCGAAACATGAACGGACGTCGCTGATGAAAATGCTGACCAACTTCTGGGCTGAGCGGTCGTCGAGTGGCTGGACGGCCCTGGACTATCCGTTGGGAGCATCAGAGCACATCTTCGCCGATTGCGACATCATCGTGCGGGAAGATGAACCTAGCTCTATCATTGCATTCGCACTGGACTCGGAAGACTACAAAACAATGCTTGACGCTATGCAGAACGCATCACCGCAGGATGATTGCGCAGTCGACTTCAGCGGGCACGTTCATGCTGATCAATCCGACGTCATGCACTCTCTCCTCCGAAAAACCGGGCGGCACCTGAAATACCAATTCCAAGAAGGTCCCGCAAAAATGCTCTGCAAGATGTTCTTCGCCGAACAGTTCGATGCCGTGCGCCGGAAATGCGGTGTTGCTGACAGATTTGTCGAGTCCCTCTCTCGCTGCCTCAAGTGGGATTCCAAGGGCGGCAAGACCAAGTCGCTCTTCCTGAAGACTCTGGACGATCGGTTCATCCTCAAGTCTTTGTCACCGATCGAAACCCAGTCGTTCCTCAAATTCGCCCCCAACTACTTTCAGATCATGTCCGAGGCGTTCTTCCATGAACTACCCTCTGTGATTGCCAAGATGTTTGGGTTCTACCAGATCATCGTGACCAACAAAAACACAGGCCTCGAATACAATTGGTTCCTGCTCGTCATGGAGAATCTCTTTTACGATCGCGTTCCGACGCGCATCTTTGACCTCAAGGGAAGCATGCGCAACCGGAAGATGAACGCGACGGGCGAACGCGGCGAAGTCCTCCTAGACGAGAACATGGTCGAATTCATCTACGAAAGCCCCCTATTCTCGCGGGAGCACTCCAAAAAATTATTGCGATCGTCTGTCCATAACGACACGCTTTTCTTGGCGAGGCAGAACGTGATGGATTACAGCCTAATGGTTGCCATTGATGCCGCCCGCAAGGAGCTTGTGGTTGGGATCATCGATTGTATACGCACGTACACGTGGGATAAGAAACTCGAGAGCTGGATCAAAGATCGTGGATTGGTGCCAGTTCGGGGAGGAGGTGCGAAGGGACGGCCCACAGTGACAAGTCCAAGGGAGTATAAGAAACGTTTTCGTGAGGCGATGGGGCGTTACGTCCTCGAGGCGCCAGATTGTTGGCATTTGTTTCGGAGGGAGGGGAGAGAGAGGGAACGGAGTGCGAGGGTGCTCACCGAAACGATGGCAGAAGGTGGACAGGATGGCGATGAAGTGCAGATTCTGTCGTGAACGTGGTGGAATTCGCATGATGCAACGGCGAAGCGCATCGAAACATGTTGTCCAACATTACAAGCGGCAAGCATTATTGAAGGAAGGGCACTAGCGATTGGCGCAGGTTTGGATTTTGAGCTTGGAGCATGGTGCTTGCAAGATACCTGGATACACGGCGGCGTCAGACTGCGTATGAGAAGGATGCAGAGACATTCATCACTACCTACCTTGCGCACCCTTTTCATGCGGCCATCGCTTGGTTCGTTCTCATCTATCACAACCTTCGCTACTGACGGACCAACAGGCGCGACCGAAGAGTGCTATGGCTATTGTCTTAGATCGCATAACATCCTTATCATCCTCCAGCCATCTCATGCCAGTCAAAAATATCGTCCATTGAAACAGCTTTCCTTCAAACTCTGAGCTTAGGTGTCGATTGTCCGTGCGGCGGCAGTGCAAGACTATCCACTCTAACCAGGTATACCTGTTCACAGCTGTCCGACCGTGACCGGAGAGTGAAGGGTCAGACTTTGAAATATGGCCTCGATAACCAGGACGGTTTTGAGTCCGTCTTCAACAGAACAATTCGGTTCTGCCTGGCCTCGGGCAGCTGACATGAAGTGCTTCAACTGGCGGCACAGGGGCGGGATATCGTCCACCTCTGCTTTGGATTGCTCGTCTTTCCCAAGTGGGAAGGACCAATTTTGTTCATCCGGAGGTTGGTCATCGTAGTGAAAGCGTGTCCTGCCAGATATTAGGCCTGGGCCAAAGCCAGCAGCGCGGTGCTGCGACAGCAGTATGGACGAAGGTAAAGACGTACAAGGAAGGGATGCCCATTGATCCTTTCGTCCCTAGAACAGTAAGGCATGTCTCTCCTGTCCTGGGTATATAGGGGTTCTCGCCAGTTGCGGCTTCCCAAGAATGTGGAGAAGTCGTAGCACTGCCAAAAGACAGGGTCAGCTTCAACGCATAAAACCAATCATAGGCGTCGGGTGAGACTCGTACTCGGAGAACAAGAACGACCCTACCACACCGCTTGCAAACTTAAAGGTAGCAAGCACGGTCTCATCCACCGGAAAGCCTCTCTCCTTCACCCCTTCGGTTGCGTACACTTCAGATATGTCGCCGAGCAGGTATTGAAGGATGTCAATTTCGTGACTAGCATTAGTCAAGACCTGCTTTCTTGGTTAGTACTGCAGAAGCCGGACTATGGAACATTTGGGCGTTCTCACCACCCCCCCAGAGCCGAGCTTCTGACGCCACGGGATAGCAAAATAATCCATCGGCTTTCGCATGGCCCACACTTGACGAGGCTGTCAGAGGCAACACCTTTCGCAGGACCATGTAGACATACCTCCATTGATAGCCACAATGCGGCCCAGTCGTCCCTCGTCAATTGCTTTTTTCACAGCCAGGACATAAGAATTATGCCTTCGATGATGACCGACCATAACGATCCCCTTTCCGCCTGCTTCCCTCGACTTTCGACATGCGTCTAAAATCGTACGACCCTCAGTCCCGGTAACGGCTAAAGGCTTCTCCACCAGCACCGACATGTTCTCTTGAACAAGTTCTCGTGCAAGGGTTGCGTGAGTGGAAGTCGGAGTGGCGACGATGACAGCATCTGCAGAGAAGGTTCCTTTTCTCAATGAGACTAGGAAATCATCAACGCTCTTGAAGTGCCGGCAGTTGTGTTGGAGTGCCAGGTCGAGGGAGGTCGCCGCTGGGTCGCTAGATGTGTCATGCGGTTAACTATGCCAAATCGACTGACTGCTGTGGTAGAGATCTGGGGTTCGAGCTCACATGATTCCCGCCAGCTCTAGATGGAACACCCAGGGTCAACATCACAACGAGCATGGGAGCTTCGAACCTGTTTTACGTACCTGCTTCAGGCTCATCAACAACATGCTGCAGGTGGCGCCATCCTATCAAGCCGGTCGCCCCTGCCACGACCTGTGTGTCGTAAGACGATAAGTCTGCAAAAGCCGCCCAGCTGTTCTTCCATATCCAGGTGCACACTTACGATTTTCATAATTTCCGGTCGTTTCCTCAAGCCCTATAGATGGCCGAATACTGCAGTAGGTGATTCCACTCGATCACATCGATTACATAGAGGAGTGAACCACGCTTGGATGGGTGACTTATAGTAGATCTGGCTCAGGGGAAGTCGTCGTGGGTCGGCAAAAGACTTGTCCGCCACCCAGTAAACTTGGTTGCGAATGCAGAGTCAGGTATATACAGCCAGAGGCAACGAGTGGAAGGCCTGAAGTATGATTGAGCTCTCATCTCCTGCACTGTGCAAACGTTGTTCCAAGGAAGGGGAGAAAAACAACTCCGAAACCGGGCGAGCCGGACAAATAGTGACCCGAAATACGCCCTTCGCCCCGCCACGGCCATGCAACGAATGATGATCAGGATAGCTTATAAATGAAAATGGATTTATCTTCGTAGGGACAACAGTCTCTTCAATTTTGAGAACTCCATGCAGGGCAATCCGGACAGAGATTCCCCCTCTTTTGTGCAGCCTTGTGCACACAATTCGACGTCAATGACACGGCGGGCGGCACCGGAACCGGCAGGACAGTTGTTCCGCAATATGCCGAAGTCAGGCCGAAGTCGTGAATGAGGATGATCTGAATTATTAACGCATCACTTCCACATCCTTGACTCATCACTTGAGTTGCATTCACTGGGACGGGAAGATCGATCCATTTCTGTTCGTATATAAATGTCTTTGTTCGCGTGTCTACGCGCCTGATCTTTTTTCAACTCTACCTGTCCGTCTCCTACCCGTGGGATGGAGGGGGAGAAGGTGCTGGTTGTTGGCGCCGGGCCAGTCGGCTCGCTGGCTGCGCTTTATGCTGCGGCGCGTGGTGCCACGGTAAATATATATGAACTGCGGAATGGTAAGTCGAGAAGTCTGGTCGTTTGTCTCTCGGCTTATTCTCAGACTTCCCTCTTAAACTGGGTTGACCCTCCCCTCTCCCAGCGGGGCCAACTCGGATCCTCCTCTGGGGTCAATCAAGGAAAAGCTCCGGTCTGGCTGTTGCGTCAATGTTGTGTCCAGTGAAGCCTCTCGCCCCTGTTATCCTAAGCATCTCCTGACATACTTGGTCGAATCTGGTGGCTAATTCTCTTGCAGACCTTCGCAACGAGGAAACAACACCGCTCAACTTCACCAAGTCGATCAACCTTGCTCTTTCGGAACGTGGCATCAACGCCCTGAGGTCAGCCGGCAACACCACTCTGCTCGATAAGATCCTCGACCAGACAATCCCAATGCATGGCCGAATGATCCACTTTCGGTCGGCTACTGGCGCCCTGTCCCAACAGTCTCAGGCATATGATGTTCATGGCCGCTTTCAACGCTCTGTCGACCGCGGAGAGCTCAACAAAGTCTTGCTCGATCACCTGGGCTCCTTGCCTAACGTCAACTTCTTCTTCCAGCACAAGATGACAGGCGCAGACTTCCAGAAGAAGAAGGCATGGTTTGAGGTCATGGATAAGAACAGCACCAGTTCCTCCGGTCGCGCAAAGGAGATTGAAGTCTCTTTCGACTTTTGCATTGGCGCTGACGGTGCGCACTCGGCCACCAGGCATCACATGATGAAGTACGCCCGCATGGACTACCAGCAAGAGTACATCGACTGCTTGTGGTGCGAGTTCAAGATGCCACCATCCAAGGCAGGTGACTTCGCCATCTCTCCAAACCATCTGCACATATGGCCGGCTGGTAGCTTTATGTTCATCGCTCTTCCCAACCTCGACAAGTCCTTTGTATGCACGCTCTTCGGGCCCGTTGATCTATTCTCCAAGCTTGAGAATGGGTCTGACGCAGATCTGGTGTCGATGTTCGACAGGTACTTTCCCGGCGTGACAACGTATATCCCCCATGAGGACTTGGTGGCACAATTCAAGCGCAATCCGCATCTCCCGCTGATCAACATCAAATGCTCGCCGCACCATTTCGGGGACAGTGTGGTGATTGTCGGGGATGCTGCCAATGCCATGGTGCCATTTTATGGTCAGGGGATGAATGCAGGACTGGAGTCGGTGCGCGTGTTGTTCTCGAAGCTGGACAGCACTCCCAACAGAGCGGAGGCTCTCACCAGCTACACACTGGAACGTGCAGAAGACGCTCATGTCATTGCTGACCTGGCACTGGCGAATTACACCGAGATGCGATCGTCCGTCACCTCGCCTCTGTACAAATGGCGCAAGTGGATCGAAGAGCGGCTCGACAAGTATCTGCCTAGCTGGGGTTGGGCAACCCAGTACTCCCGAGTCAGCTTCAGCAACATGCGATACAGCGATGTGATCAAGAAGTCGAAGAGTCAGAAACGCATACTCACCGGTCTGTTGCTCGCCGCCGCAGCAGCTGGTGTGACTGTGCCAGTGGCTGGATTGTGGTGGTGGTTGTTGGGGCTGAGGTTCCGACAGCATCACAAGGCATTCAACCTCACCCGTGCTGGACGATGAACACCGCTTCGCTTCAATTCACTGCTCCACGGCGCCAAGATTTATCCTGGGGATACATGACTCTGCTATAACAGATAGCAAGTTCTCGCAGAATGCAGCGTGTCTCGTGTGGGATTCGAGCGTGAACAAACAGTGCTGCCATCCTGCTTGTGCCACTCGTTTCCTCGAACTCGCTCCCGCCTGCGCACAAGGATCGTGTCGAGCGCTCGTGCTGTTCTGCGTCCGGTTGACCCTAGCCTCTGCCCTCGCTGTCCGAATCTAATCGTCAGCTCAAGATGGCCCGAGTTCGAAGCGCCACGGCTGCTCATGATCGTGCTCGTGCTCGTACCCCCCGTCCGCGTCGAAGAAGACACGTCCCTCCGAACTGGCGCTTCCTCTACTACCTGCGGCGGCACGCACGCTTCACTGTGCCTCGTTGGGTAGGTTCTATTCTCCATCATTGCTCATTCGAATCCTGGTGGTGGGCCCGATCTGAAGATGCACTGAGCTGATCTGCGCTAACCTTAAGCCGATCTACCCACTGACAGATCCTCAACACCATCAGCCGACCCCGTCTTTCCCGAGTCAACAACACCCCGAGCAGGGTCCCCTTCCTGGCCCTACCAGACGACATCCTCCACAGAGTGACCGACTTCCTGGACGTCGCCTCGCTCATCAGTCTCGGCCTACTGTGCAAAGCGCTCGCCTTTCTGACCACGCGCTCCGACTACATCGCCAGGACCACGACGCTGAATGACTTCCCAACATTCACGGCCGAGAGGGTGCTTGTCGCACCACCACCTCACAACGGCCCCCCCTCACCAGCCCCGGCGGCCGTCATCCCGACCATCCAATACAAGCCCACCCTCTCGGACCGGCGCGTTTTGATGCTCCAACTCCGCCCGTTCATGCCGCGCACGCACCGCCTGTGCTGGGTGTGCCTCGTGTACACGCGCATCCGGAGCAGTGCCAATGGCAACGACAGTGGCGAGGAGGACAGGTGGCACGCCACCAGCAGAGTCAACACCACAGGCGGCAACGCCCCCAACATTGCCCGTCTGCTGGAGAGGCCGGTGGTCAGGGTGCACGCGCACAGGCGGTGCATGGCCATGTTCAACCTCATGAACGGGCGGCAGCTGGGCGATTGGTGTCTGGGCACGGCGGGCGCCTCTGGGGGCAAGGACACGTTCCACCACGCGTTGGTGATGAAGCACGATGAGGGGGTCGACGCCGGCGACATTGCGGTTGGACAGTTTGGCTATGTGGGTGCATGAATGAGCGTTGACGAGGACGGGTACAGAACGGGCCAACGGCATACTGAAAGTGAGAAAATGCATTGGAGTTGGATTGTGTCATGCATAGAGCATAGTGGGCGGTCTCAACTGCAACAAGGAGAAACATTAAATGAGACAGGCATTGTCCATGAACCGCAACGTCGATACGACACGTGGTGTTGTCTCCAAGGTTACATCTTCTCCAAACAGTTGCCAATTCTTTGCTTGTGCTGGTGTATAAACGACAGAACGTTTGCCATCCAACCCACATGAGGATGTCCACTTGCAAGCATCATGTCCGCCGATGCTCATACCTCCAACTTCCTCCGCCATCATCATCTTGTCCTAAATTCATACACTCATCATTCATGTCTTTTGCCATCATTGTATATTCGCCGGATTCAACGAACTCATCGGGCCAGTCGCATCTGCCACGTCCGTATCTCCTGGTAGCATGTTCATATTGTCCATTTCAGGTGCGAGGCTACCTTCGATCCGGCGACGGGCTTCCTGCCTGTCTGCCATGGTGATATTCGCTTCATCTTTCTTCATGTCCGGCTTGTATGGTTCCACGTTCGGTGAACGACCGATGGACATGCCCACGCGGATCTATTGACTCGTTAGTATGACATCCCAACGCAAGATTCCCGATAGAGAACTTACCAATGTTTCCAGGGCCCCAGAACTGTTCGCAACCAGGTCTTCGTCGTACACCATTTTTCCCGGCTCGAAGAACAGCAGAATGGTGCTGCCTCCGAACTTGAAGTATCCAAGCTCCTCGGCTCGCCTGACTCGCTCGCCAGGTTTTCGCGTGATGACCGTCGACCCGACCATCATTGCGCCAATACATACGTACATGACTCGACCATGCGTGACGGAATCGATGGGCACCAGAACGCGGACGTTGTCACCGTAGACATCCAGAGCGGATCTGATAGCCATTGGGTTGACGGTGTAGTATTCTCCTTCAATAGCTTTTGGCGTCCCCAAGACACCATCAACGGGAATGTGAAACCGGTGATAATCTTGGGGGGCAAGTCTGAAAATGCCCATACTACCACCTTTAAATCGTTTGGCCTCTAGCGGATATGCATCACCAAATAATTTCTCGAGGCTATAGTCTCTCCCTTTGACCCAGATGCGTCTGGCATCATCAATCGTGTTGAAGACGACCGAGCGACAATCTGCTGGAGAGGTGATGATCTCTGGTCGGTCGGGTGCACTGCATGGCCGGGCGTTCGGCTTCAAGGCCCGATAGAAGAACTCGTTGAAGTTCCTGAACTCGGAAGTTGGCAGCAGCACTTCCGACATGTCGAGTTGGTGGAACGCAATAAACCCTGGGATCTGAGCAGCCGAGGCAGGATCGTCGAATTTCTTGCCTTGCTTGACGGATAAGGACTTGAGCATCTTCTTGATTCGCTTCTTTTCCATTTCTCCAGCGCCCAGTCCTTTGTAGAGCAAGCGAATGCCAATACGGACATAAACCGACATTCGTTCCTCGTTGATCTGTCCGGTAATGCGATCCTGGACAAGGATGTTCGCGCTGTTAGCGCCGAGTTTGTAGCCTCCGTAGCTGATCTTGGTGATGACCTTGGAGTACCACTTGCGCTGGGCTTGACTCTGTGTCACGAAGCCACCCATAACCAAGTTGTTGACTTGCCTCCAGTCAGAGCTGGCACAGGTGGCGATGTGGGTTATGATGTCGGCTTCGGTGCGCTTGTTCAGCTTCGGCTGGTGGCAAATCGGACACTCGCGAATTTCGATGACATGCTCTTCGTCTCCTTCTTCCGCCAGATCATTTCCCAGTAATCTGCCTTCCTCGCCAGGAGTCCCCGTCGGCTCTTGCGCGATGTTCGGGACTTCAGCATTGATCGGAGGGTTCTCTGGAATCACGTCTTGAGAGACCACGGTGCTTTTGATTTTCTCCAGTTGAGTCTTCTTCTGACTACTTCTTTGTAACTGTTCCTCCAGACAAATGACCGCTTGGTCAAAGGTCAAGTCAACCTCGCCAAGGTCTTCATTCTCAGCAGCAAATCTCCTAAAGAAGCCGTCGATGGTGGATTCTTTCAAGGTGGAGCCTAGTGTGTCCAGCATGGTGGTGAACTCGATCTTGCTGATTCTCTTGCTCTCATCCACGTCATACTGCTTGAGCATGGCTCGCCAGAACTGCTGTCGCAAGGCTTTATAAGACAAATACTTCCCTCGAAGATGCAGTTCTGGACTATGTTTGGCTTCCCACCGTTCTTTGTTTTTGAGCTCTAGGGGAATGACGTACGAGGTCATCGTCGGGTCGTCTACCGGTTGGGGTACAGGAGGTTCAGGCACGGGGCCCTTCAGAACAGCGGAATTGTTCTCTGGAGGGATACTCGTCGGGGGCGGGGGTCGAAGTACATCATTAGTACTCGTATTTGACAGCGATGCGTTCGAATCCTCCTTCTTCAACCCGGGACGACCCACCTTCGAAAGGCTGCTAGCGGACGAGGTGCGGGACAGCGGAATTCGGAAGCGGCCTTTCTGCTGTACTGCCGGTGAATACTCAGGAGGGTCAGGCAGGTCGTAAAGACCTGTCTCGGGGTCCTCCTGCGGAGAGTTGAGGATCATTTTCTGGATGGGAAAAGATGTCGAAGCCACAAAGTCGTTCCCCGATAAGCTGTCCCGATCAATGACACTAAATGTCAAGGAGTAGCCAGTTTCATTCCGCATGATCTGGAAGACCATCTTCTCGTTGTACACAGGGTTCAGGTTATGCCGCACCACCTTCGTTCTGAGGACTTTTCGACCCAATGCGACAACCACAAAAGGGTCCATATCGAACGACGTTCTCGTCATATTTCGTTCGGGCGGCAAATCGGTGATTTTGATCACTTCCATGAAAAGGACCCCGTTGACATCGTTGTCGTCTCCCAGGAAATTGTAGGCTCTAGCGGCGATGGATCGGCGTCGTAGGCGGGCCAGCCTCTTCTTCTTGGCTTTCTTGTCAACAGCCGCAGGTTTCAGAGGAGACTCATTCTCGGTGACCGACTCCTGATCATCATCGAGATCTTCCGCATCCAGATCGTCGTCCATGGTGGGATCGTCTATATTGGAAGAGACACGAGACAGCTCGTCGTCCTCTTCTTCAGCTCCGAGGTAGGCCTGGAACTTCTTTCGGATCTCTTCGGGACTGGCGGACGGGTTGGCCGAGTCGACCAGAGAGAACTGCATGTAGACTTCTCCTGATACGTTGCTCCCTTTCTTGCTTGTAGGGCGGCGGGAGTGTAGCTTGTACCATTGCGGTTGAGTCTGTATCTGCCCGTTGGGAAAGATATCTTCGATGGGAATGTCAAATTCGCCCATGTAGTCCTTTTTGAACCGATCTTTATCCCAGCAGTTGCATTCAAGGAGAGGGACGCCCGTCAAGGGCATATCGAAGCATATCTTCCATTCTGGGTTGAGGGTCTTGGAGATCGAGGGCGTCGACTGTCTTGCATTGCCGAGGGTGACGACCAGGTACTGAAACTGTTAGCTAGAGCTGGAAGGGACAGTCGACAAGGAACGTACTGGGTCGGATGTGCCAGACCGATCTTTTGCGGCCAGGTTTCGGGCCTGCGGACGTGATTAGTGACGCCCACGACATCTCCATACCGGCGCAATAGTACCTTTATAACGTAGACCTTAAGAATCAATGGTTTCTGGTCGACCAGAGCAGCGGTGCTGTTGTTGTTGCTGCCGAGTCTCGGTGGACTTGGGCGTCCCCCACCGTCGCCATTGGCACTAGAACCATTGCCAGCGTGGTCTTTGTCTTTGTTCTTCCCCAGTGAGCTCAGGCCTCTAGGCAGTGATATGTGCACCATCTCGGTGTTTTACGATGTGTCTCCTCCAAGCCTATTAGCGGTCGTAACAGTGCAAGTCACGGATAAGAAGATGAGGAGGCTGAATAGTTTAAGCTGGAGCTGAAGTGGACGGATCCGGGAATTTTGGATTTGGGGGCAGTTGCACGGAAGACGCTTAACGAACGGGAAGCCTCAACGTCGTGGCGCGGGTACACAGGTCAGAATTCCCAGGGATATGACACCTGGAACAGTCTGAACAACAGGTGGTTCGGTACGAGAATGGCTACGTTAAAAGTGCGTCGCTTTGAGGGCCGATGGAATGAACAGGGACGTTATGATGCCATTGCAGGAAGGTTGCCCACGCTGCCCCTCGTGTCTTGTGCCTGTCACCGCAGCTTCAGGTACGACTACGTATGCACCTGTCTTTGTTCGCATGTGACTGGCTGCTGGCCAACTTCTAGTCTCTGCCGTGCGAGTAAATCTCAGATCAGGCACATCTTGGATCTAGCACATCTTGCACTCCTACCCGTACACTTGACTTATGAACGGACACTCGCTCACTCGGACAGCGCGCATCATCATCAGCCTTGCCCACTTCAGCAGCCACCAGATCCTTTCCGATCGTCTTTTGCGGCTACCCATTGAATCGAGGACCCTTTTTGGGGGTCCAACGTGCCGAAGTCGTAGGACCCGCAGGTGGGCAAGAGCGGGACGATATTTTGTTCAGTCCACTGTCCAGCGAATTGACGCAGCTTATTAAATCCATTTTCGGAGCCTCGAAAGGATAGCTGCGTCGCCATGGACCTAGACTTGCAGCAACTGATAAGAAATGGTAGCCAACAGAGGCAGTGCGGTCTGTACGGTCTCGTCTCTTCCAGCGAAAAATTCACTGTGGCAGCCACATGTGTGCAAATCTTCTGCTTTTGATCAGGCATTGCGTTCTACCTTGTGGGCCAGCAAAGTGCACCCCATTCAGACGCAGCATCAGCCCTGCAGCTAGCCATTCGTCCCGGGATCCGTCTCCAAGTCTTATGAGGTGCGTTTCGAAATAGTTTCCTTTACCTGGCGGAACTGGGATATGATGTATGGAGAAGCACATTCTCGAGCAGCGTCCTAGCGATTGAATTCTACTTTGGCATGTGCCAGGACTTTGTGTTGAAGGCGAGTCTCGAGACGTCCGTAGGCATTAACTCTCTGCTCGAGGAATAACAATTGCTGCGGCCCATATGCACCTGTGCGTCCATATTGGATCGCCGTAGGTCGCACTTCGCAGGGACCGCGCGAGTGCAAGAAGCTGCATGAGATAAGACACTCCGTAACCAGGCAGATACTATCCAACGTTGGTGCCTCCAATATCTGAGGCCTCGGACAGGAATTCTCCTGCGGTCCTTTCGACCTTTTTCTCCTTTTTCAGGTCCTGTATTTCGTCTCCCTGGACAGACTTTACGGTTAGATGACGGGAATCCTTTTCTTCAACAACAATGCCGCCACCCCTGGCCATCGACAACAGCTCCTCACTTGCTTTTGTCCGCTCTCCGGTTTCTTTATTCCAAACCCAGCCTTCTTTCAGCCACATCCAAGTAAGCCATGCGCGCAGTTCCTTATCCAATGGAACGACTCGCTTCCACTCGGGTTCAAAGCCGTCTGGGTTCTCGGCACCTTCCCCGTTCCAGTTCTCAGCGAGGTCTCTCAACTTGTCACGACAGAACATGCGCCAGCTATCGTGAGAGTAAGGCCCCAGCCCCGGCAAATGTGAGATCTCCCATGCCACACGCCCATCGTTGTCGTCAAGGACTTCAGCATTTCCGACGTCCCGTCCGTCGCCTTTCAAAGGGTAATTTTGCTTCTTGTATCGCTTTCCACGTTCTGGCGGCCTCTCGAGCCAGACTTTCGCCATGGCAACGCATTTCCGTGCTCTTTGGTTCTGAAATCCCAGTACATAGATGATGGAAGTAATTTCACTGACTTCGGCATTGGCGAGATCTGTTGGCGTAGGATAGCGCGACATGAGTTGGTAGAAGACTGGCATTGCTCGCTCGCCCGGCGTCTTGTTCAAGAAGATGGTGGCAACGAGGAGACGAAACGGGTCGTGAGCTAGGCGTTCCTGCATCAAGCCGAAGCTCTCGTGCGACAAGGGCGGGAATGGTAGTGTTGATAGGAACGTTGGTCGATGCTTGTGTGGCGACGCGAAATACGGCGACTTTGTCGGCACTCGCACCTTCTTGGTTTTGACCTTGACTGCTTGTACCAGGGATGGCGCTCTCGACGTAACATCTGGCAGGAATGGGTCGGGTCCAATATCTTCGGGAACATCTGTGAGACTCGAGTCAGATGAGAGCTCATCGATGTTGAGTCCGTAGTAGATTCGGGGCCGGCCTGGCGTTGCTGAGAGCGTGGAAATATTCGAAGAATCATCCTGGTTGACACTCAATGCGATCTCATTTCTCAGAAAAGAGCCGGCTTGCTGGTCTTCCTTCTGCGGCGGAACCTCGACCTCCTGCCGTTCATCTTTGAGCTTCTCCGTCGGGAAGTGCCTGGAGATATAGGTAATCTTGCGACGTGTCCCAGCTGCTCTGCGCTCTCTTATCACTTTCAATGCCGGCTGAGCCTCTGTCGATTCGGGAGAGATGTCATTGTCAGCAATCATCCCCAAATCATCGGTGGGAATGACGGGCAGCTCAGGTTCGGAGAATGGCGCGGGGGGCGGTGACAAGGCGCCATCCTCATTTGATGTGTTCGATGAGGTCATCGTTGTGGTTTTCCACAACGAACTCGAGCCTCTGCGTCTTCGGGAGTTTATTCTATCTGGGTTTTCATTCTTTTGATGCAATATGGTGTAGAACAGCTCGAAGGCGGTCGCGACAATGCATTCACTGCCAGCCAAGATGTGAATCTGAGGCAGCGGGCCTGGCAATATCATCGCCAGCCATTGCTTCAGCTCCTCAACATAAGGTGGTAGATGCCTTGGCCCCCGATTTTCCTGCTCATACAGTTATCACAATACAGTACGGATCCTGCGAGACCTGAATAGACTCCAAAATGTCATTGTCGCCTTCTCTTGAGGAAAGTCACTGAGTCCTGACTTGGGAACGCCGAACCCAGCCAATCAGAGTCGTCGCTGACACGAAAGCGAGACGCGCAATTTCCTGCTGAGATGCGAAGGTCTTGTTGCTGCTCACAACAGGCTCAACAGGTTTCCTTAAGTACGAGTAGATTCTGGGCGCCAATTGACGTCCGTCTGCCTTCCGCTCGCATTCGCTTTATCGTTTACATTTCTAGCCTTTACCGCCTCCATGCTCCCTGCCCTGACCGCCACTCAGCCTTCTACAGTCGTTTTGAAGCACACTGACTACAGACATGGGCGAGGCAGAGGAAGCAGCTCTCGACACAGCGAGGACAGCAACAGTTCGACGCAAGCCTGTCCCATTACCACAGCCGCCGACCTACCCAAGCCATAAACGAGGACCACTTGATCGATGGAGGAGTTTCGAACGTCGGACTAAGATCATCATTTTGGTGGTCATTCTCTCCATCATCGTCCTGATCATAGGCCTTGCAGCCGGCCTCTCAACCCGCAAGCACACACAAAACCTCCCGTTACCTTCAGGCAATGGCGGCCCTTACACCGGCGACCTCACGTACTACGAGCCCGGCCTGGGTGCCTGCGGCGTTACGTCCCAAAACAGCGACAAGATTGTCGCCATCTCGCACATTGTTTTCGATGCTGTCAGTGTCGGGAGCAATCCAAATGCAAATCCGCTGTGTGGCAAGAAGATAAGAGCAAGGAAGGATAATAAAAGTGTGGATTTGACAGTCGTGGACAGGTGTACCGGCTGTCAGCCAAAAGATCTCGACGTCACCATTGACACCTTTGCTGGTCTCGCCGACGTTGACCTGGGCAGGGTACTGGTGGAATGGAACTGGTTGGAGAATGTCCCTGCTGACGCCCAAGGCTGACGCCAGCCCAGCACTGGTTAGAGCATCATTGGACCAATGCCATCTACAGATGCTCAAAGACTTTTTGAAGAGGACGAGATCTGTGCTGGCGACGAGATATTGACCACCTCGAAGGGTTTCTTCCCGAGAAGCCTTAATGCTCCTTCCCTTTCTGGACCGAAAACAGAAGTGTGGAGATGAACGCCGAGATCGGACATCAGCGTGTCTTGTTGACGGAATTTCAGCGATGACCTTCGCACTTCCTTCCCCGACAGCAGAGTGCTGGTGGCTATCCTCGGGAGGGTAGACAGAAGAATCTGTCGAAGATGTCGATCGTAGCGTTGGCAGAGGACCAGCAGTATGTCAACCCAGTTTCACTTCGACACATTTCTGACATCTGCGAAGGTCGAGCGTCACTCTCGACGTCCTCCACGATGTCGCCGCACGAAACAACATTAGGATCACTTCTCAGGCAGACGAAGAAGCATACTTGCTCGTCCTTCAATCTGCCGACGTGACAGCAGCGAATGTCAATAACTTGCCCGACTATGTCGATCCTAGACTTGAGCCGGTTCCCACCGTGGGTGGACGAGAGTACTGGAAGGTGAAGAACAACAGCCACAACGCCTGGAGTCACCAGGCAAATCTCATGGCGGAGAGGCCAATCTCCCATATTCTCAAAGGCCGGAAGATAATCATGAAGGACAATATGTCTGTGGCTGGACTGCCACATACGTGTGGAACCTTCCCTCAGTTTGTTTCCAAGGATGGCAAATACCCAATTGCGACGATTGACGCGCCTATAACGAAACGGCTGTTGGAAGCTGGAGCCATAATTGTCGGCACGTCTACATGCGAGAACTATTCCTTGACTCCTATGTCCTACACGTCAGCGAACGGACCGGTACACAATCCGTGGCTGCGCGATCACAATGCGGGAGGAAGCACAAGCGGCGGCGCTTTCCTCGTTGCGTTGGCCAATGCTCGTGCTGCTGGCGTGGCTGGCTTGGAAGATGCAGGCGAAGACGTTGAACTTGCTATGGGTGGAGATCAAGCGGGATCGATCCGCCTTCCTGCGGCATACTGTGGCATTTATGGACTGAAACCCACTCATGGTCTTATCCCATACACTGGAATTGCGGGGCTTCATCCGATGATTGACTATACAGGTCCAATGGCAAGGAAAGTAGAGGACATTGCGACGTTACTCTCTGTTGTTGCCGGTTATGACGGCCTCGACCCTCGAATGTCACCTGAGTCACCGCTCCGGCAAAATGTCACCGACTATTCCAAGGAGCTAGCATCTACACCGAACCCCGGCAAAGGTCTCAGGGTCGGCATCATCAAGGAATCACTTATATTCCCAGGCACACAACCAGAAGTGGCGGAAACCGTGCGCTCCGCTGCAACCAAGCACTTCGAAGCCAGTGGAGCAACAGTATCCGAAGTGTCGGTGCCGATGCATCTGTTGGGACCTGCAATCTGGACGGCAGCCACAAGGTCACATCTTGCAGGTTTGGCCATAGGCGGCCGAATTCCTGATGTCCTCAGTCATAACATTCCCCATCTCTCTCTGCGGTGGCCTCCTGATCAGGAGATGTACGATCTTTTGAGAGTGGCGAACCCGGCCGTGATTAATATCATATTTTGTGAGACGTTCTTAAAGGAGAAGTTCGGTCCCGAGGTGCAAGCCAAAGCCCATCGCCATGTCTTGCAGTTGAGAGCGGCGTATGATATGGCGCTAGAAGAGTTCGATGTCCTCGTCACTCCGACAACGCCAGCGGTGGCGCCTCCACATCCCGACTTGCGGCCCGAAGTCGACGGCGGTAGTACTGTGATGGACAAGATCAAATTAGCTGTTGGAGCCACAAATAATACATGCCCATTCAATGCCACTGGCCATCCAGCTTTGTCTGTGCCTTGCGGCTGGGCGCCAGCAAAGACCGGAAAGGGGATGCTGCCTGTGGGAATGCAGGTGATTGGCCGGAAGTGGGACGACGCTGGCGTTTTGAAAGCTGCCAAAGCGTTTGAACTTGGAGGCGGTGGTCTGGGACCGTGGCCGGGACAAACAGAAGTGTAGTCCACCTCAAATTGTTGATCACTCGCCGCAGGGTCCTTTGAGCCCTGTTTGAACTTGGACTTGCTAGCCCGAGTGCAGTCAACCAGAAGAATTTATGAAGCGCGTCATTCCTTTAGCCAGAAAACTGTTCAACGCGCCGGAAGGGGTAGATGGGACTTCGGTGTTCCAGACGCAGCAGCTCATTCCTGGCGAGAGGCGAGTATGTAATTGCGGTGATTGCGATGAAGTTATTCGAATGCCTTGCTTTGGTTCCATAGATACAGATGAGACGCTTCCAGAGCTGAGGCCACCTTCAAGTGGTATTCACAAATTTTGTATGATTGGCAATGAACCTCTAGACGGGCCTCGAGTTGAAGGCTGGTGCCAAGACCTGCAGTTTTACTTGTGTAGCCGGTCTGTTGGCTCTTGTGACGTTCTCAATTCGGGCGAGCTCTGCATATTTCAGTATCAAGGCGTTGCCGGAGCCGATATTGTGTTCTTCATCCATGTCTGCACCAGCTGCTTCTCCAGAGACGCCTCTCCGGTTGGCTGAACGCCAACGTGCGAAGCCGCAGCGGATGCTTGCTTGCGTGCTGTGCTCCCAGCGCAAAGTCAAGTGCGACCGACAATTCCCCTGCTCCAATTGCGTCAAATTTCGAGCGCAATGTGTGCCAGCAACGCTTGCGCCGCGCCAGCGGAGACGCAGACTTCCCGAGCGGGAGTTACTAGACCGCCTCCACAAGTATGAGGATTTACTTCATCAGAACAACATCACGTTTGAGCCTCTGCACAAGGACTCGACCCGCCAGGGCGCCAACTACGCAGACAACGCCTATGATTCAGACGGACCAGATGCTTTGACTCCGCCAATGGCCGCCAGGCCCGAAAGTCGTTATGAAGCCAAAAACATTCTGCACAGTATGACCCGAGGCTTCGGGGATGCCGTCAATGACAGCGACTCCTCGCAAGACGATGCGGTGCGAGTGACGGCCATTAAGAAAGCGTGGGAACAGTCTCCTGAAAGTGCCGATCACCTGCTGTTTGGCTCTAGAGGAACCACCATCGACGTTTCCTCCTTACATCCGGACCCGGTTCAGATCTTCAAGCTTTGGCAGGTATACCTGGACAATGTGGACCCATTGCTCAAGGTCACACATACTCCTAGCACGCAAGGACGTATCATCGAGGCCGCCAGCAACATGGCATCCATCAATCCTATTCTAGAGGCTCTCATGTTCAGTATTTATTGCACGTCTATACTAAGTCTCTCCGAGGAGGAGTGCCGAACCACGACTAGCTCTCCAAAGGACGAGATATTGGCGAAGTACCAGTACGGTTGTCAGCAGGCACTGCTCAATTCTGGATTCCTTCGGACGAGCGATCGCGAATGCCTCACAGCACTGTACCTCTATCTGGTGAGCCTTGGCACTGTTGAGTCTGCCGCCTTGCTGACGTTGTAGATCTCTGTCCGACCGAGCACCGTTCCGCAATCCCTTCATTCGATGCTGGGCGTCGCGGTACGCATCGCGCAACGCATGGGCATTCACAGCGAGTCGGCTCTCGCAGAATGCACCGTCTTCGAGGCCGAAATGCGTCGACGACTGTGGTGGTCTCTCATGCTCTTCGACAGTCGCATCGCTCAGCTCGCAAGCTCGAAGATTGAGACCCTGGACCCAACATGGGACTGCAAGATTCCTCTCAACGTGAGTGACTCGGATCTCCGCCCAGAGATGAAGGAGCCGCCCGCAAATCAAGGCAACTCCACCGATGCACTCTTCGTCGTTGTACGGAGCGAGGTCGCAGACTTTGTCCGTTACAGCGAGTTCCACCTTGATTTCACCCGTCCAGCGTTGAAGGCCATTGCCAGCAAGCAACCCCGACTCGGTACTACCGCGCGAGACGGTGATCTGGCAAAGCTGGGGGAGGTAATCCAAGACCGGTATCTCAAGTCCTGCGACCCGGATAACCCAATCCACTTCATGACGATTTGGACTACATGGTCCAGTTTGGCCAAATGTCGGCTCCTGGACGACTATTCGAGATACTCTAGTTCATGCGTGCGCTGGACTGTAGAGCAGCGCGACGCTACTCTCTCCCACGCGCTGATGATGCTGGAATGCGATACGAAGATCATGGGCTCGCAACTCAGCACCCGATTCCGCTGGTTCAACGACTTCTACTTTCCATTCCTAGCATACATCCACGTCGTCCAAGATATCAAGAGGCGACCGATGACCGAGCAGGCAAGGCACGCCTGGGAAGTCGTGAGCAACAACTACGAGGCTTGGTTTGGCACTGGGTTTACAGACGGAGATAGCCCCGTCTTTCAAATGTTCGCCAAGATTGTCCTCGGGGTGTGGAATGCTTGTGAGGCCACTGCTGAGCGTTCAGGAGACATTTTAGTACCACCGAGGATCGTCGCTTCCCTCAGAGCCACACTGGCGCTTGTAGAGGGAGGTGCACAGCGTACCTCCGACAGAGACCATGCAGGTACCACCGTGGGATCGGGAGTGGCCGAGTTTCCAATGTCAATCGCGTCCACGGACTTGAGTGACCAGAGCCAGCCCACTATGATGGCATTGCAAGGTAGCAGCACAACAACGGAGTCGGGAAGGTACTTCGGCCCTTACCTAACGAACCAGTTGGACTGGGCTGCGTTGGGCGGATGGCCCGGTTGGGGCAGCTTCTGAGCCAAGCAAGTTGTCACCTGTTCAAATTTACAATCCTTACGCTACAAGTTCATTGGGTCCGACAAGGCACACCCGAGCGACCACCGCACAGGGTGTCCTCGTACAAGGTGCCTGGTCACGACTTGGGTGTCCCGAAAGACCGATCGGCCGGTGAGGAAAGGGGAAGGCCCGAGAAATGGTTAGCGGCGGCGAATACGAGCTTTTCGAATCGAACAACACCAACGGACCATCCGCAATCATCTCCGGCCTGGCCACACATTAACCCGCCTCACTCGCTCGGGGTTTCGATCGCACGTAAATTTCGATGGTGAATTTTTTTTTGGCGAGTTAGAGCAGAAAATATGGCTCCGTCCAAGAGGGTATATCATGGGATGAGCTCGCAGCCGCCAACATGTCGCCGAGAGACAACCCTCGAACCGAAACTGCGTCGTGCATCGACTGAGGATGTCTCCTACAGCTTCTAGCTCCAGCTACGCCGCAGCAGTCCCGCCGGTCCGGCCGCTACAGCCAGTTGACAGCCAGGCGGTTGCCGAGAAGCGACTCAACTCCGCCAACGAATATGAAGATGCAGAGAAGAATTTCCAGCCCAAGTCCCTCAAGTTCTGGGCGATCATTGTCGGCATTTACTTGTCTATTTTTCTGGTTGCATTGGTGCGTTTTCCGTGGAATCTTCAAAGCTGGATATTGCGCTCATATATACAGGATCGTACGATTATTGCAACAGCCATTCCACGCATTACTGATGACTTCAACTCGATTCAGGACATTGGCTGGTATGGGAGTTCTTACATGTTGACTTGCGCCTGCTTCAACCCCATCTCCGGCCGCGTCTATCAGATCTACTCGACGAAATGGATTTTCCTTGTCTCGATTGTAATCTTCGAGGTTGGATCGGTCCTCTGCGGTGCCGCCCCTAATTCTGCCGCCTTCATCGTCGGACGAGCAATTGCTGGTTTAGCATCGGCATTCATATTTTCGGGCGGAACGCTGCTCACACTTCCGCTCGTTCCTCTCTCTAAGCGACCTGTTGTCAACTCCATGTTCGGCATGGCTTTCGGTGTGTCAGGAGTGCTCGGCCCAGTTGTTGGAGGCGCTTTCACCGATCATGTGTAAGTTAAGTGACGGCCTGCTGAGAGCCATATACTGATTCGCTTAGGTCATGGAGATGGTGCTTCTACATCAACTTACCAATTGGGGGATTTACATTGCTTGCAGTGCTCGTCTTGCTGCACCCTGAAGAGGCGAAGCGCGAGAAGCTCACTGTGGTGTCTCAAGTCAAGCGGCTTGACCCGATGGGCACCTTTTTCTTCATTCCATCGATCGTATGCCTCATCCTCGCTCTGCAGTGGGGCGGCTCTACCTATTCCTGGTCGGCGCCAAGGGTCATCGGTCTTCTTGTGGCCTTCTCCGTTCTGTTCGTCGCCTTCGTCGTTGTCGAGGTCCTGACACCAGATACGGCAATGGCGCCAACCCGGGTCCTCCTCAACCGGTCCATTGCTGGCAGTTTGGTCTTCATGTTTCTCCTATCCGGAGGCATGATGTCCATCACATACTACCTGTCGGTTTGGTTTCAGGCAGCCAAGGGCGATTCGCCAGTCCGTGCGGGCATCAGCACCATCCCTCTGGCTCTTTCTTTTGTTACCCTCGGCGTCCTCGCAGCCATTGTCACGCAGAAGATCGGCTATTATGTGCCACCGATGCTGCTTGCACCGATTCTTACCTCGACTGGCGCGGGGATGCTGTCGACGCTATCGCCTAGCTCCGGGCACAATGCCTGGATCGGCTATCAAGTCCTCTACGGCTTTGGTGTTGGCTCAGGCTTTCAGACCTCGATATTGCCGGTCCAGTACGTTTTACCCCGCGCGGACGTCCCTATCGGTCTGGCCTTGACGTTCTTCACGCAGCAGCTTGGTGGCGCTGTCTTCCTTGCCGTTAGTCAGAACGTCTTCTCCAGCAGCCTCATTGCCAGCCTGTCGGAAACTACCGGTCTCGATGCTCAAACAATTGTCAACACCGGGGCGACTGATCTTCGGAGAGTCGTGCCGTTGGAGCAACTTAGCACCGTTGTCAAAGCATATAGCCACGCGCTGACGCGGGTGTTTCTTCTCACGGCCATCCTCTGTGCCTGTATGACACCAGCTGTTCTACCGGTGGAGTGGAAGAAGATTCCTGGCAAGAAAGAGACCAAAGGGCAACCCGAGTCCTTGGACACTGGGACGGGGAAGAGTACGAGCGAGATGAAGAATGAAGAATGAAGCTCACTGTGGACGGTAAATGGATTGGGAAAAGGCGTGGAACGTTCATTCAGATTGCGGGCTACACCTTTCTGGATATGCACTGCAACAGCTTTGGGAGCGTAGAGCGAAAGGATTCTGTCAAATTGTATATTGAATTGCCGTATACTGGTCCAGCCTGTTGTCTGCGGCTTGACGCTTCGCACCGCCACTTCCGCCACACCCAAGCGATGGATTTTGCGGGGAAGCCCAGCCCTTGGCGTCCTTGGCAGAAGATCATGACGACAGAGTGCCCGAATTCGGCACGGTCAACCCGGGCCACCCCCTGCTCTCTGGTTTCGACTTCCAACTTTTCGTCCCCCTTCAGACGATCGTCGAAACCTTCATCTGTCACTCGTGCCGTGCTTGCCAGCCTTGTCTCCGTCCGACGGATATGGCTCAATATCTTCCGGTCCTGATTGGGCATGGGCGATGCTTCGAATTGTGAAACTGATGCTAAAATATCGTCAGCACCTCTTTCCTCCAGACTCTTCGTGAGAGGCTAAGGTATGCTTCATGTCTGGATGTGGCTGACGAGCTCCAGTCCAAGCAAGGGAGCCGATAGTTTCATTGGTCCCCTTCCGGTAACCAAGCCCTTCCCTAATCCCTTGCAGAGTCTACGAGGACAACTCGTCATCGATACAAAGCCAACGGCGTTGACTGGACCGTTCCTATGAGAGACTGCCGAGTGCGTGAATGTTGTGGCCCGATCGCTGCTCAAGATGGTCCAATGCTCCAAGACATTGGCGTGCTCAGCGTGCCTTGTTGCACCTTTCGAAGGCTCGAGTTACACCATACCAAGGCAGTGCTTGCGTGGCAGCTACCGACAACCCGGATCGAGTCACACCCGCTCATGGTGAGAATCGATCAACTGTCATCCGTCTGAGAGAGCACAACCCCTCCGGACTGGCTCTCAAATACTCTTCACCGTGCTCCCATCCAAGCAAGGTCTTCCTCCCATTCCATTCATCTTCCATTACTAACAAGGCTCCTTTCCACGCCATCCGTCATCTCTGTGTGTGTTGTCCACCACATCCTACACGATGTTGTTCAAATCGTTGGCTGTCAGCGCCCTCGCGGCTGCAGCTCTTGCTCAGGATCTCACCACGTTGCTGGCGAACAGAACCGAACTGTCCAACCTTACTACATACCTTGGGCTTTTCCCCGATCTCGTTGGCCAGCTGGCGTCCCTCCAGAACATCACGCTCCTTGCGCCCAACAACGATGCCTTCTCCAGACTCCTCAACTCTTCAGCAGGAGCGGCCTTGGTGCAGAATGACACCACCCTCATTCAGGCGTTGTTCACCTACCACGTCCTAGAAGGCACATACACCAACTTCACCGACACAGAGTTCATTCCGACCTTGCTGCAACCAACTCAGTTTACCAATGTGACCGGAGGTCAAGTGGTGGAAGCAGTCGCTGGCGACAACTCGACAGCGTTCTTCTCTGGCTTGCTCAACAACGCCAGCTCCATCGGGAGTCCACTTAACTACAGCGGCGGCGTGGTCCACGTTATCGACGATGTGTTGATCATCCCGCAAAACGTTTCGGAAACTGCCGTGCAGGCCAACCTCACTGCGCTTGCGGGTGCCCTAACCAGTGCGGACCTCGTAGAGACAGTTGACTATCTGTCCGACGTGACCATCTTCGCTCCCAACAACGCCGCTTTCGAGGCTATCGGCTCGGCTCTTCCCAATCTCACCACGGAGGATCTGACCTCAATCTTGCAGTACCACGTTATTCAAGGCACTGTCGGCTACAGCACTCTCTTGCAAAACGGCAGTGTCCAGACTGTCCAAGGCAACAACGTTACCATCGCCATTGTTGACGGCGATGTGTTCGTCAACAGCGCGCGCGTGGTCGTGGCCGATGTACTCGTCGCCAACGGCGTCGTCCACGTCATCGACAACGTCCTTAATCCCAACAACGCTACTGCTACTGCCAACCCATCCGAAGAAACCGGCTCACCTGCATTCAGCGGTGCCAGCTCGGCCAGCAGCGTACCTTTCACCTCTGGTGTACCAACTCCTACTGCCAGCGCGGCGACCGAGTCCGCTCCTGGAGCAACTGGGGCCTCGAGCAGCAGTACTGGAGCTGCTATGCCAATAAACACTGGGGCTATCGGTGCTGCTGCTCTGTTCGGTGGCGCCGCCTTGGTCATGAACATGTAAAAGGGAGACAACGGTGAAAGAAGAACGAAGGCATGAATTGAGGGATCCGTAACAAGATAAGGTGGGTGTTACGCCCAGGTGGAGGAATCAAAAGTGCGGGGGAGCGACTCTCGCCTGACCTCGTGGGAGGGTAGTGCAGGGATGTACTCAATGCCATTATCTACGTACAGGAATCATATGTAAAAATGGAAATACTATGTTAGTCTGGTGTACGGCGTCAGCTTCTTGCACTCCCATAGGATGATCTCCGTCGAAAGCGAGGTGAGTCTTGGATGAGCCCAACTTCAAGTGCGCGCCCAATCAAATCGGCTGGGGAGGCTTTTCTATTTCCTGCCACCATCTGCGCCTCGGCCACCAACGACATCATGGCAGACGGGCCTCAACTATCGCAACAACCAAACCACAACGTGACACGACAGCAGGGGGCGGCTCCATCCGTCCTTTTGAAGTTCTTGACTTTCACCTTGAATTCCAATCCATGTGGGATCTCAGACCTTCACTGTTGCCGCAACCGCTGTGACATGGTATCGATCTTCTCTCCACTAAGCGCCGAGTCACTCCACAATTAACTGGCCTTGGGCGCAAATGACACCCGCAGTCTAAGCGCCTTGAACAATAGCCATCTGCGGCCGCAACATGCACCTTTCCGTCCATCATCATGCCTTCCAAAGTACGAGATAGCAGCGCGGACCGACGGCGCGAGAAAAAGGAGTCGTCGCGCACCGACAAGGACAGAAGAGACCGAGACCGAGACCGTGATCGAGACAGAACCAGAGACAAAGACAGGGACAAGGATCGAGAAAGACACCGATCAAGCCGCAAGGTGTCGACAAGAGAGAAGACATCTTCAAGAACATCCATTTCACCCGTCGATGAGAAGAGACGCTCCTCGATGCCTGGAAAAATCGATGATGGCTCCCTCAAATCCGAGTCAAAGTCGAGCCTACCATATCCCTCTTTGTCCAAAGAGCACGCTCGCGAGTCTCTCGGATTGAGCCATCGACCCAACCTGGTGAACCCCTTCACGCCACCTGCGACTGATTTGAATGCCTCGAAAGACAAACTACCATCATCCAAGCCCTCCACAACTGCCCACAATGCCCCGCCCAGTCCGCCCCTCACGGAGAAGAATTCAGGCACGGGCAAATGGAAATCCAATGCGGGAAAGCCTGTATTGGTTGACACGATAGAAGAAGAACAGGCCTCGCAGACAAATGGAGATTCCAAGACTACGACCAAGGCACGGACAATGCCCCAAAAAAGGACGTCGAACAGCCATCTACGCAGTACCTCAGAACTTGGCACGAACAGTTGCCCCACGAGGAAGTCTCGAGACACGCCGGCCTCGAACTTGAAGACCATGACCCCGGTCTCGACTTCTGTGCCGCAGAGATCAGTGAGTCAGCCCACAAGGACAGATTCGCCGGCCACCGCCACAAGCGCAACGAGCGCTACCGGCTCAGGCACGAACCTCAGTTCGGAGGCCACCTCGATAGCCCCAGAGCAGCCCAATATCCAGCGACCTGGGTCGAAAATCCCTCCTGCAGCCATATATCCAGATGGTCCTGCCATTATTCTTCCCCAATCGAGGGGTGTCACTCCTATGGAGGTATATATCGAGGACGATGAGTCAGTGATAATAGGTACCCCGGGCGGCGTCTCCCAGACTCCAGGACCTCCGCCACCTCCGCCACCGCCTGTACCGACCTCTGTCCCCAAGGTCGACTACCTCCTGCAGCACGGTGGACTGCATCAGTCAGTGCCGAAAAATCTTCTGCTCGCTGGCAAGCCCATGGCAATACAGCAGGCTCAATCTCCCGGTCAGCAACCAATAGTGGTTGCGAATCTCTTCGAGCCTTATATAGGCCTCCTCGATGACTTCGAGAAGGTCATCTCGAAGAACGGCTCATTGGCCGTGGCGACAGGATATCGCTCCGTAGCACGACGACTGCTCGATCGACTTGAAGCCGTCTTTGCACGCGATATCTCCTCGGAAGCTTGTCAATGTCCCATGTGCGAGTACGACGGCGCCGAGGACGTGAGAGGCGTCAGTTGGGGCGAAGTGCTGGAACTTGTCTCCGGAAGAAAGGATTGGCCGGCCTGGCCTCCCTTTACCTTTACCCAGTCACCCGTAGGCCTCGGTATCTCGCTCGAGCTCCACGTGCCGATGCAGCAGCTCGATATTGACGTTCCGGAGGAGTACCGGGACCACTATATCCGCCAGTCGCGGAAGACAAAGCAAAGCGTGGATAAGTGGTTGAACCGGCAAGGCGACAACCCTACCTCACCACCCGAGGAAGTCGACGACGAGACTCTGACATTCGCCATTCTAACCCATCTACCCGCCGAACAGAGACCCATCTTCAAGGATTTGCTGGGTATCGTCGACCGACCCATCGAACCTCCGAAACGAGTACCCACGCCCGAACTGGAGAAGCAAAATGGTGCGTCTCGCCCTCCGGCCCCCACGCCAACGCCGACACCGGGTCCCAGAGTGCGGCAACCACATATCCTCGTTGCAATACAGGCAATCCAGCGGCTATACCGCCTAAACTTCCAACCGCGAGACTCGGAAGCCGCACTCTTTCTCCTCAACAACCCTTCTCTACACAACGCCCTGGCCACGCTCGCCGCAATCTCAAACGACGAGTGGGACATCCTGATCTCCGGGCGTTTCGACGGTTTCCTACGAAGCGGCGCCGAAGACATCCCATTACCCGAACAGCTCCCTCCATCACGAGGTCAAACGCCCTACCGACCACCTACGCGAGGCACAACACCGCGGTATGGCCCGCAAGTCAACGGCACGGGCTACGGCTCACGACAAGGCAGCTATTCCAGCGGCTACGGCGCGCCCGCGCCCAGTGCGCAATACGGTGCTCCCATTGCCCTTGACGAGGAAACCGAACTCGCCACGCTGGCCGAGATTGAACGAGACATCTACGCCGGCATGGAAGCCCTGGAGGACGCGTTCGAAGCACTCCACAATAAGGCCGAGATTGTCCGTCTGGCGCTGAGAGAACGCTCTGCCGGCCTCGCCGCCGCGGCACAGCGCAGGAGAGGTGCAATGGGCGGGGGCGTCGAAATCCGCATGGACACCCCGGCAAGTGGTTTTGCGCCTACAGGAGAACACGGCTTCGGAAGATGGGACACAGAAACCGATGATGGTCTAGGCGAATGGGAAGGACTAAGTGAGATTGCGCCGGACGACAGCGCAAGTAATATCTCGAGTTCGCGGAGAAGGAGGCCGAAGAGGCGCAATGAACGGCGGACTCCAGCGTTGATCGAGGAGGAAGATGAATTCGAGGACGGGGTTAGCGAGGGGACGGCGAGTCCCAAGAAGAGATGACATTAACGACGAGTAACGAGCTTTGAGATTTCGAGGAATCGGAATCAGAATCATCTTTTGGTCTTTTCCATGTCCAGCGCTGCGAGCCTCGATGCATTTGTTGGAGTTCGAGGAGAACATCGATTCCACGGTCCGCAGACCGCAGACCGCAGACCACAGACCTCAGATCACAGGACGTGGGTGGCCAATATATGTAGTGGAAGTGTCGATGATTCAACATGCTGTGTGTTACTGCAACCTGAATTCGAGCAAACCCTGCTCCGTACAGCATAGTAGACGTTGTCGACCTAATGTTAGGGCGTCGTGGGCGTGTACGGAGTACGCGGTGGAGGCCTGGTTACGGAGAAGCACCACTCCCTTAGATTGCGCCTGCCACTGCCTCTGTGGTCGTGTGCTCCACCGAACCTGCTCCGGGCTTGCTTCAGTTGAACTTTTCCCCAACACTTCACCGACATCTTCTCGCCTTCAGCAGCTTGCCTTTGACAAGAATGCCCGTGTCACGGTATAAACATACACAGACAGTCCATTCTTACGGCATACACACGCACACGCCTACGCACATACACACAGTAGGCCTCCAACCTTTGCGCACCGTCACGGACATCGAAATCGACACTTGTCCAGCGAAAAAGAGGACCAGGACGGTTGCAACGGTGTCGTAATACAAGTCACATACTTGGAAACGTTCAATGTTTACCTCTGGGACTCTGCTGGGGTCTTTCTCTGTGACTTTGAAACAATATGCAATGACACTGGTATTGTGTATTAAAAAGCTCCTTCTTAGCTGCGACTTTTCGGCCCGCTCTCTTCTCATGCCCAGATTGCTTGCCCTTGCGCCATCTCTGTATATATTTTACATTTGGCTGGTGGTGTTCAATGTGTTTTGCGTGGGTGCTCTTGCCCTTGCCTCCATCTATTCCAAAACACCCTGCCATGGCCCACCCACGCCATTGTTGTCATGCGTCGTTTGTCCCTGTCCGTCTTTCGGTGGTTGGGGGGGGGGGGAAACATGACACGACGTGGCTTTCGTTTCGAACTCTTCTCCCCCTTCTATTTGGATGACCCAATCCGCCGCCGTTCCGACCTTCTCTTTGCTTCGGCAACGCTCGCTGGGTCCCGGACCGCGTACATGAATACGCCCAGGGGGATGAGGAATGTGGAGAAGAAACCCGCGAATTGAAGATGGTGTGTGGAGGCTGGGATGGTCGACGGTCTCCAAGCTCGGATGCTGCTCATTTTGGCGGATGTGGAAGTTGTTGGTCGATTATTGATGGAGGTAGAAGTGGTTGGTCGGTCCGTATGGTTTGAACGAACTTGTTGTCGATATATTCTATTCTGTGGACGAATGTCGATTGATCGATTGGAGTCCCTTTCTGTTCAATTTACTTCGATTCTCTCTTTCTCTGTGTTTCCTTGGTTTTGGGGGAAATGGAAGGAATACGAAGTGACTTCGATCTTGAATATGTATGATTTGTTTATTTGGGCACTCGAAGCCGTCCTGTTCGCGAACCCACCTTTTGTACTGTCCACAGCCGACCGCCCCATTGCGTATGTCTACGTGAGTGTGTGTATGCGTGTGTGTGGATCTGGGACATCCTACAACACACGACTGTAGACCTTAGACCGTCACGGTACCGTGGTGTGATAATACCACTTCCAGAACATCTACTCACAAGGTCATACCACGGCGGCCTGGAAAATAGCGCACACTCGAATACACACCACCACCCCGCAAAATTTATAAGCCCGGAAGGGGCCGACGGCAGCCAACATAACATACTCGTACAATACATAACCTGCATCACATCACATCACATCATACTGTACCGTGCGTGACCGTGCACGCACTGTGAGTAGTAGCGCAGGATTCGGAAACACTCCGCCGTGGCGTGTCATTCGATGGAGTGAATTGACGTGACATGACATCGCGGGCGCAATACGGTAAGGTACGGTATTTTCACTCTCACAGGCTGCGGTGGTGGTGAGACTGCGGGTAATGAACCGATAATATGACGCGTAACTACTCGGTACTGGTGCTGTGATGCTCCTGGCGTCGGGCATCCCCGGCAGTCATGGGGGGTTACTCGTATGCTTAATCATAGTACGGGCAAAACTCAAGCTCAACATGATGTATAGGACATACTGTGCGCCGTTCTCGTAGTAGTCTGTCGTAGGTGTGAGACTACTGACGGTACTGTAGTATGCTGCGCCTTGTTATCCCCTCCCTTACCAGAAGCCTCAAGAATACGTTGTGTAGTCAAGTGTCGTTCACTGAGTACTGTACCTTTCCAAGAGCAGACGCATGTCCTCCGTACTGGTCGATCGACACGTCGATTGTTGGGTTACTTATCGGTGTGGCTTACAGTACTTCCAATCCCTACATACGTAGTACATTAAGCAGCGAGCCAGGGTTTTGGGCCAGGCTAGGCCCAGGCGAGACGTCCAGTATGGGAGAGTTGGTGCTGTCCGGAGTACTCCGTACTTTTCGGGTGCTTACTGTAACTTACAGTACTCCGGACTTAGGGGTCCCCAGCCTCGCCAACTTCGACTCCCGTGCTATTTGCCTACCAGTGCCGCTCAGGGGTTCGCGGGAATGCAGGTCGGCATACTGCTGCAGATCTATCCCGTGGCATGCGGCAGTACCGGACGTGACCGTACATGGCAGGAAAGAGTAGGTCCCATAGATCGCGATTCCGTACAAGCGGTTAGAATGAGTTGTCCCAGAAGAGTTGAGGAGGACTGTCTGGGTCGGAAAGTCGCTAGGTCGCTGGCTTGTTCTTGCTCCGCCGTCCCTGAGAAGATATCCTGCTTCTGAAGAACAGCACCCTGTACCACTTGCTCCTCCGGTCTTGCGTTTCTTTCCTTTTTGTATTGTCAACAGCCCTTTACCCTAGCCCAGAGATCGGGAGGGCTGAGACCCGTTCCTGGTACCGCGGTAGGACTGGCCGAAGCCTCCCACTTGACCCATCCAGTATGGCAAGTAGTGATGACATAGTCGAGGCTCACCCACTCGTCGTCTGGCAAAGTATTATCCTCAACCTTGACGTTAATTTCAGCCTCCTTATGGATGCAAAGCCTCCTACTCTCAGCGTGTGTATGGAGCCACGGGAGATTGAAGGGGTTCACTGATATCGAACCATACTGACGAACCTATTTCGAGCATCACTGACCGCGCCAAGTTCTAGGGTGTTCGTGGGTGGGAGAGTGCCCAGTCATCGTCGTGCAGGCGCAGCCTTTGATCAGATCAACTCCGGAATCAAGCAAGAGTGATACCATCTCTGGTTGTGCTGTGGTGCTAGGCAGGGTATAAGTCAGAATTTGTCGAAACGAATTCCGAGACATTCTGGCAAGATAAGTCTGCGCCTTTGCAGCTCCTGGATACTAGTCACGACATACGAATGTGGCTCCATTGCGACACCAATGGATATATCATCCGGGTAATCGGCGGGACGGTTCCTTATGGTCAATGATGCCCTCGTGTGACGGCATCTGCATGTCTTCGCACATAAATGGGGGAAACTATTGGTAAGTTCCTGTGGGATGCAGGCAAGGACATAGGCATATTCGACACCACGGTCTTCGCAATGCACGTGGTACTGCTGGTGGCCAAGCTGGGACATCGACTCGTCGAGCCATCGGCTTGGTTCTCCGATCATAACCCGTTGGTCGTGGAGTGTTCGTCCGAATCTAATCCCCGCCATCGGTCTCGAATGAAGATATTGATACAAGAGTCCTGGTATGACCAAGGTCGGTGAGTGGCCTACATCCGATTCCCCGCAATTCAGGCGTCACCTGGGAGAAGTGCTCCGTCAGCAAAGGGAACAACTTGTACGTACCAGTAATGGCTGTTCTTGGGGCTTGCCGTGCAAGAGAATCACTGCAGACCCCCGCTGTGATATTGCACAGCCGGATACCTTTCACTCTGGCCCGACCCCACTTTGCGGGTGCCCCGGTGAGCCAATGTGGCTCAAGCTGCGAAAAGGCACGGGTTTGATAAACGTTGAAGAAGTGGGAACACAAAACTGGCAGAGGTGAGGACATGCTTTTTAAGCATGCGTGCAACGAGACTGCAGAGGCTGTGTGTGGACCTCGCCCACGCAAGGAAAATGCGAGCTCTTTCAACGATTGCATCGCTGATTCCTGATTTCTCAATCAACGAACACAGTAACATACATCTCAACATACATATCTGATTGTACGCATACTCAAATAGTCGCGCGGAGGAGATCTACGATAACCGAGAGCGATCGGACATAGGAAAGACGAGTATGTACCCTCAACTCGGATGTACGTTGCGTCCTAGCGCTCCGCCAGGCCTCGTACAGTAGCTAACGGCCGAATGACCAGGCATGACTCTCCGGGAAGCCTAGGAGCCACCAGTGCGTACTCCGTACACGCCGACCGACCGACGTCATCGTCCGCTGGCGCACCTGGTGGCACTTTGGCTAGGTGTCAGCGCCTTGTGCAATTATTGAAACAGGTACTGTGTACGGAGTAACTTATCGCCATCCATTCCCTCGGCTCCGAGCACAGAGCCGCGGTTTCAATCGTCATGAGCATCGAGAATGAGGAAGACAAGTCATGCAGAAATGGCAAGGCTGCTCTTTCGTGGTGATTCTATCGCGCGCGCTGATTTAGAGCCCAGTTTTCTCCTCGTCGCGAGTCTCGCTTTCACTCTATCTCTCTCTGGCGAGCTCATGCATGCTAGGCACAAGTCCTGCGCATTTACTGTACTATACGTAGCTTGGTCCGGGTTAACTGAAAGAACGCCGGCGACATCAATGCTCGGGGATGTACTTAAGTCCCTATTATCGTAGCTGTAAGCTGTCAGGCTTACTTCTGTGGGTACGCCCGGAGGAACTCAGCCCGCCGGCCAACCTCCAGAGCCGTCATTGGCGGCCGGGCTACAGTAGCCTTACGCCCGTGACTTTCTATCCTCCAGACGATGTGCTAATGCGCCGGGAGTAGTAGAGAAAGAAGTCTTATATATCTGATTGCTCAGCCACTTCTGCAACAAAGATGCGGTCCACTACCCCTGCCGAAGACTAGAATTCCTGCGAATCGACAGTCCACTCTGAACCAACGGGGCTCGAGAACATTCGGTAAACGGCATCGTGCAGTACTACAAGAGCGCACACGAAGCTACTGGGCCTAATCCTAGACGGCTCCCCAACGAAAGCACACAAGATACCGTAGTCCCGACATGTGCCGGAGTAAGCGCACCAACCACGCCGCCTCTGCGTATGCGAAGCAAACCATGGCTATGACCGAGCGGCCCCCCCCTCGAGAATTCGATGACACCAATAGCTGTAACTCCGGATACTGTCTGTGCTGCGGGTATACAAGCCACAGAAGCAGCTGCGAAGCCACGAGGCCTAGCTCCTCTCGCCCCCGTGCCTACAGGACACGTTGGTCATATCGGCACCACCAAGAATGTGAATATGGCTATTCAAGCTGCCGTGGCGGCCGACGTTGCGGTCATCGAAGCCATGCCAGCGAACCGGGCCCGGTGAACCTGTTGATAAGTGGATTGACGACCATGATGAGGAGTCAGCTTGAGATGAAGGACAGAGAGAAGGTCGAAGACCTGGGAGTGGTCGGTAACAAGCAACTGAGGACTGAAGGTGGTGGAGACAGGGACAGCGAGGACGAGAGTGAGAGCGACTACGAGGGTGAGAAGGAGCGGGGGGATGCTGGGGAGGACCCGGAGTTGCCGAGTTACCAGGCTGCCATTGGAAAGTAGGATCTGGCCGAATGTATGCGTGAAAACAGGCAACGTATCCCATTTGGATGGGTGGTATCTTCACGCGTTGGAGTACCGCGGAAGGAAATTCTGGCTCTTGCATGGACGTTCCGTGTCGTACGAATTTGTTCACAGTCCTGCTGCCGTTGGCACTTGCCAGGACCGGCCATGAGAGAAGCTTGTGAGCAGGGTATGGGCAACCGGACCCCAGTCGCGGTCGAAGGGCCCTCTTGTAGTCAATGCAGTCAACGACCGCCATTCAGAGCTGCGTTAGGGGGTGAAAATGGTTGTCGTTGCCCGCCTCCGCATGAGAAGAATAGCCCACCTCCTTTTGCAATCATGGCAGCTCAGTACTGTGCACTTGTCGAGCCCTCGTTCCTCTCCACCAGATCGCCTACCCCAAGTCCCCTCCCAACCCGGACCTTGACCATCTTCTCCTTCTTCCCACCTTCACCATTCACTTCAGCTTCCTCGTCCTTCTTGCCCAAACTGCCCACACCCTCGCCTTCATCCTCATCTTCCACCTCCGGCACGGGCTTGATCTGCAACGGCTTGAGGTCCATCTTCATCGCATAGGCATCCTCCCCGTCTGCGTAGTACTTGCTCTCCACCTTTTCCACCACAAAGCCCAATGTATCCCGATAGAGATGCAGCGCCGCCGTGTTCGACATCCTCACGTGCAAACTGACATACTCGGCATTAAACACTTCGGCCATCGCCCTCTGGCTCATCCTCATGAGTTTCTCCGCTATGCCTAACCGTCGATGCGTGCGCATGACGCTTAAACTCGTGATATGCCCGTGCTGCACCCCGTCGGGAGGATCTTCTTCCATCTTTGCGAGTACGTAACCCACAACTTTCGGGTATTTGGCTGGTTTCGAACCGGGACCGCGTACAACGGCGACGAACGAGAGTTGAGGCCATGTGAGGGCGTGATAGAGGTAGTACTTTAGGAAGTAATTCTCCGGGAGGTTGCTGAGATTACATTGTTGGATCGAGGGCAGGAGGGAGATGTGCGAGGGATACGACGAGACGGGGACGATGTCGACCATGGCGATCAGACTCTAAGGAGGAGTAAGGGGCGGCAAGGACAGAAGGATGGATGTAAATCTGGGTGAGGTTGTGTACCTGGTATTTGACGCTGGTCAAGATCGAGATATTGTTCAAAGGTCGTGTGCGGATGTTCAAATGACGCGCATTTTCGTGTCAATTCAGCCTTGCCCGAGATTGACATCTTGCAAGCACTCTCAGGGTGATCTGATTTCAAACCCACTCATCTCTCATCCGTGACTCACTAGTATCTCATGCAACTCATCATGCTATCGACATCTTCATGCCACCGTTTGAACAGATCACACTGCCTGTCGTCCAGCCACTCTCCTCGGAGCAAAGCATGCCAACCACCCCCGCGATCTCGTCGGTGAAAGCTGGTCTCTTTCCACCCATACCCTTGAGCACAATATTATCATATTCTTCGGGATCACCGCCCGCACGAGATCTAACTGCATCATTGCCAGCCGTGTAGTTCATAAGCGGAGCACTGTCCACATACTTTTGGTTTGTCTTCCAGAAGCTTTCTCCCGCTTGAGTGTACATATCTCCCCACACTGGCCCTGGGTTGATTGCATTGACCGTACAGTTCTCTGCCAGCTCTCTTGCCCATACGCGTGTCATCGCCTCCAGTGCTGCCTTGGTGCCGGCATACACCGATTGTGATTCACACCCGATCGAAGATGATACACTCGACACATTCACGATCCGGCCAGAGCGATCTTTCGGAAGGTAGGGTTGACACGCCTGGACGAGCAACAACGGCGCCAGTACGTTGACGTTATACTGTTTGTGAAATTGCGTCTCTTCGATTGGTCCCAAGTCCTGGTCGTTCAACATCTTGTTTCCTGCTATGCCGGCGTTGTTGATGATGATGTCCACCTGGAATGTGCCTGTCCGAGGATGCGCGAAATGGTTCTTCGCCGTGGCTAGGATATGAGGAGCAGCTCGACTCGGGTCCGCCAGGTCCGCTTGCACTGGTACGCAGAGGATATCGTTCTCTTCGGAGAGCTCTCTGCAAAGGGCTTGAGTGGGTTCCGTGGAGGAGTCGGAGGTGTACACGAGCAGAAGAGAGCATCCTTTGGTGGCAAGGTTGCGGGCTATGGCTGCTCCGATACCTGCAATGTGTTAGAGGCGTATAAAAGTGAGGTGTCAGCCCTGATCAGCCATTCGTACCTCGTGAGCCGCCGGTCACGATTCCGAACTTGCCCTCGTGCGGGCGATATGCCATGCTTTTGGGCATGTTGGTTGAGGAGAAGATTCTCCGGGAAGGTGGTCGGTCTGCCATATTGTAGCTGCTCAAGGTTTTGTGAGAAAAGTGTCTTGACAACTACTCTATATAATCTGTAGGGCGTGTTTGCTGTTACTTTCTGTTCTGCAAGGTGGGATGCCGACGGAGCGAGCGCGGGGAAATTTCCAGGCGCGTGTTCGTGTCCATGTCAGTGTCCACCTGCAGCTGCATCGCCTTGCGCCGTCAAATGGCCCGCAGTTGAGGACAGTTTCACATGAAATTCAGCACTGGTCCACCCTTCGAGGAAGCCGTCCATTGTGGTCAGTAGTGCAGCTGCGTCAACGTCGATGGACTTTCTCAAATCGGCTGTCGCTTCTGCCATCGCTAAGTCCAGCTCCTTCCCCGTCACCATCGGGGATAGAATCGACGTCGGCGATTCCATATGGACGGTGCACAATGGCATCAAGAAGGTGCGGCGCGGGTCTCAGTACGGCAAGGGCTGGTCTTTGACTAACATGAATTTAGGATGACAGCTCCGCCTGCTGTGTGTTCAACTTCGACATCAATGCCAATAAGTCTCGGTTGCCCCTAGCGAAGAATGCAGCCCGGAAACTGCGAACCTTACGGCATCCTGGCGTGATACGAGTCATCGACGTGATCGAGAACGAGACGAACATATATATCATTACGGAAAAGGTCACTCCTCTCGGGTGGCATGTCAGGCGCAAGAGTTTGAGCGACGAGACCATAAAATGGGGGTTGTACAGCGTGTCTTCTACACTCAAGTTTATCAACAATGACGCTTCTTCAGTGCACGGCGCTGTACGTGTCTCGTCGGTCTTCACAAGTGAGAGCGGAGAATGGAAGCTGGGAGGTTTCGAAGTGCTCAGTTCAATGAATGAGGACGACGCCATAATCTACAATTATGGAAGCCTGCTACCAGACTCGAATCGATATGCGCCTCCCGAGGTGGTCAATAGCGGCTGGTCCACTATCAAGAAGAATCCGCTGGGGGCGGCGGATGCTTACGGGCTCGGCGTCCTGGTCTTCGAGTCGTTCAACGGGAGTTTTATGGGCAACGATCAGTTGGGGCAGCCCAGGGGTATACCTGCCGATATGGTGCAAAGCTACAGGCGGCTCATCAACGTCAATCCCAAGTTGAGGTCAAATGCTGGGCAATTTGTCGACCTGGGGAAAAAGGCTGGAGGTTTCTTCGAGACGCCTCTCATACATATTACCGAAGGAGCAGACAGCCTGGGCCTGAAGAATGAACAGGAAAGGAACGAGTTCCTCGGGTAAGCACCACGGTCAAATCTGAAATCCTGCATCTAATGCGGTTGCAGGGAGCTCGAAAGTCTTACGGATGACTTTCCGGAAGACTTCTTCAAGATGAAGATCCTACCGGAGCTGCTGAAGTCAGTTGAATTTGGAGGTGGAGGCCCCAGCGTCTTCGGTGCCATCATGAAGATCGGCCTCAAAATGTCTGATGACGAGTTCGAATCGCGACTTGGGCCTGTCATTATCCGCTTGTTTAACAGTCCCGATCGAGCCATGAGGGTATGCTTACTCGACAACTTACCGCTCATGATCGATCGCATCCCACAAAAAGACGTAAATGGCAAGATATGGCCTGCCATGACTGGTGGCTTTACCGATGGCGCTCCAATCGTTCGAGAGCAGACTGTGAAAGCTGTTCTTTCCGTAATCACCAAGCTCTCAGATCGAGTTATCAATGGAGAACTGCTACGCCTGCTGGCCAAAACCGCAAACGACGAGCAACCTGGCATTCGGACTAATACTACGATCTGCTTGGGAAAAATTGCCAGGAACCTTGGCGTCGGCTCAAGATCCAAGGTATTGATTGCAGCCTTCGGACGGTCACTTAGAGATCCTTTCGTGCACGCCCGGAGTGCAGCCTTGCAGGCGCTAAATGCAACCATTGACGTATTCAGCGACGACGATTGCGCCACCAAGCTCTTACCCGCGATATGTATCAGTCTGGTCGATAAGGAGAAGTTGGTCCGTGATCAGGCGAACAAAACCGTAGAAACGTACCTAACTAGAGTCCGGAAATACGCGGCGAGCTTGCCTGAGACTGCTCTGCCGCCTGAACAGGGACCAGGAGCCACCACTGCCGTTTCCGCTGCTCCAGCGAGAATAGGCAACCAGAGTGACACAACCTGGGCAGGCTGGGCAATTTCATCGTTTACAAACAAAATGGCTGCTGCGAAAGGAGAGATGGAGCCCGCAACTCAAGCAAACGGCGCAGGTCTGCTTCAAGCACAATCTTTGCCGGCATCTGGACGAACAACACCGACAATCAATGTTGTCCGCGAGAAAACGACGGCAACTCCCTCGAGAGTGCCAACTTCGCAAACAACAGGAACGCAGGTACCATCTTCAGATCAGCGGGACAACGCCTGGGAAGAGGAAGGAGACACCCTGGACGCATGGGGCAGTATGGACGATGACGGAGATAGCTTCTTCGACGCACCTTCTACCACAAAAATGTCGACCCCCGAACCCCCGGCCGCCTTCGACGATGGTGGCGAGCCGGATTTTGCTGGGTGGTTGGCAGCGCAGTCAAAGGCAAAGTCACAAAAACCACTGCCGAAGGGTCTAGTCAAGACGAATACCACAGCCTCGACTTTGAATGTTCGTCCCGGCGCCCCCACGAGAAGCGTGTCGGCCGGTGTTGCAGCTACTAGCGCAAGCTCCAAGAGACCAGCCATTCAAAGTACCAAAACCATAGCCTCTGTGACTGCGAAGAAGGAGATCAAGAAAGAGGCGTCCAAGCCCAAAGAACCTGCGATCACCGACGATGACTGGGGCGAAGCCTGGGATTGAGTTGAGCAGCGACTAACAACACCTCGGCTAGGTATTGCAGGCCATGCAAGGCATGACCAATGCCTCTTATGCATGTGGGTTGCACAATCCTGCGACCTGCAAGCGTTCCTCAATCTACTGAATACACACGATGTAGTTTGTCAACGAACCAGACTCGCCTGCAGATGCAAAACATGGCGACCTTGAGGCAGCTCACCGTTTGTGCTGTCAAGCAGGAGAAGCAGACTTCCACCATGCCACTGATTGCAGCAAACAAGGACAGTGGCTTAAATACTGCTTGCTAGCCTGCGGTGTCTATGGTGGCTTGAGTACTACAGCAACTGTCACAAAGCGATCGAAAGCCGCGCAGAATCATGTCACTTCTCCCATATTGGTTGGGACTGCGTCCCATGACATACACATCGTACGTCAAGATCAGAGGTGGCGGACCGAGAAAGTCACCAACTCCGTCGACATATCTTGACGAGTCCAGTGAATCCGAAGGCTCCGATTGTACCATGGAAGTCTATTCCAAAGAGGAATTAGGAGGAACACAAGACGAACGTGGGGCATATCACGAGGCCTTTGAGGATCTTGATGCGCCACCAGAGGATCTCTATGAGGAAGCCAACCCACACATCGTACGCAGGGATCTTCGTATACAAGAAGCACGACAAAATCGGAAACGTATGGAACAGCTGCGAGACGAGGCTGTGCTGAAGACCAAAACCGAGATTGACAAAACGATGGCTACAGGTTCGCAAACGCTTTCGCAGGAAATCTCCACTCTGAAGAAGAGACGGAACAAAGGTAGGAAAAAACAGAGAGCGCAGGCGATTCTGGATCCTGTTGTTTCGCCGCGCCCCAGCGACCACGCTCTACCACGAGGAGCACTTGACGAACAGCAGCAGCAAGCTCGCCAAGTGAGAAATCTACAAGCTTCACCAGCCCCGTCAGCTTCGTGTCCAGTGGGTGGTCGAAGACAGCCACATCAACACGACGGCCGCCGATGGATGACCCACGCAAGGGATCGAGGACACCACCGATCCTTCGCTTCGACGGCAACCACGATGCCTTCCCCTCCAAATCCTGGTAGTTCGGATTGGGCGGCCACTGCTAGATCATACAACGCATCGTCCCTCCCAACCACGTGTGAACCTTTATCGTTGTTGTCTCCTCGCATGCCATTAACCCGAGGCATCTACGGCACCAGACACACTGACCCATGCCCTTCGGCGTCCCCAACATCTCCGCTCGAACCACCTAGGCCATACATCCCTCCACACGATCCTTCATCGCCCCCTCGCATACCGCGTACTGAAACCGTTGAAGTCGAACAACGTGACGATCGCTGGCGCAGAAGCCAAGCCCCAAGCCCAACCCCACGGCACCAACAACTACAAGAGCAGAGGCGTCTACAGCAGCAGCAGCAGCAGAAGGACATGAAGATCGAACACATGTCCGAGGAGACCGAGGCATCCGGTGACCCAGATCTCCACGATATCTGCTGGGAAAGGAATCTACTCAGAAGGATAGTGATGCGCTGGCTGGGTATTGACTCCTCACAGTACTGGAGATGGTTGCAGGATGAACAGCGGCGGTTGAACCAGGATGAAAGAGGGGCATGATGGCTTCGCGCATTGATGATGATGGTATGGCGCCGGTGAGCTCCCGAGCCTATTTTGATGGCGAGATGGACGACAACTGCGAAGACGACGATATGGGCTTATTGCCGTCGTCTGATCGGGTAATGAAATTAGTAGTGGCGGCGGTGAGCACAAGGCTGGAATTCTTCCAAGTGGTAGATGGAGAATATAATAGCTAGCTACTGTACGGAATAGCTAGCTCGTTGACCTGAATTTCCTCTGCCTACATGCGTTACTTTCGATGTACTACTTCCTACAGGACATGATATGATGCATGTGCGTTTTGGGTTCACCAAGTCAACTCGGCTTGTTTCCACAGGCCCCCCTTTTTGAGTCGACATGTAGAAAATACATGCAGGAAGTGACTGAAGCTGTACTCTGTATGCTTGCATGCTGCATACGTTTCCAAGCCACGATTTCGATTCAGCACGAATTCGCTGTCAGGGTATTTTATTAGTCTTTTGGTACTGTGAACATCCCATCCCATTTCACCTGCTCGGACACAGGTTGGCCAGCGACGAGTTCTCCATACTCAGAAAGATACCCACTCCTGCGTCCAGACCAAGGCGCCCGTCCCACTCTCGTCCCATCGATCCTCCCCGGTCCACAATCCCGTGCCTCGGACCCGGCTGCCCCTGCCCTCCCTGTCCGCGTGGCAATACCGCAGCAAGACCCTCCGTTCGTCCAAAAAGAAGGTAATGTCGACCCACTTGGGCTCCAGCTCGTCAGAGACGGCGCCACACGCGGTGACGGCGTGCTCTTCGATGGACGAGAGCTTCTCCGCAATGGTATACACGCCCAAGGTGTCCCAGATGCGGTGCTGGATCTCGCTCTTGTCGAGCAGCGACGTGACCTGGTGGCGGACCTTGGTGGACCGACACTGCGTGGCGCCCAGGTAGAGCGGGGGGCCGATGCCGCTGTCGACGCTCATCGAGTGTTCGTCGTAGGCGAAGAAGCTGGAGCGGTTGAAGATGCTCTCGCTGAGGATGAGGAGGCGGGCAAAGTGCGCGTTCAGCGCCTCCTTGCGCTCCGCGTAGTTGCGGCAGCTGCGGTGGCAGTCGCATGTCTCCGGAGGGTCGCAAAGCGGGACGATCACGGCGCCCGTGTCCGGCAAGTGGAATGCCATCTGGGTGAGGAGCAGCAGGTACGCGGCTTCACGGTACGCTTTGAGCAGTTGCGCGGGGTGTCGGTCTTGTGGGTTCGCCCGCGACGCTTCGCTCTTGCTGTACTCCGCGTAGGCCATGCTCCACTGCAAGAGGCGCAGAATGTGGGTTTGGTGCCGTTTCCACCCCGTGCCCATCAGGGAGCCTTCTTCGAGGAGCGACCACGTGTGCCAGATCCATTTCGCTTCCGTGAAGAGCACGTCGCGGGCTTGGGAGAGCGAGGAAAATGCGGCAGGGACGCTGTAGGGGTTGGGATCGGGGATGTCTGACTGATCATAGTCGGCTTGAGAGAGGGGACTCAAATATGCATCCTGGACCGAAGTCTCCGGGTCGCTGAGAATCGTGGCTAGCCCGCCAAACAATCGGACGGATTCCAGCTCGAGCTTCAGGAAGAGCTGCCGTAGGCTTTCGTAGCCGATATCCACGGCCCGGTACTGCGTGTCTTTGTAAGTTGTCCGCATCTTGCGGTTCAAAAGCCCTTTCAATGCGTTCGTCATGTGCAATTGTGCTGTGTCATAATTTCCCTGGAAAGTCTCGAATATGCTAAATAGCTTCATCACTATCATGTTGATTTCTGCGGCGTTCGGGTTTGACACCATGTCATCTGACAATTTCCGCAATGCCTTTTGGTACAATTTATCGGAGATGTCACAATACTCGAATGCTTCGCGGGAAATACCGAGCTCAAACCGTCGATGGACAGCACCGACTGCTGCTGCCGCCGCGGCGACGGTGGGATGCTGGAAGCATGCTCTTACGATGTACGTCCGCCATACCGAGCTGTCGAAATATGCAGCAAACTCAGGGCCGGTCCTTGAACGGAAGAAGTCGAAGCAGTAGAAGTCGTTGTCCGTGTCGAATCGCAGGTTGGATAATAGAGGGTAGACCTTGGCGTTCAGTGAAGCGGTGTTGGACTTCGCTGCCGGAGGAATGGCGACTTTGTTGGCGGAGATCTTGAGACGTTTTGCGCCAGGCTCGGAGAGTGTGGGTGAGGATTCTTCTGAAGTGGACGTCTCGGGGGTGGGTTGACTGCCGTATCCGTCGCATTTTCGACCTGTACTGGTACATCGGCGACCTGGGTCTCTTGGTTAGCCTCCACCAACGTCGACGGGATCGGAGACGGGAAGGGTCGCCAGTGGTTGGGAGAACTAACAGAAGGGCTTTTCCTCGCCACACTTCTTTCTTCGGATTCTAAATAGCAATGAGTACGGAGCACATGCGCCCTTTTCAGACCGATAACGTACTTGCACGTTAAGCACCCCGTTCTGACTTTGTGGTGCGTCTTTCGAGTCTTCTTTTGCTTTTCCATCATAGGAAGGGTCTCTGTCACTGCTGTTGCACTCATGTCGGGACACCACTGAGCTCAAAATGCGGGGCGAGAGAGTATATGTATGCCACGCAGTCATTTGTTTCCCGAATACGTGCATGGTGTTCCTGACGTCTGCGGTCCATGCAGCACTTCCCCATCTCGCTCGAGGGTTCCTGACTAATGTCGCCCTACGCCCTGTGATTGGCCTGGGCGTACCTTTTGACTCGGTAACCTCCAGTTGGTGTTGTTGCTGACATGAAACGCCCAGGCAGATCCAGGCAGCAAGCCTTCTGGAAGCTCTCAGATTGGTTCCATCCTCCTCGGATATCCATGACCGAGCCTAACCGGGCATGCTGGATTCGCTGATTAGGTTTTGATGCTGGCACCACATTCGCCAGTTTAAGAGCAACCCTCCGGACGGTCTCGGATATCGCGTGGAGTTGGGGACGATCAAACGAGAAAGGATAAGGATGCTGGTGGAAGAGTCATCCTGCGTTCATCGCATTATTTCTCTTGCTCCTTGGTCATGAATTCGAAAGAATCCAAGATTCCCTCATTATGCTCCCTCAGTCAGGTGAGGGTTGACTCATTGTCGACACATTCCGATTGTCGCCCGGTGGACACTCGTACCCATGCTCTTGGTAAGCTCGAACAACACCGTACGACTGATGTAGATACTCTACTTGGTAGCTGCGCAAGTCGTGAACGGGTGGCGAACTGGTGACGGACAAAATGAGCAGGCTGTAAGAGGCCAGTGAGACGCTCCGAAACACGTCGGAGTCGGCATCGGCCTCCGGAAGCTGCGACAGCCGCCTATTACTTCCTTGTTCATGAGCAAAGAGGGGCCCTCGGGGCGGCCTGGTCCACGGTGAAGTGCCCCCGCAAGACCTAGAAATTACCTGATTCTGCGCATCAATATTGACGCCTCACCGCAACCCCGCCACGCCCGCGCATCTGTGACACAAACATATACCGAGCACAGCAATACTACCACAGTACGTAGCGACGGGTCAATTTGCGATCGGGTATCTAGCGCAGTCTGAACACTCAATCAAATATATCGGTCTTCTACCTCTCCGAGCATCAGCATGGCGAAACTGACACCCTCAAACAACCTCGCCTACACGGCACCGATCAACCCTCCCTCCGCCGAACCCAAACTCACAAGCGCCCAAATCTGGCGCGGTCTGGAGCTCAAGATCCGCGCCGGACAAGACTTTGTCGGCGGCGCCCTGCTCTCCACGGACATCATCACCGAGTCACAAGACGAACAAGGCCGTCCCGTCACCGTGCGCGAAGTCGTGTTCCGAGACGGCAACCGCAGGGTGCGGGAGACGTGCATAGGCTTCGAGCCCATGAAGGTCGAGTTCCACCAGCCCGACGGGTCGAAGGTGCAGAATGTGATTTCGCAGGGCGCGGGCGAGCAGGGCGTCGACCTGTACATGACGTATACGTTCGAGTGGCTGCATCCCGAGTGTGAGGGCGAGGCGGGCAAGAAGGAGCTAGAGGAGAAGAGACAGAAGGAGACGAAGATGGCGAAGACGGCCGTGGACGAGACGATCAGAGTCATGAGGGAAATGGTCAAGGATGGGAGGATCAAGTGAACTCAGCAGCAGATGGCTCAGGTCAATGAGTCTACCTAATTAGAGTGGTTGGGAATCATATGGATTATTCGACCATGGCAACGCATCGATGAAGTGGGAATGAAATAACGGAGTTCGGAAAATGGGATTGCCATCCTCACAAAGGAGGATGATCGGAAATCAATCAGGCATAATAGGTCCACCTGCTTTCAGAATTGTCTCGATGCGTCCACTGCCTTATCGTACGAACCGCTTGCTGGTTTCAGCACCGTAGCGAGGTCATCTCATCACTTCACAGCCGTCACACTATCGCTCCAGTCCCCCTGCAGTGCCCTTTCCTCTTGAGCTGTCCTTAATCCCCACATTCTTCCCTTGGTCTTCAACATCACCCCATCTTCATTCCAATCATCATAAGACTCAGCTGAGAGTCCAATACTCTGATTATTCGATGCTCACTTTGGTATTACCTCCACCTCATCTTCGTTTCCAGTGTCTTGTTCAGGTGCGCGCCCCGCTGGAGGCATTGCACGAGCTATGTTCTCCTCGTCTGAGTCGCTAAAGTACATTCCTCTGCCTGACCAAGTGGTGGTGAGCTTGTTGCAACGACGCTGCTCTGGAGCGGAATGAGATACGCTTCCACCACTAAACGCACCTCCATGAATGAAATGCGAGGTCACTGCGGACCATGTTCTTGTCTGACTCTCCATCGCCGATCGTCCAGTCCAGATCTCGACGGGACGGGAAGTCGATGAGCTTGTTGGAGGACTCCATGGCTTTGGCTCATGTTGGTCAATACTGGTGGTAGGCAAGTTCGCAACTGATTCAGCATCAAGGAGATCAGAGAGTCTGATAGACCTGGCGAGGGCAAGTCGGCGATCATTCTCATTCACCCTGCGCGCCGGGAGCGATATAGGTGGTGTAGGAGAGGACGCCGTGTCTGCAGGGCGTCAGCTCCAATGTCATTGCAATTCGTTTCTGATCGGGCGCCGAGGGCACGCGGCCGCTGGGCAAACAGTGTTTCAGTGGAATTCACGGAATACGTCCATGGAGCTACCATCTCCCCATGCCACTCGAAGGTCCTTCTGTTCTGACAGTTTCCGGCCTTTATACCACAGCTCGAATTTGATGTCGGCGGGATCGATCTTGACCCTGATCTCGTACTTGGCCTCCAGATGGGTCTTGCCCTTCTCGAACCAGGCCTTTTTCTTCTTGTCGAATTGGTCGACGTACCTGCTGAGATCGGACTCGATGACGCAGAAGGGCTCGGATCCGGGCTGTGAAGTGCTGTGTGGCAGTTTGCCGGGGTCCAGATCGGATGCGACCATGCGGGAGATCCATTGTTCCTTGTAGGCGGGGGTGTCCGGGTCGACGAAGTGAACACCCGGGATCTGAATGAAGTCATCCGTCGTCAGTTTCTGTCCATTCTTTATAACCCATCTGATCTGGTTCCGCGCCCACTTCTTGCCGGTAAGTTGGCTGATCTCGTCCTTCTGGCCCACCTTGTCTTGGAGCAGGTGCTCATTGGGGTTGAACTCTTTTATGCCCACAATGCCGTAGCTGCGACGACTGATCCAGTTCTGGAGCACTTTCGACGGTTGATTCTTGGACGCGGCAGCAGGCATCTCATTGGCCACAAGCCCTCTGGCCACCACCTGTTGCGGGTCGGTTGCTTTGAGCACGGTCATGCCGCGCAGGCACACTCGTGGCTTGTTGCAGTATCTCTCCTCGAGTTTCTCCTTGACGTACGAGGAGCTGCCCAACCCACCGGAGAGGACGAGGTGTTTGACGGAACGGCCCTTGGTGCGTTGCAAATGTTCCATGCTTCGGAATTGCCGGTCCAAGGTCTGGTAGATCTTCTCAAGGCGTGCGTCGAAAAGAGCGGCCATGCGTTCCGGGTCAAATTTGAGGCATTGTTTCTCGACGTCGGCGGCCTCGTGTGAGAAGTCCCTTGGGAGGTCTTCGATGGGGACCTTGAAAGGAATATTCAACCTCTTACTGCCTACAGAGAGGCTGCATTTGTTTGTCTGAAACTTTCGACTGGCGGCCATCATTTTAGCAGCCGTCCGAACATCGTGAATCTTACCCCGATGGTCCCTGTTGATGATTTCGAGTTTCTGCACCGCGTAGTCCTCAAAGTCCTTGTCGATAAGTGTGGAGCCGGCCGCGACCCCGTCCACCCGGTCCAGCTGCTCGAGCCGCAGGGGTTCGCTTTCATCTGACGCGACTTCAAGGAGCGCAATGTCGGTAGTGCCGCCTCCGGCGTCGACAACGAGGATGATCTGGCCTTTCTTGAGAGTGGATTTTCTCTCGTGCGCAGTCCCGACTGCTGCTGCCTGTGCCTCCGTCAACGTCACCTCAGCACTATGACCACGGACGCTGCCGTCCGCAAAGCCAGCCTTCTTGATGATCTTCTTGAAGCATTCCACCACACCTGGGCTCCAAGTTGTAGGCACACTGAACACAAACCGGACGGGTCCCTGCCAGAGCTCCGGTCTAGTATCTGTGAACCTGGACTCGATGTGTTGATAAATTTCGCTCAGGTAGTCTTGGAACCAGTGCTGGACATCTTTGTGGCTCGTGCCGTCGACGTATTCAGGAGGCTGGCATCGCAGAACTTGTTCGTCCAGAAAAAGCTTGAAGAACTCCCGGGTCACCTTGTCTGGAGAGTAACGTTCCTCGTCTTCCAGGGCAAGTAAGCCCCAGGAGGAGAGTTTCTGGCCTCGGGACGAACTGGGCCTCCCTCGGCCTTGCTTGCTTGCTTCATATACGAGAAGGGTGGGGACCTTTTGATGTACCTCTGAGGGCGCTGATCCGGGCCAGTCTTGATACAATGGCTGTGGCGGCTGATCTTGATCGCACGACCACGCTACTCCTGAGAGCAGAGTTAGTAGCTTGCTCAATTCAGCCACGTAGGAGGGAAGGGGGATACCTGTAAATGTCATGCCAAAGTCGACGGCAACAACGAGTCTTTGCTTCGGCATCTTTGTTGGTGGAGAGGATGGAGGTCGTCAGGGCTACATCTGACTGGTGGGGTGCCAGCATTTATAGAAGAATGCTTGTTCATGCTGTTCGTAGAATGGAAGCAGGTGACCACTTTCCAGAATGCGGCGGTTGATGCCTGAAACGGCAGGTTCGCATAGCCCTCCGAGGTCCTGGTTCGCATTGGCCCATCGACCAATGACACAGCAAAATGTACTAGAGCAAATAGCCTACATAACGCCTTGTAAGGCAGAAAATCGGCCTGCTGGAGGCACTTTGGCTAGCTGAACGACCCTCCGGGATGGAAATCTGCCTGGATAGCAAAAGTCTTCCGAAGTGTACAGGTATTTGAGTCATCGCAAACCCGTGGTTTCGTCGTTCAAGTTTGAATATTGTCACATTTAGGTGCTTTCCACCATTCCGACCATCACTATGTCGTATAGCCGTTCTAGCGAGGGTTCGAAAGGTCCAGCCTTAACTCACCGGTCCGGACGACCCCAGCAGGAGTCACATGGCTTGCTTTCACGACTGTTCTCGTTCAGAGCACCGGAGGTCATCACAAGCTCAGCACAGCCTCGAGCGGAAAGATCAGCACACGATCTCCAGGACCATTTGCCACCTCCTGTCGAAGACCGTACGATGCAGAAAGCAGTCGACGAGGTCAAAGAACACCTTCACAATCATGTAGAGTTCTTCTATATCAGCGCGACATCAGACTTGAGTACGGCACATTCGCAGCCTGAGAACGTGGGATCAAGCCAGCACGACGCACCGGAGCTGTCAGCAGCCACGCACCAGACCAGCATCAGAGCGGAGGTCAAGAGGGTGATTGCAACCAGGGTAATCAGGGGGATTCAACCATTCGACCATTCAGACGAGGCAGGATCTCTCCTGTTTCAGGAGATGACCGATTTCCTGGATCTAGTACCGAACCCCGCTGTTGTGAAGAACGATCAAGGTAGGTGGTCTTCGGCTCTCTGCTTCGACTACAGCTGACCGTGGAGCAGCGTACGCCTGTGCCTTTAGCCAGTGGCGAGTGTTGAGTTGGTATATGGTCAGCCATTCCGCGGTCCGAGACGACAATGAGAGGCTCTTTGAGAGGCGACTCGAACGAGAAGTCCAGAGCGTGATCGTAAATCTCGAAGAGCAGCTGCAGCCGTACGTGGACAAGTCGAAGGCTGAAGAAGCGCGAAAGGAGCATCTGGCACAGTTTGTCCGCCTCGTCGCTCGGCTCGGAAGAACCATCTCAGCACAACCAGCATCATACGAGTTCTCTTGGGATTATGTGCCGGACGATCTCGATGATACAGACTCAGAGCCTCAAGAGGCTCGCAAAGATCGTCGCACTAAAGGACGCGCAGCGGATGAGGCACGCAGGAGCAGATCGAGGGCATACCAGGAGTATGACGTTCGAGTCATCTTTCCCGCCCTCCTCAGGAAGAACAACTCGCTGGGTTCAAAGTCACACCGCCGAGTATGTGTATGTGAACCAGAGCTTGACAAGCTCCAGATCAAGCCTTTGAAGAGGAGGACAACTGGACAGGTGTCCATCAGAGGTACAGATAGGTCGTAGATCGTCATTACACAGGCGCCATGGAAGGATCTGGCGACCGGCTCCTTCTGCGCATGTCATCGGACTTCCTGCGGTTGAACTCCTCACCGAGCCAGGATAGACCTCCTTCCTGACCACCACTGGGAGATCTGGAAATTGCCATTTGATTGTTGTTGTGCGCATAGTTGTTGCGGGCGAACAATTCCCCCAGCCAGGGCATGTTGTTTGGTGGGGGCTCTTCGCTAGGCCCGTCCATTGAGTTCTCACCATCATTCGCGGTTCCATCAATTATATCATCGTTGTTGTTGTTGCTGTTGTCGTCGTCGTCGTCACCGTCGTTGACCGTGACTCTCGAGCTGCCCTGGTGTCTCGAAACAGCTTCGAGGATCCCTATCTCGCGGGAAACCTGAGCGTGGCTCATGTGCACTCGTGGCATATGGAGCTTGATAGCATCGTTGTCTCTCAAAGTCCACATGACCCTCCTGTATATAGTCACAGTTCCAAATCTTTCCACATCTTCGCGGCTCTGCTTGTTGGGCTCTGCAACCGCCAAAATAGCCTCCCGCGCCTCCACCATCACCGTCTGCACTCGCGTTTTGCTTCGCGCATTCAGATGCGGCCATGTCGACCGTGCAAGGACGCACAGGTCGTCTAATTCGCGCTCGAATTGCTCAAGACATTTCTTTGCTTCGCGCGATTCAGCTGACGCTGAAATGAGTCGAAAGCCATACTCGATGATCTGCTTGCCCGCAGTGAGAGCGGTGGTTGAGTCAGTCATCTGAGGTACAGCGTCGGGGACGATCTGCTCCCGAGACGAGCTACGTTGGCTCTGAAGCGGACTTGTGTGTCGATTTCAACAGCTTGCATGCATACGTTCGAACCCCATGACGGAGATGAGGCTCTGAAGCACGTACTGTCAGTTGACAGTCGTCCAACCGCACAGCCACGACGGGGCTCGGCTTCTCGGCACATCGCTTCATGGATCGCTTCCACCACGATTCGTATCCTGTGCTCTGCCTTGCCCACCTGATGACCTTTGTCGCTTGTGGATGCCTGATTCCAGGCTGTCGAAAGGCGGCATGTGGAACTTTGGTCGGTTCGCACGAATTGGCAACGGACCAGAAATCGACGATGACGGAACGATCTCCAACGCCTTCTTGCTACACTCTCCTTCGGAGTGAATGCAAAAGTGTTTCTGTATAGACATTTCAAAGTGCAACGATCCCTGGGTTTTCACGGCAAACACCATAAACCACCACCAGACGCCATTCGCTGATGCAAACACTGACCAGGTACTCTGTATTTCACACTCCATTGAGTCGGCAAAGGCCTCGACTCTCTTTTGCCTACGATCCCGAAACGCCTGACTGTTCGATGCTCGTGAAAAGGATTATCATGACATCAGCGCGCTGAGTGCTAGAACCCATATCAGAATGCACCACTTCAAATCTAGAGTAGCCCTGAGCGCAACTCCAGCATTTGTCGTCCCCGCCGTGCCGCAACAACTCGCTCGATCGTAGCTGACACCGTTGGCGTCCGCGGCGACCTGGAAGACACTCCCGTTGAAACTGCCGAGATTGTAGTAGTCCACCAGCAAGAAGGTCGGCGGACGATCCCACATGGTGGTGCAATTAGCCACCGCCCAGCCCGCGGAGCCGTACCCACGGACCCCATTCGTCTCGTTGAGGAGTGGAAAGAACGGCACGTCGATGCTGATTCCCGCCACGGCGACTTCAAGGTTCAAATTATGGTTGGCCATGTACATCCTCTCCTCGCGGACAGCGCGTCCCTGATCCGGCGGTCGCTGTGCAGTGCATGGAAAATCTCGATCGGTGGGGGAGAAGGGCGTCTCCCACATTTGCGAGAATTCGTCGAGAAGCCAAGGGATGGCCGTCTGGTTCGCCTCGTAGTCCAGCATGACGACGGCGCGCTGGTTGCGGAAGATCATTTCCGCGAGCGTCGGCCAGCTTTCGAGCGGCATGGGTTGTGTAGGAGGCGTGTAGACGAAGTCGATGAGGCCTGAATTGACTACCGGAGCAGTGAAGTTTCCCGGTTTGACGACATCGTAGTTGCCCATGAGGACGGCCACCACGTCGTACGGGTGTGCGCGGAGCCACTTGGCAACGGTGCCAAGGTAGTCCTCCAACGTACCGGCGTTGAGAAGTTCACACGAGGTGTGGCATAGGTACATTGTTCCGTTTTGTAGGTGCGTCTGGAATTGTACTGTCGCCGTCTGTCAGTAATTACAAGCGCCTGAAGCGGTTGGTGGCTGCCACCTACGCATTCGCACGCCGTCATTGAGCTGGGTCTCCACGTCCAGCATCTGGTTCGAGGCGAGATTGCCAGGTCGAATGAAGGGGCTGTTGTGAGCGCCGACGTGGGTTATATTGCCGAACTTCCGGTTACAGAATGAAGGATGGCCATTACACGGGACTGTGTTCGTCGGCTGCGCAGAGGTCGATGTACGTGAAGCAGTGCTGTTTGTCGTCCCTGTGCCATTCAGAGTAGTAGTCGTCCTTGAACTGCCAACTAATACAGTCTCGGTGGGACTTGACGTTGTCGTACCGTTGCCCGACCCGGTCGTTGACGATGTTGCGGTCCCATTACTGGTCGCGAAGATGCTTGAAAGGTCCGTGATGGTGGCATAATCGGTGGTCGCCGTGATGGTTATTGTGCTCGACTCATCTGCGTAAGTTGTTCCGGAGGTGGCATAGTCTGCGCCCGTAGCCGTGGGTGACTGTGTGGTCTCGGTCGATCCGCTGGATGTCTCCTCATCGGATTGAGCATATGCGCTCAGCACCAGCCCGGAAAGGAAAAGGCATACAGTCAGTTGCATGTTGGAGGCACCTGAACGGCAAGAAAAAAGCCCGACCCGTAGCCACAGACGGAGGACTCTGAAGTCTACTATACCAGAGAATGTCCGCTAACAGATGAACAAGTTCTACCTCGTAATGGCAAACCTTTGGCGCTAAGGGAAAACGGAATAATCAAGCAGTGAAGGACTGAGCAAATACGAAGTCGTGGGAGTGTGTCAATCACATGTGAAGGGCATGTCACTGGTGGAGTCCAGACGGAGTGCGAGTCCGTACCAAAGCCTGGCAGAAGAAAACGAGGCCGATGACGCGTGGGTGTCTTGGGACAGGGATCCTTTTATCAAGACTTTCAGCTGAGCGAACTGGCTTTTTGGCTTGGGAGCTCCCTTGAGCCTTGTCCCGTGTGGGTACGCAGTAGGGACGAGATCTCCGAGAGTTAGTCTTGCTCAACATCTCAAGCCTGAATGGAGGACGTGGCAAGACCCGGTTTGCTCTGCCTACTCCTCGTCCAGCTTCAGGACGTGGAGTTGGTGACGAGAAACTGCAGACGATCAGCAACGCGGCAGTCGGAAGACCTTCCCTTTCCTCGACACGCTTTCCCAGTCCAAGTTAGCGTGGCTTGATACTCTCGCTTAGTGGAGACAAGGCTGCCACATGACGTCGCTCGGACCCCGCCATGCAACACTATTTCCGCCCAAGCCACGCTCAACAGTCGCTCCTGTCTCGCCCGTGCTGTGCAACTTTGGTGACGGGGTGGATTCACTTCTTTTATGGAGCCTGAGGGCTGAGCTGGAGCTCAATACGAATGCTCCGTCCCCAATAGCCTAGTACAGTACTCCGTAGTCGTGCTGGTCCCCTGGCCCATCTTGTCCACCACGTCTTCACACACGATGACGAGTTAATTTGTGCTCAAATTCACTATCATCTTGTCCTCTGTTCATTTTCCAGCTGTTTTTGACTTCGTTCCCGCTTGATTTGCTCACCCTGACCTGAAGCCTTTCGACGCACGAGGTAGAGAGCAGAGATGAATATGACAGACACCTAAAATCTACAGTAACCAACAACCGGGGCCTTGATCGGACGCAGTCGACGGAATACTGTATTTTCCTTCCCCGGCACAGTCAAGATGCATTTCTTCCGACGCTCGAGGGCGAAACAGCCTCACGCAGAGGACTCGTCGAACAAGGAGGTCATCGGAGCTGGATCTGGATATTCGAAGCCAGCACCGACCGGCCTCCGCGTCTTCGCAATCACGACATATACTCTCGCGACGGTCTTCCTCATCCTCGTTCTAATAGGCAACATCAATAATAACGCCGTCATCCGGAGTACATATTTTCTCCGAATCGAGCTCGCAAACATCATCCCGGCATCGGTCCCGTACGCGTTCTTCATCAACAGCATCGCGCAGTCGATCGGCCTGCACGACTTCTATCAGGTCGGGTTGTGGAATTTCTGCGAGGGATACAATGGGGAGGGCATCACCCATTGCTCTTCCACCAAGACGTTGTACTGGTTCAATCCCGTGGAGATCATCCTGAACGAACTGCTAGCCGGGGCATCGATCACGTTACCAAGCGAGGTCGTCGACGTGCTTGACCTTGTGAAGCTGGCCTCGGCTTGGATGTTCTCCTGCTTCATCGTCGGCGTGTGTCTCACCTTCCTGTGCATCTTCTTCGCACCCATGGGTTTCTCCAAGCACCCGCGCTGGGAACATCGCGCGAAACGCATCTTCCTCCGGCAGTTGCCCATCACGATCCTGAGCTTCGGGGCGTTGTTGCTGACCGCGGCGGCGAGCTTGATCGCCACGATCATGTTCGTCATCTTCCGCGATAAATTTCAGGGCGCCGCGGATTTGAACATCCACGCACATCTGGGGAAGCCCATGCTCGCGTTCATGTGGATTGCCACGGGGTTGGACCTGATCGGATTCCTCATGCAGGTCGGGACGTGCTGTGGCGTGTGTTGCTGTACTGGGAGGCGCAAGGCCGAGAGGCGGGGTCAGAGACAGAGTCAACTGTATCGATCTGGCGGAGAGGGAGGTGCGGTCGGTGAGGAAGAAAAGGTGACACAGCAGGACGCCATTGGAAGTTCCTCTACGGGTACACCTCCGCCCGGGAGATTCGGCAGTCAATTCAGGAAGAGATAAGACCGACATAGGAGAGCATGCGACAACGTTGTGCATGCCCCCCAATTCAGTGACGAGTACACGTAACGCACGATGAGACGGACCGGATCTAGCCCAGCAGCGGACATTGTCCTCCGTCAAGGGGGAAAGGGAGACGACCCATCAATGAATATTATCTCCCGTCAAAGCAGACAAGACAACCCATCAGCGAATACTATTTCCCGTCAAAGCAGAAAGGAAGGCGACCTCTCAGCGAATGTTATCTCCCATCAAGGCAAAATAGGAAGGCAATGATCCCAAGAGGAGATGAGAGGGGAAGGAGTCGTTAAAACCCCAGCAGCGTCATGTCACAGTCATCTATGCGCTGGGCAGGGTACGCCAGGGTTGAGTCTCGATATCGTATGCCCTGCGATCTCCTCTCCATCTCCGTCAGGCCATGAAAAGGAAACGTAAGGGAAGGAAGAAAGGGTGCAGCACTGCACAACACGGCACGGTAGAGCAGGGCCGAACACCGTAATGTCTGAAGCAAGCATCAGATCAGATCAGATCATGGTTTACTCGACATGACACTCCGGGACACGACCACGTCGAGCATCGAGCATCGAGCATCGAGCATCGAGCATCGAGCATCGACACGGGTTCGGATACGGATATGGACATGCTGAATAAGGATTGTAGCCTTCCTCCCTACACACGGACGAACAGACAGACAGCCGGATCGGATCCCTTGCAAAGCCTGCTGACCGCCCCGTCCGAGGAATGGGAGCTGTGTGATGGGAGATGGAGTAGGTGTAACTACACAGGCCTAAAAGAAGTTCTGCAGTGAAGACGAAGACTCATCAGACTTTTCGTCATTTTCAGAACACTTCGGTACATAGAACATCTACAGTGTTGAGGGTATTCATCATCTCTCATTCGATTCATCCTTTTGGGTGGAGGCGTATGCAACCAGCCCCTGCTTCGAGAGTCATTACCACGTAAGATCTGTGGAATACACTCCTCTCATCCTCTCATTCTCATTCTCCTGTCCTGCTCATATTAAATAGATGGCCGACGTGACAGACTGAGCAAACCTCCCACAGCCCGTCTCATACCTTGGCAGCATCTCCGTTTACTTCTCCGTTCGTCGCCTCGGCCTCGGCCCTAGGCATCGGCACCGGCCCTCCCGGCGAGGTGGGTAACCGCGCCGTCAGCACCTCGACACCATCCTCGGTGACCAACAAGGTATGTTCAAACTGAGCGGACCGGCTTCCATCCGAGGTCACGGCGGTCCAGTCATCCGGCCAGGTCTTATCCTTGTAACTGCCCAGGCAAATCATGGGCTCGATCGTGAAAGTCATCCCGGTTTTACATCTGCCCACGGCCTTGTTCTTCCCGTAGTGCGGGACGTTGGGTGCGCAATGGAACAGTGAATTAATACCGTGTCCACAGTACGTCTTGACGACGCTGAGATTGTGAGATTTAGCATGCTTTTCGATGATGTCGCCGAAGTCACCGATCTTGACGCCCGGCTTCACGTGCTCGATGGCCTTGTCCAGGCATTGCCGCGTGGTTTCGACGAGTCGAACATTGTCAGGGTCGGCCCTGGCTTTGTCGCCGATGTAGTATGTCTCGTTGAGGTCGCCGTGGTAGCCTTCGTGGAAGAGTGTCACGTCGATGTTGAGGATGTCGCCGTCTTGCAGGACTCGCTGGTCGGGGATGCCGTGGCAGATGACTTCATTAGGAGATGTACAGACTGACTTGGGGAAATGGTTGTAGTTCAACGGGGAGGGATATGACTATCACCCACGCGGTCAGCAACCCGGCCGACAATAGGACGCAGTAAAGGGGCGGAGAAGGCTCGAACGTACATTTCTCTCCAGACATGCATTGTGGACTATCTCATCAATGTAGTCTGTCGTCACTCCGGGCTTTGCAGCGGCGGCGGCAATGTCGAGCACTTCTCTAGCCAGTCGGCAGACCTTTCGCATTCCCGCAATGCCTTTCTCATCGAGGGCCTGGATGTTGTTCTTGCGCACATACGGATATCGTGGAATACCGTCCTCCGACCATTCGGGATGTGGTATCGACTTGGGGACCACCCGCTTCGGTGACAGAGGGTAGACCGGTCTTAACGGGCCGGTGAAAGGATATGTAGGGTATGGGTTGAAGTGGCCGGTTTCTGGATCAACTTTAGACACGACCTTCGGAGGGATGAAATTGCGCAAGGGATTCGTACTCTTGTGGAGGGCCTTGTGTTCAGCCTGCAGGTTTCCAGATTAGCCGTTCTCTCTCTGTGCTCTTCGGGTATTGCAGTCCTTCCTCACAAAAGACCAGAGGTTAGCCTACCCAACTCCGCTTGAAGCATTCCTGAGAGCAGAAGAAGCTCTCCACGTTCATCTCTTTGCACTTGGGACATTGGAGTGACGAGGCGTCATTTTCGCAGTTCAGACCCGGGCATTTTCGGGCTTGCGCGGCCGCTTGGTCCATCTTGACGTGGTGGGCGAAGTGGTTGTCTCTCGCTTCAGTCCTGGGGAAAGTTCGATTTGGATATTAGGGATGGGAAACGATCGCAAGAGAGGAAGGGAGTTCCAGATCTCTTCGACTTGAAGGGAAGATAATGACAATCCGCTGGCCCGTCCAAGAACGAGTGTGCTAAACGAGGCAGATGTTGACAAAATGCAAATTGCGGAGTGATCGCATGGCGTGTGGCACTGGTGGTTCGAGGGCAGAAGCACCGGACTAAAGTATCGCCGTCGCCGACAGACAATACCCGAACCGGATTGGGATAATGCTTGGGTACAGCCAAAATGCTCTATTGTCTCTACTCTGTACGAGACAAAGGATGGTCAAGCCTACTCCGTACATATGTCATTTCCGGTAAACAGGAGCACCAGCCTCCTCGTCCTCATGGCTCGGGGGGATATGTAATCCAACACATACTTCCGGTCGCTGGGCAAGTCAGGGACTCGAATCGGCACCCGCGCCCTTGCCTGCCATTCTTTGCTCAACACTGATATCTCCGTTCCCACTGTCGTCCTGGTTTTGCGCAGAAGCGGGCTGAGTTGATCTGCAGCAAAATTGTCCTGCTGAGCACGCTATGTGCCCGAGTGAGGCAGTCCTTTCTCCAGCGCTCTCTGGGCGCTCTTCGCGATACCGACCTGCGCCATGAAGGCTAGTCCGTATGCAGTGAAACGGCACTCTACTGAAAAAGCCAACGCATGAGCCGAGCTGTGGGAGTCGACCCACGATTTCAAAACTCCAGAAGAGGTGTTCAATACGGTTCCCAGTATGGATCGCAGGGTAGAGTGTGTCATTTTGTCGAGAGCATGGATTCTAAGAACCCCGCTGATGCTCGTTAATAAATTGGTCGCGGGCTGAGATTCCGACCCTTTGCTGATAGGAGAGGAACGGATTAATTCGGCCAAGCGCGAACAAAGGAGGTGGGAGTGGTGGTGGTGGTGGTGGGAGTTATTCTGCGACACGCAACGCTCAGGAATGGCGTTCCCAGTCCGTTTCTTCCGTGAGCATGACAGGGAACCACTTCGCTTTGCCGCCAACGACTTGCCTCCAGTTGGGCAATTCAAGGCACTCGCGGGAGGCCATAACTTGTCCCTTCCCCACTAGTTTCCACGCTTCATCCCAGGCATCGCCCACCCGGTCATTGAATATATAGTCCCACCAGATAAATTGCTCCATGCAAGCCTTGAACGTGTCCCAGTCGAGGTCGAGCTGTATCACGAGTCCGATCATTCTTCGCAAGTACCAATCGCGGTCATAAGCAGAGTCGGAAGTGACGGCACCCAAGACGACAGCCCAAAGAATGAGCGCTTTCAGCTCGTCGAACCGTGGGGCTCCGTCACTAAAATACTCCCTCAGTGTGGCCAGTAGCTCTCGGCACAGACGGCCCTTGGCGTGATACGTCTCTGCAGCGGGGAAGAGGACCAAATCGCTGTAGATCTGAAGAGCAAGTCGACCGATGTTCAAAAATGGATCGCGGACGAGGTCTCCCGTTCCAGGTGTCGGATTCAACTCGTAGAGGTCGTGTTGGAAAATCGTGGCAAGGATACCTAGCTCTTTTAAGGAGAGATGTTCTGGCCCACGGCGTTGGGTCTGGTCGAGGCACGCTGTGAGACGGATTGCGTACAGCGCGAGCCTGACGACATCGGGGTAGTCTTGTTGCAGGATTTGCCAGCCTCGACCTGTTGTCAACAGAAGCGCAACGGCTTGACCATCAAACTTGGCGGCTTCAATATCGCACATGGATTTGAAGTCTCCTCGGATAGGGAAGCTGGGGCGGGTACCTAGCCTGGCGGCGATACCGATGTCTATTCTTCCACTGTTGTCAACTCCCACCCCTAGACTTGACAGGCTTGGTCAATTAATGCTGCCTACTTACAGTTGAATAGGGTGACCGACGCTGACACTCAGAGTTTCCAGACCACCACGCTGCTTGACTAATTGAACCAGAGCCGAGAAATGAGGCAAGCTCGTATCGAAGCGACCGTATGGCTTCAGGGCGAAGGCATTCGCAAGCGGTGTCTCCGGATATTGCGAGGAAGTCGAAAGACGGAACGTGTCCCCGCCTTGCGCCGCCAGTCGCATGATGTCTGCAATCAACTGCTCCGGCGCCGGGCCCTTCAGAGTCTGAAGGCGCTTCCTGACAAGGTTGACAGCCGCAGTCTGATGTTTTAGACGTATCTCCATCAGCGTCAGCATCGTGCTCGGGTCCGTGCTCAGCGCGTAACACATGGTGGTCGCATTGAAGACTTGGGCATGGAACTGCAGAAGATCCTCGATCGCTCTCCTTCGCCAGGTGGTCCGCATCGACTCCAGTGCCAAACCGCTGACGGCGGGGTAGTTCTTGGGCCAGAGCACTGCGTATACGTATTCGAGACTCTTGCGACCCACGCTCGGTAGGCGACGGAGACCTTCACCATCGAATGGATCTGACCAGGCGTCACCGATCATGCTTCTTGGGGTGGGAAGCGTGGCCACGCTGAGGTCCGGTTCGGATTTTGTGATCGGAGGCAGACATGGCGCTGGTGCTCCGTCTGGTTGCGCCTTCTTCGGGCCAACTTTCGGTCGCTTTCTGGAAGAATGAGATACCTTGGCCGCGTGCGAACGAGCAAAGGCCTGTTGCAGCTGGCGTTCTTTGGTCGTTTGGCCTCGCTGAGCAACCAGGACAAACTCGAAGGTCGCCCCGCTAGGCATTATGTGCTAGCATCTTGGGCGGGAAGATGCAAAGATCCCCTCATGGCGCAATGCTAGAGAAACACTTTTTGACCACAATGTGCAGCTCCGTATTAGGCCAACATGCGAGCATTTACGGCATTGGGACACGTATTGGAGCAGGACGAAAGAGGATAATTACGGCATTGTGAAGCAAGGACGAGAGAGGATAATGAGCCAACAAGCCGATCGCTCCCCGTTCATACACCGTTTGTCAGCTTGGCAAGCCCCTCTCCACACCGGTTGTCGAGTTCCTTTCCTTTACTATTTCTTGCTTAGTGCTGCTGACTGTACAGTTTGGCCGTGAGCATCGAGATCGTTCACTAGCCGACGACATTTGTCCTAGTTGAACTTCTGCGAGCAAGGACACTGACGATGGGCTGCTTCCCAGATCGCCTCCCGGCTTCCACAGAGTCAGACATACGCACCCTTCTGTGACCTGGCTGCCGCGGCGCTGCGGCGCTACCGAGCAGGCAGCATCCCTCAACATTAAGCCTAGCCAGCCATTCATACGACAATTTCGTCCATGGCAATTCCGTCCATATCAATGCACCTTGAGGTAGTACAACTCTCAAAATCTGCATTGGGCAGGAAATGGGCTGTTCGACTGAGATTGGGTCTGATGGGAACGATCCCACCACGCTCCAAAACTAGAGCCACGGGCCGGTTTTCTTTTGGCGGGCGGACCTTTGCCGCTTTCTAAAGCAAATCATTGTCGAGTTGCCGTAAGTGGTCGACGTCGACGCTGGATAGTTCATGCTTGCGGGCCATTGGTCAGGCTAGGACACCAACTCTGGATTCAGAATGTCCAAGACCAAGCCACAACTTCAAGGAACATAAAGGAGTTCATTGGCGTCGGCGAGAGAAAGGTCGAATTCAACAGGTCCTGCTTATCGCGCTCAGCACGCCCACCTTTCTAGAATAGTCCACGAAGCGTGAGTGGCGACTGATGGTGTTCTTCGGCGAAGATTCAATACTCCCCTAGCCGATCATGGTCGTGCTTGTATTTTGGAGCAGTATATGCGCATCATCTGTGATTTGCTCGTGATCGAGCCAGAGCTGTCTTTGTTAAAAGGAAACCAACAGGTCTGGCGTTCGGAGGTCGAGACCTCTTAAGGTTGCAAGTTCCTGTATAATAGGGCGTCAGCTCAGAGAAAGGCCACGGTCGTTCATGCTCATTCCCCAGCCAGTGATATGATCAGAGAGATCTCCATTGATGCCGTCAAGAGGATTGTCAAAGATATCGTAGAGCAGGTAGCTGAGATCATTGCCGCTGCCGAAATCGGAGAAGGGGGTCGGTTGATTACTAGCCAGCAAGATTTCGAGCAACGGGCTGAGATTTGCCGGGAGGCCAGGGAAGTACTTCAACCAGTCCTGTTGTTCATCCCGGTTGGCGTCCATGTCGTCAGCCAACATGGCATGCGACTGGTCACGGAAGCTCTGCATCCTCTCCACTGGCGCATCGTCTGGAGCAGTGTGTCTCTGCTGGGCGTTGAGGAGATTCTCGATGCTCCGGTCATACATCTTGGCGGATTCGAATCGGTGGGACAACTCGCGCAGAGCCACCCGGAGCACCCGAATATGCTCGTCAGCCGCCTGCTGTAGTCGGTCGACCTGGCGGACATGTAGCAGGGACAACAGAGCGATGGCGATGTGCCAACCGGCCGTGCCCTGGAGGAATCGCAACGAACCTCGAACGAGGAGTTCCTCAAAAACCCGCGCTGTGCACGAAGCCGCCAACAGGGCGGCCGTGGAGGCCTTGGGCAAGGGCTGGCTCGACTTTTTCAGGTGGAGGAGCGCAATGCATGAGAGGTATGGTAGGTGCAGTTGGTAGAGTTCGGCGTCGAATTCCGTACTCGTGCTTCTGGTGAAGGGTAGACGCAACGATTGGGGCAGATTCTGTGCCCATTTTCTCAATTCATTCAGTAGATCATGAGCCGTGTGGGTGCTGTTCGGGTTGCGGCGAAGGTGATCACCAACGCGGCCCACGATCGAGCAAAGGCGGACCCATTGGACAAATATCAACGCCCTTGGATCACCGGGATCTGGGAAATCCGCTGGGGTCGGGTCGCGAACGTCACAATCCCTAGGGTTGATTATGCATGGCCTTCCCTGGCAAATCGCGGTGAGCCTTTCCCGAGCCTAGTTGGCAGTTAGGGCATCACGCGAAACAGGAGCGTCGAAAGAACCAAGTCGGTCTACTTACGAACAATGTCCACCAGATCCGGCGCCGAAGACCCACACTCTCTCCGGGTCGGAATGTCTGACCCGTCTTTGCTTCTCGATGTAAGCCAAGCTCCTGAGCTTGACGGACCGTGACTCCGATCCACCACCACACACCGTTCATGCTCACCACGGTCGGCGGCGCGGCCGCGAACCAGTAGAAGAGTACGACGGCTATCAGGGCAGCCAGGGGATTAGGCTCGTAGCCACCCTGGACCAGCAACCTAGCTTTCTCGTAGTACGCGGCTGGCTTTTCGCCGTGAAGGAGAGAGGGTTGGATGACGCTTCCAATCAAGCCGATGGACTGCTGGAGGGCCAACGAGTTCTCAAATTCGGGGAGCGCGAGCAGAGTGCTGTCCAGGACGGGGCAGAAGGTGAAGCAGTGTTTCAGGAAAATCTCGGTGTACGACTTTCGTAAGGTGGGAGTCAAGGGCTCGATCGTCTGACGAATCTCGATGGTAACTGGGCCCCCGCCATGTTTGCTGGGGGCATGCTGCTCGTGGTTGAGAAAGGGCATGTAGCCTGATTCACCCAGATAGCTTGCTTGAGGGTTCTGGCTCACGGCCCCATTCTGGTGGGACGTCGAGGGACGCTGCGTGGCGGTCGACATACTCGACACCACGAGGTTCCCATCATTCGGACTCGAGATATCAGAGACGTAGGACGGCGCCTGCGGTACGGGCTGGGAAGAGGGTGCAAGACGGGTTGACTCCGAGACTATGGTCTGAGCAGTCGGCCCTTGCACGAAGCCTGTCTGGTCCAGATGCGGTAGGGGGGGATACTGATAGACGGCAGTAGTGGGACTTTCCATGGCGACATTGTTGACCGCGCTGTTTACCGGGGAAACCCAACGTGGCTGACCCTCGAGACTGCGTGGGCCGGTTTGGACTTTTTGTCGGTCATGTAGACCTCGTCGAGAGGGACGGCGCCTAGAACAAGTGGAGTCAGGTTGAGTGATTTCTTGAAGGTCACAGAACGTATGCAGCCCGGTTCCTTCCCCAGACGGCAGTCATCGAGGCCGGGGACATGCACATACCTGCATTCACTCCGAGTTTGGGCACAGTTCATGCAAGGCCGCTCTTCTGATCCACCTCGCGCGTCCAGATCGCATCGGATCTGCCATATCGAAAACTATTAAGCAACGGCAACGGGGGAAGAACAAGGATCTGCACGTGACAAGGTGACATGCTGACCGACCTTCTTCTCGTGGCATCTTCGGCAAACTGCACGAGCCCTTTTGCGCACCGGCTGATTCGAGGCTCGGCTGCCAGCCTGGGCATTGGGCTTCACAGCTGCTCCGGCATCCGGATTCGGGACGCCAGACGACTCTAGGTTCACGTTCATCTTTTGGAGATTGGAAATCTGAATGTTGTCTGCTGCAAAGCGACACTCTCACTTGCCGGTAATTCAACACCGGGGGATCACGAGATATGGCAAAGAGGCGAGGAGAAAAGTGAGGTGGGCGAGTTGTGGGCCGGAACTGTTGCAGAAACTTGGAAAGAGCCCGGCTTTTAAGGGCCATGGGTGGCTTGTTCGCCTTACCGAAAGGCTCAGGACCCTCCCGGACAGAATGGCGGGGTAAACGGGGCTCCGCACGCCCGCCGGCGGCTCTCCACCCCGGCTTGTGACTTGTTGCTTTGACGCTGGTCAAGCCCTCATGTTTTGGCACCTTGGCACTTTTATAGATAGGTTTCCCGATTTCTTGAATAAAGCCCCGAGGACCCTGTCTACGAGGTCATGATTTTGTCGCGCGTAACTACCGGACGTGGTGAGTTTGCCAATCACTGAGACGATTCCATGCCACGTGGGATCTAAAGTAATATTTTGCTGGGTCCTTGTATATCAAAAACTACGATGGTCTAGGTTAGACTGTGATACCGGTATGACGCTGAGGTACCGGGGAAAACCCCAGATCCAAGACCATCAGCAAGCTCGATCATGGGAAAACAAGACGCGTGCGAGACGGCTACGTAGTGCGAGAAACTGCCAGTTTGAACTCCAGCGAATCCACCACGGCCACTTCAATTGTGTAGTAGTCAGACTCTTGAGGTGATTTCGTCGCCTGTACAATTGATGTCGACAGCGATGACGCCGTAGCCCGTAGATTTTGCGGACTTGATCCCGAACAAACCAGTCCTCCGCACCCGGTGATGGCTAGTTAGTCTCCCTTCTGATGCTCGCAGCCATCGAAGGCATGGAATGCTGGGATTCAAAATGCCAGCGATTTCGGGGCCGGGGGCGGCGAGACCCTTTTCGTCGTCTATTGCGGTTCCAAGAGTATCCAGAAATTCATATGGACGTACCGGACAAAAACAACCTACCGGATGAAAGCGTGCGGCTTTCATAGTGGTCCAGGATGACATTGTCTATTCCTTTGTTGAAACCTGATTTCACGAGTTGGATCTTCTCCGGTCGTCCTCACAACTATGCACAATGAGCTCACAACGAGCACAGCAAAAACTTCCGAGCCTTTCACCCAAGACCTTGGAGACGCCATGGAAAGGAGTGGGACGGCCGAGGCAACAGGGGCGGCGACGCGTTGATTCGGCTTCCGGCAACCATGTCTTCTAGTCACGAGGTGAGAACAAAGCCATCTGAACCATGAGGCCAAGCCCGCTCTGGCAATACCGTTGGGACCGAATAGCAGATTGACAGCTTGACAGACAGCTTCCAGAGAACCCAGCCCTTCCCCTCAACATGTTCTGCAGGGGCAGTCACAGACTCTTGACGCCATTTAGCGACTGCGTAGGTAGGATCTGTGTACAGTAGACAGGGGCGAGAGAGTCTTCGACAGGAATACAGATCTTCCGTACCAACGTGCAAACAGAGACTAGCACGACCTGGCCCCGACCGGTATTACCATAGCTGGCGTATCCGGCAGTCGCACCCAATTAGAAATCCCTGGCTATACAATCCTTCGGCAAGCAATCATCTTTCGCCGAACACTGCCGGATGGGTCGATTTCGGAAACCTATCCCCGGCTTTTTGACCGGGGTTGCCCGAGGCTATACCCAGTAATGCCTGTACCCCGGACCCAAGGACCCCGGCCAACACGACACCGAGAAGATACACAGCACCATCTTGACTGGAGACGCTCTAGCCTCCGTTACAAGACCCACAAGACTCGCAGGCCTCACAGGTTGCGCCGGCTGACGGATGTTGGCAGATAGACAGTACTAGCTGTGCCGTCACATCCAGGAGCCGGCTGAGTAGGGATTTTACGGCTTCGACAACCCTCAAGACCCCATGCGACTTAACAGTTAAAGGCCTCCGTATTCTCCCACGGACTCAACGTCGTGAGCGTCGACAGTTTGAGAACTTTATCTCTTAAGATCCGTTTCCGGATCAAAACCCACACAACTTACAAAAGTTCAGTTTTCATCGCAAACTGGCAGACTGGACAGACTTGCAGTCTGGTGCAAATTAAATCATGGGCTCCATCTCCGATAACCCATTAAAGGACCAGCTTGGCTTTGATCCCGAGGCCTTGAAAGCCAAGTATAGAGAGGAACGTGATAAGCGCTTAAACCGGGACGGACTAGCCCAATACCACACCGTTGAAGAGGACGCCCTCAAACACTACACCGAGGACCCGTGGAGCAAGCGCGAGCCTCGGGATCCGATCGACGAGGATGTCGACTACCTCATCGTCGGCGCGGGCTATAGCGGCATGATCCTCGCCGTCCGTTTGTATGAAGCCGGCATCAAGAACATCAAGATTGTCGACAAGTCCGGGGACTTTGGTGGCACCTGGTACTGGAACCGTTATCCTGGAGCAGCGTGCGACATCGAGGCCTACATCTACATGCCCCTTCTGGAGGAGACGGGATATGTGCCCACAGAGAAATACGCCCGAGCCCCGGAGCTTTTTTCGCATTCACAACGCGTGGGGAAGACGTATGGCCTCTACGACCGTGCCCTTTTCCACACTGAGGCCACGAGTCTGATCTGGAACGATAAGACCAAGCGGTGGGACGTAACAACTGACCGAGGGGATGTTATCCACGCTCGCTTCATCACCACCGCCGGTGGCCTTTTGCATAAGCCTAAGCTGCCCGGCGTCCCGGGGATCCCCTCTTATAAGGGACACAGCTTCCACACCAGCCGATGGGACTACGCTTATACGGGTGGTGACTCCAAAGGTAACCTCAGCAAGCTCGCCGACAAACGCGTCGCCGTTATCGGCACTGGCGCCACGGGCATCCAGGTCATCCCTCACATTGCTCGGGCGGCCAAGGAGCTCTACGTCTTCCAGCGCACACCCTCGTCGGTGGATGTGCGCCTGGACCGTCCCACGGATCCGGCGTGGGCGGAAAGCCTGAAGAACAAAAAGGGCTGGCAGCAACACCGCATGGACAACTTCAACAACATCGTATCGGGTGAGCACGTCGAAGGAGAAGAAGACGAGGTGGGTGACGGGTGGACCGACATCCTCGTCAATCTGTCGGTTTCCGGCAGCAAGGTCGCGGAGAGCAAGCGGGCCGCCGACCCGATCAAGGCCGCGCAGGAGCTGGCTAAGGCGATGCAGTTGGCCGACTTCCGCAAGATGGAGATGGTCCGCGCCCGCGTCGACCAAGTGGTCAAGGACCCCAAGACGGCGGCGTCTCTGAAGCCGTGGTACAACCAAATGTGCAAGCGGCCGACGTTCTCCAACGAATACCTACCCGTCTTCAACCGGGAAAATGTCCACCTGGTCGACACCGAGGGACGGGGCATCGAGGCTATCACGGAGAAGGGCATCATCGCCAACGGCCAGGAGTACGAGGTCGACTGCATCATCTACGCCTCGGGCTTCGAATACATCGGTAGCGACTACAGCCAACGGATGCGCATCACGATGCGCGGACGTGACGGCATCACCTTGGGCGAGCACTGGAAGAACGGGCCCGAGACGCTGTACGGCATCTTCACTCGCGGCTTCCCCAACCACTTCATCATGAGCATCATGCAGACTGCCGTGGCGCCCAACTTCACCCACATGCTGAACGAGCAGGCCACCCACATCGCCTGGGTGGTGGCCGAGTCGTTGCGGCGCGGAGCCACCACCATCGAGACTTCTGAACAGGCGGAGAAAGACTGGGTCCAGACCATCATCGACCTGGGCAAGCTGCGTGAGGACTTCCTCCGCGAGTGCACGCCCAGCTACTACAACGACGAGGGCCAGCTGACGGAGAAGACGTTGAAAACCAGCCGTTACGGCCTGGGATCCCCAACCTTCATCCGCTTGTTGGATGCGTGGAGGAAGGATGGCCGCATGGCCGGTCTTGAGCTGGACGGCCAGCCGGCCAAAGACCTTTCGGTGCCAACACCAAAAACCCTCGATCAAGGCGTCCCGAAAACCAACATCGATGTCACGGTGAAAGCCACCTCCGAGGAGCTCGTGGGCGTGGTGTAGAGAGACAAAGAGAGAGAGAATCACCGGTCTATGCACTTTCTAGCCCCAGAAATCTTTGAAGAATGACTGGGGGTTGAAACTCCTTCCATAAGATATACATTCAATAGAGAAATACACTAGAATCGTGCTTTTCCACCACCTTTTAGGGTTTTCTAACAAGATACCTCACCTCAGTCAAGCTCTTTTATAATAGATAGGCGATTAAATAGAGGAATACACTCAGTCTTGTTACAGTACAAACTAGAACACACCTGAGTAGAGGTGGAGCGAAAGGAGGAAAGAAAGCATGAAAGTAGTAAGTGATGACTGCGATATATACTTGGTGACTATTTCTTGCTTGGGTCTACTCGAGACCACCATTCATCCGTCTCTTCTATTTCTTGTCACCGGTAGGTGCCGAAGCCATATGACCATATTTGATCTCTGACACGCTTTTCTGAAAGCGATCCAGAACAGAGCCCTCGGCGAAGTCGTCCATGCCCAAATCCATGTATCCCGACTCCGCGATGCGTGTAGGCACGTTGCTCAGAGCGCGACCTAGCAGTAGGGGAGGGAGATGTGAGTTCACCTTGTGAAACCAGACTGGTGCGGAAAAGAACAGACGGATGGACAGACAGACAGACTTACCGTTAAGCGTCGTGTCGGTTGCTATCCTCATGACGGCCTTGACGGCGTCGTCCACCCGGGCGAAGGAGAGACCTTGAGAGTCGAAAAGACCCTCTAGATATTTGTTGAACTCGGGCGTGTTGACCGTCGAGGGGGTGTACCTTTTCCTGATTTAGTAATAGCGCTTCCACTTCTGAACGAGAAACAAGTGCTTTCGCTCACCAAGGTGCGAGCATGTTGACGCGCATGAGTCCGCGCCTCCGCAGGACACCCATCAAGCCGCGAATGGCATGTTTGGAAAGGCCATAGCCCACGGCGCCGTAGGTGTCGAGGTAACTCATGACACTCCCGATCAGAATCAGGCATCGGTCGTGTTTGTCTTCGGGCTGCCGACTGAAGTAGTGCGCGGCCAGCTTGGCCGTGGAGAAGGCTCCATAGACATTGACATCCATCATCTTGAAGTTGGGCTTGGTGGGCGTGTCTGCATCCAGTCCTGTTTGTTGAAGATGGATGCGGCCGAATAAGCCACTGTTTTTCAAGAGCAAGACAAGCTTGAGCTACCAACGTACCTACGAAGAAAAGGTCCTCCTTGAAGATGCCCGCATTGGCAATCACAACATCGATGCCCGTGCTGGGTGATTTGGCCTTGGCCGTCTCGAACAAGGCCACCTGGTCTTCCCAGGACGTGACATCGCACTTGGCGAAGACAATGCTGCGAAGGGAGTTTGGTATGAGGTCACCTTACAGCTGGCCCCATGCTTTGGGCAATCAGAGGAACAACATACTTGGGTTCAGTATAAGGCTCCGCTGGTGGGAACAGATCACCAGTAACGACAAATGCTCTGGCTCACAATGTCAACACCAGAGCAAAGAAAGGGTTCTCAGGGTCTACCAACCCGTTGGCTGCAAACGTCTTTACGTATGCTGCTCCCAGCCCATTGCTGCCTGGTCACGATGGGTCTCTCTATCAGCATGGCGAATACACAGAGGGATGGTCTCATATCAGTGAGTTTCTTACCTCCTGTAATGATCACGGTCTTTCCTTTCACCTTGGTGTAGTCCACCTCGGCCGGGCAGTCGACGGGGCCTGTATTGCGATAGACGAAAGAAGACATGTTTGAACGTGTTGTAACAGAGGGGATGATTGCTTCAGTCTTCAGTCTTTGGGGACGCCGACACGAACGATCTATTAAGAGAGATCACGTTGGCATATCTCGGCAGCTCACACCTACCGTACTCCTTTTGATATGGAATCCATCGTCCGGGAATCGGAATTGTCAAACCTGTCTGAGCTATCTCCAGGTTAATACGTACCCCGGAATCCGCCCGTGCCATGTCGTGTGATTCGAGGGCGATCTTTTTAGAACCATGAAAGCGGCGGTCCGACCGAGAGCCGGCGGCAAGCCTCTAACTTGTTGCCATGATCCCGGCCGCGTGGTCTCGGCTACATACTATTTTATATTACTTACCGGTGTCTGGTTCGCCGGCCAGCTTGGGCTTGGACCGGCCCAGGGGCTGGTGAGGCCCTCCCCCGCTGTTGTTACCCCAGGCGAGTCCAAGACCTATGCCAAATGATCTCCCCATACCGGGAACCACGCCGGGGACCCCAGAGCGGGTGAGTGTTGTGTGCGGGCTTGGTGCCGAGTCAGCTCGTATCTTCCTTTACGATACCCGGTGTCGAAAATCAAGGTCCCGGTCGAGAGGCTGTGAGCGCCGAAAAAGGGGTCGGTCTATACATATGATCAGAATGCATCCTGAGGGCTGAGGTCGAATCTGTCACTCTATCTGACTTCTCGAGGACTTGGCCTACCGCCACTGAGCTGGATACCCATCTACTGTTTATCAAGAACAAACTTGAAGGATTGTCCCTGTGAAGCCTGAAGCCATGGCGCCTCGGGCTACCGCAAGTGCCTACAATTTCATGATTGCCGCCGCAGTGACGGTTGGCTCCTTCACATATGGCTTCAACAACTCTGTTATTGCCCCCGTCTATGGTGATTCCTTTCTTATCCTTTCTGGTTGTCCCAGCTGGCTGATCATGCAATCTGGCGGTCAGGAATCCCGGCTTTCTTCAACTACTTTGGTCTTTCCGCCGCGGCTGGGAATCAAAGGACCGCCAGTCTGGTAGGAGGTAAGAGCAGCGATCAAGTGAGACACCTGCGGGCACCGGACTGATACTTTCAACAATTCAATCAGCTGCCAATGGGCTGTTCTTCGCAGGCGGTATGCTGGGCTGCTTCACCATTGCGTGGAAAGGCGACTTCTTCGGCCGTGTTCGCAATCTGCAGATCCTGGCCGCCATCCTCCTTGTTGCTGGCATCATTCAAGGCGCCTCAGTGCACATTGCCATGTTCATTGTCGGCAGATTCATCAGTGGCTTTGGGTGAGTCCAGAGTCCCAAGGCTTCTAGGCTAACGAGGCTGATTGATGCTTTCTTTCCTCCCCAGCTCGGGCGCCATGGTGTCGTTGATACCCACCTACCTGTCAGAGATCTCGCCGCCTCATATGCGAGGACGGATGGTCGGCCTCGCGGCGGTAGGGCAGGTCACTGGCTATGTAAGCCCAGATGACCCTTTCCCCTTATTTCAGTTTGCTAATGTGTCATTTAGTCCACCGCCGGCTGGGCTGGGTACGGATGCTATTTCGGGAACGCGAACATCTCGTGGCGTCTGTTGACCTGTCTCCAAGGTAAGTTTGCGAGGGACTCTTCTCTCTCGCGCTCACATTCTCTCTGTCTCCCTCCCCCCTTCTCTCTTTCCAGGAATGGCCATCTGCTGACAAGGCTTGCTACAGTGGTGTCGCCAGCTTTCATTCTCGCCGTTTCGGCCTGGTTGCCCGAGTCTCCCAGGTGGCTGATGCTGCGTGATCACCATGCAAAGGCCTTTGAGAACCTGCGGAAATTGCACCACACAGCGCAGGACACTGAAGACATCTTGGCGAGAGAGGAATATCTGCAAATCAAAAAACAGGTCGAACTGGATAGCAGCAAGCCACGTAGCCTCTGGGCCATCTTGAAGATCCCTTCGTACCGGAGACGTCTGTTCACCGCCATGTTTCTCGAGTGGGTGCCTTCTAACCACTTTCTGACGCTGTTTATCCAGGCTATTGTCGACCTTTCCGCTGACATGCTGCCGTTGTTATTACTAGATTCTTGTTTCAAAGCACGGGTGTGTTGGTGGTCAACAACTATCAGGTAAGGCCCTCCTTCACGCTCGTCCCAACGGACGCATCTAACACTCCGCTTTCCTATCCCTAGGTCCTTCTCTACAGCAATCTAGGCCTGAACGGGTCCATTCCACTAATGCTCTATGCCGTCTATTGCACCTGGGCGGGCGTGGTGAACTACGCATCTACCTGGTATATTGACCGATTCGGGCGCGTGAAAATGATGATTTATGGAACAGTAAGTACTAGCCTTCTACTGCTGCTTGAGGTGATGGGCGTTCATGCCCATTGGAAACCGTCAGGATGAGAACTGACATGATCAACCCTCCCCACGTCAGATTGGCTCCATCATCAACATCATCCTGCTCATGGTGATGATTACCAAGTACGGTAACAGCACGAACAAGGTCGCCAACGGCTTCGGCGTCTTCTTTTTGTTCTTTTATGTGACTTGGTATGGGTTCGGCATCGACCCGACCATCTACGTCTACATGTCGGAGCTGTTCCCGACGCACGTTCGCGCCCCCGGCGTCGCCATGGGCCTCGCCAGCTTCCTAGGATCAGCTCTGGTCTACAACGAGGTGGCGGGCACGGCCTTTGCGACCATCGGGTGGAAGTACTATCTGGTCTTCATCGCGGTGACGTTCGCCGGTCTCCCCTTTTTGATCTTCTACTGTCCGGAGACGAAAGGCCTGACGCTCGAGGAGGTCGGCCAGTTGTTTGGCGACGAGGTCGGCCTGGATCTCAGCCACATGACCGCCGAGGAGAGAGCGGAGCTCGACAGGAAGCTCCTGAGTGGGGATCCCGTCCTGGCCGCGGGAGACGTGACCGAGCTGAATGTGGAGACCAAGGGCGTTTCCCCTAGGTCAGTTACACACGTGGAAGAGGCAGCTGTGTAGTAGGGTCTTTGTTGTGTCTCGCTCCGGTGTCGTCAAAGGGACGACGTCGTGCGAGCCCAAAAGGCTTGAATTGGAGTCATGCATACTATGAGTAGTTGAAGTGAACCGAGAGGAGCCGGGATTGAGACTTGGGAGTGTGTTGCGCCGGATCGGTTCCGTGGTGGACAGCGAAAAGTTGAGGCGGCTCCCTCGTGTTAGGAGATAGGCATGTTGGCCGGATCAAGGACTGTGTTGGAATGGCCTAAGAACAGGGTATTCGCAGCCCTCTTAGGTGCTACTTAGATGGCGCCACCACCGTACATACCCCGTACATAGCTAGAAACGACAAGGAACTTCTCCAGTACTCTTTGGTAAAGACAACATTAGACAGAAATTGTTTGTAAAGGATAAAATGGGGCTGTTCAATGATTTACTTTGTAGGAATGGCTACAATATACCAACAGCTATTACACCCTCCTACTACTGTGGTACGTCCGTGAGATCTACTTGTGATGGCAGTCCAGTTGCTTTGGTGCTTGGGTACACTGCCACTCGTGGCTCTCTTCGCCTTGCCTCTTTTTGCCCTTGTCAGTTGTATGTTGCGATTCGGTTAGAGCTGGAGGCCATACCAAACCAGTACCGGTACCGGTACCGATAGCATAGCAACGGTCATGGGAAAAACCTCCTTTATAGTTGGGACGGGAAAGCTCTCTAGTATCTAAACGTCTATTTCTCCACGTACCACGCCAAATCGTTGTTGTCATCCAGTTCGTACTCGGTGAAGCCATTGCCGGTGAACTTGAAGCGATTCGGGCTTCGGTACTTGATCTCAAAGTCCTCGGCTCGGAGGTCGCTGATCAGCCTCTTGAATAGGAGCGCGCTTCCCGGGAACGTCGCCGTCACCCTTCCATCGACCCGGTTCTTCTTGTACCAACTCCGGCACGCGCCCGTCCAGGTCAGGGTCTTGTGGATCCGATCGCCATAGGTGACGAATTCATCCACGACCTCTTGCTTGGGCACGACTGACTTGATGTCTTCGGTCGCAATCTTCTTCATCCATTTGATCATCCACTCGGACACCCAGCCGAGACCCTCGATCAAAGAACCGTGACCCACAACGGCATTGGGACCTGAGAGTGGTGTGAGAACGCTTAGCCTCTTGACGGAGGGGAGGGGGAAAACAAAATCCACTCACCTGTGAAGATGAAGTAGTTGGGAAACTCGGGACAAGCCATCGACAGGTACGACTCGGGCTCGTCGGCCCATTTGTCGGCGAGACTGGTACCATTTTGGCCGATGATGGGGTAGTGTGGACAATGAGAGACGTCGAAGCCAGTAGCACATACAACTATTATTAACCTTTCAGTTAGAGGTAATAATCTTTCATGAAAACGATGGACCGAGATGACATACCGACGTCGACCTCCAGAACCTTCCCATCGGCAGTATGCACCGCATTCTCCGTGACCTTAGTGATCGGGCTCTGAGTGAGATGGACATTGGGCAACAGGAAGGACTCGAGATAGCCCTCTCCAGGCGTCACACGTCGACAGCCGAGTTCCCATTTCGGGATGAGCTTCTCACACAGTTCCGGGTCGTTGTTGAGCTTGTCCGACATTTGCTTGATGGCGAATTTGGTGGCGTCAATGTTCTCGACCGAATCCCTGACGAACTAATTGTGGTGACAGGTGTTATCCAGCCTACTCGTCGACGCATCGCGGGGTAGGAAAAAATGGGAGGAAGGAGTAGTTACCAATCTAAAGGCTTTGTTGATCCGGTGAATCAACTCCTTTCTATATTTATTGTGGTACTCCGGGTCGATGCGGAAGCGTCTCTTTTGCTCTTCCGTGTATACCGGGTTGGGGCTTGCCTCGTTGCGGCCGAGGAGCATCGAGGGGGACATTCGGGAGATGACCCACGTCGGTCCGCGCTGAAAGCTTGTCACGTCGGTGCCACTGGTCTTTGCAAGTGATGGCAGAATCTGAATGCCAGACGACCCGTTGCCAATGAGGGCGATGCGTTTATTGGAGTAATCATAGTCATGGTCCCAATCCGCTGAATGGACCAACTTCCCTTTGAAAGAATGGAGACCCTCAATCTCAGGCCATTTCCAGAGACTCGAGAAGGGTCAGTCTAACAGAAAAGCTCGATCAAGTGGAAAGGGCCATACATACTTTAGGAATCCTTGGCCGGATATCAAGATGTCGGCGTAGTCTTCGCGCTGGACACCATTGTGTTCGACGAGCAGCTTCCAGGTGCCGGTATCTTCCTGCCAGTAGGCCCCGACGACCTTGGTGTTCAATTGAACATCGCGATCGAGGTCCCACTTTTTCACGGTTCGTGTGATGTACTCGAAGATCTCCTGGCCGCTGGCATAAAATTTGCTCCATTCCGTATTTGGGTCAAAAGGAAAAGCCTAGGCACGCCAGATTATTAGCAACTTGAAGTTCTCCTACTTCAGGCCGGCCCGGAAGACGTACGTAGAGGTGAGCAGCTACGTCGCATTGCACACCGGGATACGTATTCACCAGCCAGGTTCCTCCGACAGCATTCCGCCCCTCGTATATGACGTTCTCGACGATGTCCTGCATCTCGGGATGCTGGTATCGAAGCTTGTGAGCAAGCGTCAATCCGGAAAAGCCAGCGCCGATGGTGACCACACGTAGTTTGCGCGCCTTGTAACTCGGCTGGTTGTTCAGGGGAATGGTAATTTTAGCTCTGTTGGCCACCGTCGGGTAATCGCCGTTGACGGCGACCTCCTTCGTCGTTGTCGAAACCGGAACACTTTTGGCGGTGCCATTGGTCTGGTGGTCGTGCTCTAGGGCCAAGGTCCCATCGGACACGAAGCTGATAGCGGCAGGAGGCATCTTCTCTTTTCTTTGAGTGAGTAGAGAGGTCAGATGAATCGACATTTAACTCTTGGATTCGAATTCTCAATAAGTTTCGAGGATTATCAGTCGCGTATAAGGAAAGACTTGTCGCACAGAGAAACGCTGGGCCACCACACGCTTGTCGTAGGCTACGGGGGCTATGGTGCGGTCGACGTTGATTGACCAACCAGTCCGTGGGGTCTCGTCGTCTGCCGGTGCCGGGAGAGGGAAGCCGACTGATATCACCTGATGATGGTCCAGGCCGGAGAGGCAATTCATACATTGTTGACTGTGTGGCAAAGAATCTCTTCGCTCGGCAGGGCTTTTCCACAGAGATTTGGGACGTTTCCCACCGATTGTCTGGAGCGTACCTCCGATTCTAACATCTTGGCTATTTGGAGGTAGCAAGCTTGCTTCTCCGGTAGACTCGTGAGGAGCGCAGAACGAGACTGGGACCACTCAACGGCTGTTGTAGTTTGCCGTGACCTCGGATTTTGGCCATGTACTGATGGCAAGGGCTGGATTGATCAACGAGTAACCGAAGGTATTTTCCGAGCAGAATTTAAAGCCACGGGGATACATTGCCGGGTTTAGTGCCAGGATCATTACCGGGCCCGGTGCCGGAGGCCGAGTGGGCCGGTGTGTTGGACACCCGTTCAATCCAATGAAGGGCGATCTTCCAGCCTTCCTTGAGGTGCCACTGACCCCGCGGGGGAATCATCCTCTGCCGACCTCGGCTGGGGTCAGACCCACTCCCCGCCTTCTTCGATCTACGCTTGCATACCTCGCAATAGAGAGCCCGCCAGCTTGGAGGAAGGGAGGAGGAAGTTGGGTCGACACAAGTCTTGTGTTTCTTTATCTTCCGCCGTCTCTCCACACCAGAGTCTCTGTGTCACTGCTGAGAAACGTCTGTTAATTCTTCCAAGTCGAAGCAATGACCTCCTCAGTTCCCGATTTCGATAGCCTGCCTCCGGTGGAGGGCATGCCACCTGGATGTGCTTGGGGTGTCTTTGACAAGGAGGGACGGAAAGATGTGTTTGGTTGCCTGAACAAAGTCAACCCTGGTACCGTTCTTGCGGCGGCCACGGAGATCAAAGAGGGCATCAGCATCTCGTTGAAGTCAGCAGCCTCTCTTGCTTCCTGGTTTTCGTCTCCATTAAGGTCGATGTCTAGTGAAGTTAACTCTAGATTGTGCATAGCTGGCGTCTGGGAGCGGTCAAAACTCCCGCCGCCAATCGCAAGCCACTTGAACACCGCATCATATCATTTCTGGACTCGCCCATGCATTTTCATGGCTATGACGACGAGGTAATTACTGCTCCTCTCATGGCTGAACCGCGCGGTGCCTTCTAGTAACACATGAGCAGATCGCGTTCAATACACAGTGTAGTAGCCAGTGGGATAGCCTGTGTGAGAGTCGACGCGCCCCTTTGCCTCGGCGTATTGGCTGACCGGTCCGTTCAGGTCACTTCTACCACCAAGAATCAGCGTCGGGGTATAATGGATGCCAGCCAACCAGTCAAGATCTCGTCCAAGGCTGGGGGGACGAGGACAAAGAGAAGCGGCTGCCAACTCTCGAACGTAAGCTATAAAGCGGGACTCTTTTCGGGGCGATGCAATTGACGATGCTGCAGATTGGCATGACAGAGGCGGCCTCGTCGGCCGTGGTGTTTTCATCGACTTCAAAAGGTATGCCGATGCCAACGGAGTGGAATTCGACCCTTTTGGCAGTTACAGCATCACGATTTCCGAGATCGAAAAAATCGCAAAGGCCCAAGGGGTCGACTTCCAGCCCGGCGATATTTTCATCTTCCGTACCGGGTACACGGAAGTGCTTGAAGTCTCCTCCCCAGAAAGGCAGAAAGAGCTGATGGGCCGTGGGACATGGACCGGTGTGGAACAAACCGTAGAAGCGGCCAAGTGGTTCTGGAACAAAGGTTTCGCTGCTGTTGCCAGCGACAATATCGGATTCGAGGTCGAATTTGCAAATGGCACTCCCCCATGTAAGCCATTGGTTGTCTCTGGTCTCTTGTCCCCTTGCTACCTCCGCTGACTATACTTGGTATTACAGTGCTTCATCCGTATCTCCTGAGCCTGTTCGGCTTGTGCATCGGAGAGATGTGGGACCTGAAAGCCTTGTCGGAGCATTGTGCAAAGACTGGGCGGTATAGTTTCTTCCTAACCTCGATTCCCTTGAACGTCCCCGGCGCGGTCGGTTCACCACCGAATGCATTGGCAATCTTCTGAGAACAATTAGAGACGCTGCTAGACTGATAACGAAGGGGAAATCTCAAGCACGCACGAAAGTGAAGGAAGCCAGAGCCTCTCAAGTTCAAGAAAGCTTCCGCAGTGTGGTAACCAATACCGGTAGTGAAGGCGCCCAGTCACGTCTGCTAGATCGAGGGCCATGACCACCAGCCGAATGACCCTTGAGGACCAATTGGGAGTAAAGAGGTAAGGGACAGGGTAGAAGGTAGAAAGAGTCTTTGGGGGATTCAATCGTAGCTATCGATCCAGGCTACCATGTCAAGGCTTGACTATCATGTTACTGTCTAACTTCTTCTGCGAGTATGTCTCGAATGGTGTTGAGACCACTATCCTTATTACTGACCAAATGCGTGGTTCGTGGTCCAGGATTGTTGTAGAGTGGGATACTTCGCCATTTCTCCGCACTGTCGTCCATCACCTCTAGCAACGTGCCAGAAGGATACAGGCCATTTTCATTCTCGGCCAGTGCGACGAGGGCGCTAGCGATGACGCTTGGTTCGAGCAATTTGTCCTTGGTTGGATCGACCCAGTTCGAGACCGCGGGGTCTTCTAACAAAAGCGGAGTTTTGATGGACCTACACATGGGAAAAAAAATAAGAATTTTAAGTCAGCCTTTTGTCATGGTATTGCCCAAGCTGGCGTTCCGGTCTGTGTGGAAAACGTACCCTGGAGCAACCCCCAAAACTCGAATACCGGAAAGACCTTCTAATGCACCCATGCCCATGACGAAGCTCCCAATGCCATGTTTGGATGCTTGGTAAAGGGGAGTGATGACACTAATGGTCTCTACAGCCACGCTGGCAACGTGGAGGATCGTCCCCGTCTTTTTGGCGCGTAGCATTCGTCGAATCGCGATCCGCGTCATCTTGATGGGATGGATTAGGTTGACGTCGATGACCTTGTAGCGAGAGCTGGAATCTATATCACCCCAAAAGCCCTTGCTCGGCTGTGGAACTCTCAGAATACTAGCCCTGCTAAGTAAGAGGAACTGTAAGATACGTACCGGTTCATAGATGCCCGCTCCAGGACAGACGAGATCAGGTACCGTCCCAAACTCCTTCTCGGCACAATCAAACGTGTTCTCGAGTTGTGCCCAGTCGGTGACATCGGTCCCCTGGAAGATCACCTTTGCGCCGCCCTCCTGCGCCGCCGAGTCAATGAATGCTTGTGCTTCAGGTCGAAGACCAATGTCGGCGATCAAGACATTGCATCCTTTGTGCACAAGAGCCTGCGCAAACGCCAAGTTGATGCCTGCAGGAATACTCCATGATCAGCCAGCGTGGTCGACTTCAAGAGAATCGGAGGGAGGTGAGAAATCGTGTACCAGATCCTGCGCCCGTTACAATCGCCGACGCTCCGTTGAGATTCAGTCCGGGCATGTCTGGCTCCCAGTCTTGGATTCTTCGATCCGTCGATGTGGTCAAAGACAGGTGTCTGTTTTTAAGCAGGAAAAGCGCGAAAATCAAGAGCGGTTGTCGTGTACCCCGCCGTTAGGGTGATTGCTGAAGGCATCGTGTCAAAGAGCTCAGCGTACGAGCTACCACAACGACGATCCCGCGTGCCGCCAAAAATGGAGAAACGGAGAAAGCCGAAGGCCAAAAACGTGCATAGCCGAAGAGCTCTTTTCGGGCCGGACGGTTGACGACTCCGGCTAACGGCCAAACACACAAGCCGAGCGGCATACGAGACACAGTACGAGTACCGTGTCTTGCTCTTGCCGCCGAGACCGTTCTAGCGAGCCAGGTGTATGCAAAACACCCTCACAAAGAAGGCCCATTGACTGCATCCCGCCGACATAGGTCTGAGATAAGGATCTAGTTTGGCACAAAAATGATTCTAGAGAGCAAGGACCAGTGTGCGTATGCTGAGGCGTGCAAACTTGCCGAGCTGTCAACATGCCGAGCAAGATCATATGAAGGAGCCAAGATGCACTAGGCCAAATGAAGCACTAAGACGGTGGGCCTACATCCAGGAACGGAAAGGCAGGATGTGGAGACCATTGAGCAGCAGTATCAACCATAGAGAGATTATTCGAATGCAAGTACAACCCATGTACGAGTATGATTAATCTATCGTCTAGCGTAAAACTTAAGTTCAGAGCTTACTCTGCAAGGTCGCGAGTCTTGGTACGCCGGACTGCCTCAGTTATTCGTCATTATTCTTTCGAACAGCGAACAGGGAGCCGATCTCGCCCGGATCAGGGGGTTTAAAGCATGGCCTGCTTCCTCCAGCTAGTGAACATCACCACTCACTCCGTGCTCCAGCAAGGCGAATTCGAAATTCGGCTGATAGCTCAAATCCAAGTCAAGCTCAGCTCCACTTCTGATTCTTCCAAAAGTTGCAGACATCCCACCAGCCACCAACCATGAGATTGAACTACGCCCCGACGACGCCAGAAGGCCTCAGTGCGGAGGATGAGCAGGTATACAACAACGTCCGAGCGCGTAGAGGCACATCCGGGCTGTTACCGCTTGACTTGGGTCTCCTCCATTCGCCGCGATTAGCAGATGGTTGGTCTCGCAACCCCAACTTTCCTGGAGGTTGACTACTAAATGAAAAAAAATAAAAAAAATAGGCTGGAACTCATTATTGGGTGCCGTGCGGACCAAGGGCTGCCTGTCGGATGATCTTCGCGAAATCGCCATTTGTCGCCCGGCCATCATCAACCGGGCCTGGTTCGAGTGGGATCACCATGCACCCCTGTTGGCCGCGGCCCCCGGCTTCACCGAGGAACAATTTGCCGTGGTCAAGCAGCTCGAGCCGCAGGCGCAGGGAGCCCTGACGGACAAGCAATGGGCCGTTCTTCGCTACAGTGATGCCATGACCAAGAGCGTCGCCGTCCCCGATGACGTTTTTGCGGGTCTACAGACGGCCGGGTTTACAGAGCGAGAAATTGTCGAAATCACCCTGACCTGCGCAGCCTACAACATGGTCAGCCGCTTTCTGGTCGCCTTGGACATAGGAGAAGCCAACGAGAAGATTCCCGAGGCTTTGGCCACGGTTTTGGGCCCGGCGATGGCCGCGAGACAATAGCGCCTTTCTACCCCTGACCAATGGATTGTAACTGGGTTCTATTTTCTACCAATATCTAGGAACGGCTTACTCATAAGCTGTTACGACTGTTTCACTTGGAGACCCGGAGCTCTCCAGCAGTCAGTTCACGAGTAGTAGCACTTCCCATGCCGGCCATCGGTGAAGGTGTCGCGTCTCACGCGGAAGACTGTAACTCTGAGCCGAGCTTCGTCAGAGCTGCCTTCAATGCAGGCACTCCCATTAACAATGTTTGGACACCCATAAGTGCCGCGAGCTCATAGACCTCAATAATCAGCTCCGGCGTTGCGCCCAACCTAATTGCATTCCTGACGTGAGTCTTCAGGCCGTAGCCGTACAGATGTGTTGTTGAGCAGTCAATTGCTGTATAAACCAGTTCTCTATCCCGGGGGCTTAGATGGCCACCATCTTCCGTGGGAGAGGCCGAGTATGTAATATACGCTTCGAAAAAATCAGGTGCTTTTTGTGCAATCAGCCACAACATCCTTTCTCCAAAGTCCAGTCGTATTCTAGTACTTACCGATGGTGATCAATTTCTGGTAGTGTGGAGCCCAGAACCCCCGTTTCTTGGTGAAGTCGGCCTTGAGGCTCTCCCGGTAGTCGTCGTTTGGTGCGGCCAGCTCTTCTTCCGTCATTTTGCCCTCTTCCACCAACACTTCGAATAGGACGGGAAGACCGACACTGATGGCATGGATGCCCAAAACGCTCGTCCTCATCAGGACCTCCAATACCTCGCCCTTGGTCGCTCCGGCTTTCAACGCATTTTCTGTGTGGAGACGAATGCCGGGCTCGAAAAGGTGCGTGCAAGACGCATCACATGCAAGGAGGAGTAGCTCTTGGAGTTTGCGGGACAGGTGCCGGTTGTTGAGGGGAACAGCTCGCATCTTCAAGTAAGCGGCCAAATAATCCGGGCAAGCTTCGAGCACTGCTTCCCACGCGGGCGACCAGACCTCCCCAAGCTCGATGAGTCGATCTTTGAGGGCCTGTTGACCGGGAGTGGTGGCCATGGTCGCGGCGAATGGCTCTGACGTGGAGTGCGGCTGGATGCAATAGGAGCCAGGACGAGCACGACGGCAATCACGATGACCACGACGGACTGGGACCGTCACAAGTACACTCACAAAAGCTTGTGAGTGGTATTATACGGATTCTTTCACAAAATACAAAAACAAACCAAGCAAAAGGTTTATACATCGGCTTTCCGGCATTGGCAGTTCGATCGCGCCCGGAATGAAGCGGCGACCATGGTCATTGAGGGTAAGAATCAAAACAGGCTGAGGAAGAGGGCAGACCCGAGCAGAGCTGATTGCCCGGCAGATTGTGCACGCGGTTGCAACTCTTCGCTTGCTACCGTACCCCGAGACCATTTGGGTTAAATCTGGGGTGTTGAAACGGTGAGCCTGCTGTAGTTACTGCCTCTTGGAGGAATGGGAGGTGGGGTCGCGCTGGGTGTGCCGGTTTAGCCGCAGTTTCTTCGTGGCTATCTCGGTCCATGCTTCGAGTGCGGCTCTATTAGGATAGAGAACAACAGAATCATAGAGTAATACCCGGTAGGTAGATTCAGTAGTAGTATTGACGGAATACTACTGATCCTAGCAGACCAATGGATACTGAGCAATTGGGCAAATTTCTACATCAATGAATATCTCCACGTTGATCGCAGGTGCTTCATTTTCACTCTCGGCTTGATCAGGATCGTCCTTTGAGTCTTTGTTTCTCACCATGGCGGCAGCTTACCGTCTGGTCTCCCTTTCGCGCCCGCACGGGGTCTCCGAGGACACCTGGCAAAGGTTTTACCAGAGTCATCATCTCGCCGACGTCGCTACTGGAATCGGTCACAACGGTCACGGCTACCTCTACCGCTTGGTCTCGACTCCCACGGGTCGTCCACCATCCGACGAGAAGAATTTCCTCGCCATGTATGACACGGTGGATAGTCATCCCTTGAAGAGTGAAAGGTACAAAAGCGTGCGGAAGACCAGCCATGTTCTCGGGGAAGGAATTTTACCCTTGGAACTGGCCCATTTGTCCGTCCGCAATTATGAATTGATCGAGACCTTTGACCCAAACTGCCTGGGACCGAAGGAGGGTGAGTGCATGCAGACGCAGCGTGTTTTCGTCTACCTCAGCCTCACATGACTCAACTGAGCTCTATTTGATCATCCTGTAGCTGAACCGGCGGCCTTCCTCGTAATGGAAGAGGCGGAACCGGGTGACATGGCAGAGCTGCGAAGGTAAGCAACGCTACTACGATTCAACGCGTCTTTTCCCAGACCCTGAAGACTAGGAATTGATTCCCCTGTGTCCAGGTACTATCGCGAAGAGCTCGTCCCGACCATGGCCAAGGATCCCGCCTCCCGACGGACCTTGATTCATAGCTTCTTGTCTCTAGATAAAGGAAATGACTCACCAGCCTCAACTTTGACTACGTACGAGTTCGACAGCTTGGAAGGTCCAGGGTTTGCGGCTCTGCAGGATTCCATGGAGGCCATTTCGACCGACCAAGTCAAAGGGCCTCAGCAAGCAATCAAAACGTGGACATTCGGACTGGTTCATTACGTGTGAAATCAATGACTTCAAAAGTTGAGGGGCGAACGCAGAGCTTCCAGGCGAACAGCTCACCAGACGATTTCCGCTGAAAGTTGTGACTGCTGCTTTCCGATCTATGCTAGCCTTGTCTAAGTGTCACGGTCTGATTTATAGTTTTTCAAAACAAGACAGACTGCAGACAGGGGAACACGGCTATGAGCCTCCTGGAGATTAGAGAGTAGAGTAATCAGCATGGCTCAGTCCAAAGAGAGCGAGTTCCGGTCCATCGACCAAAAGGCACTCTCTCATGACCATAGGAGGATTGGCGCAGCGGCAATGCCCCGGTCCTCTCCCCCACACGCAGATCACAGAGCCTGATGTGCAGTACTGTATATAATACCTATGTATCCTCCCGACTCTGCTCCCTACCAAGGCTCTCACTCCTTACGACCAACACCATGGCGGCCAAAACCCCGACGCCACACAGCCAATTTATCCGGCACGCCAACGGGCAGCAGACGCACTTCCTGGTCGACGACTTCACGGACCCGTGGAAGAAGAACGAGACGCAGACGGTCGTGATCCAGCACGGCTTCGGACGACACTCGACTTTCTGGTACCACTGGATCCCGCGCCTGGCGGCCAAGTACCGCGTGGTGCGGCGCGACCTGCGCGGCCATGGCCTGTCCAGCGACCCTGGCCCGGACTACGACTACTCGCTCGACACGGTGCTCGGAGAAATCATCGACCTGCTCGACTTCTTGGACGCACCCAAAGGAAAGGTTCATCTCCTGTGCGAATCCACCGCCGGCCTTATCGGCGTGGCCTTTGCCGCGCGACACCCGGACCGCCTCCACTCGTTCACCGTGTGCGCCACGCCCACCCATCTGCCCGAGGCCGCGAAGAAGAAATGGGCCGGCGAGTACCCGGACTGGGCCGCTGCCTGTCGTGCATTGGGGGCCCCAGGGTTTGCCGAGACCCAGAGCCGGATCCCCGGCGGCATCACCCAGCCTCAGGATCCGGACTACCACGCCTGGTGGTTGGGTCAGATGGCGCTGTCCACGGGCGAAGGCCTGGCGCGCTACGCCGCCTTCCTCGACAAGCTCGACGTGCGGCCGTTGATGAAGGACGTTCAGTGCCCGACGCTGGTGCTCGCGCCCACCAACAGCGCAAACACGAGCTTGCAGGATCAAGAGGCCTTTCGCGATGCCATCCCCGGCGCCCGCTTAGTCCCGATCCAAGGTGAAGGTCATGAGATCTACGTCGACAAGGCCGACGACTGTCTGGACGCCTTTCTCGAGTTTATTTCGAGCCTCTCCCTCGATAAAGTGCTGGCAAGGTAGTAGCAGTACTCTCCCCAGGTGGCCGGGAGTGATGACAAGACGGCACTGGTATTAAGCGCATGGCCATTGTGTGTATAGGAGCTTTTGAACAGCTGTACCGCAACGACTCATCCTGCCATTGGAATTGCTTCAAGACCGCCCCACAAACGGAAACGGACTGGAGCATGTAGTACTAATCGCATACCTATTTCTCATCTTTGAAAATTACCCCAAAGGCCATTTCTCATTGCCTGGAAGCATCGTCGTTTGGTACCCTGGATTGGCGATCATAAATCGAGGGTGAAGCCCAAAGCCCGAAGCCCAAAGCTAAGCCGTCCTCCATGATTCTAATGCATCTCGAGTCCCTCACTAGCGACTTTGTCGCCATGCTCGTTTCGGTCGGCGTATATGGTGTTTTCCATGTACACCTCGATCTAAATGCTGTGGTCAGCTGCGGGGAACTCGGCGGGCACAATGGGATTGCAGAATAGGGGCAAGCTCGTACCTTGTTCGTCATCTTGTCATCAACATCCTTGCACAGAGCACAGGCAATGATGCCGACCACACCAAACCCGATACTGGTATAGGCCACATACTGGATGCCCTTCTCGTACGCGCGTGCCAACCCCGCCTGAGCGGCAGCGACGACCGCGGGGGAGAAGCGCTGGGCGAGAGCGGGCGTGTTGAGGGCTTCAAGAAGAGCCGGGACCCGCGAGGCGGCGAGGCCAGCCTCGGTGACGGCTCGCGTAACAAAGCGAGCAGTATTCGACGAGACGGTGTTGTTCAGCACCGTGGTATACACGGCCGCGCTGACTGTGGCAGCATTTAGTACTACTATCCCACCAAGGGAAGTACGGACCACTCACTTGTTCCCGCGGCAAATCGGATCGTGCCGGAAATTCCACCACTATGGCCCAGATCCTTGTGGGCGACGCCCATCTGCGAAATAGCGATGGACAGATAGAGCGCCCAGCCGTAGCCGGCCTGGGACAGGAAAACAAAGGCCACCATGAGTCCCTGGTTCGTCGGCTTGCCCAAAGCCAAGAGGGCGCCGAAGACAACCATGACAAACATGGAGCCGGTCAACTGCCACTGCCAGCGGCGGATTTTGTTGCCGAAATAACTGAGGCCGAGCGCGCCCACGCTGATGGCGATGCCCTGGACAATAGACAGGGCAATGCCGTGCTTCCACGCGAGGCCGTTATTGGTGTAAAAGACGGCAATCATGGTGGGCCAGAGAATGCTGCTGGAGTAGTAGGACATATTGACGATGCCCAGAGCCACACAGGGGGCTGTGAGATCCCGGCCATGCGAGGCCGTAAACATATAGGTCGGGGTCAGGGGGTGCTTGATATTCCCATATGTCTCCCACAGAGCAAAGGCCACTATAATGACCGCCCCGACGACTAGGGGAACCACGACGTGAAGATCGTCCGAGCTATAGGTCCCACTCCAGATGATTCCCATCAACAGAGGCACAGCACCAGCGGTGAAAAGGAACATTCCTAGGCAAAGAACGGTAGATCAGTTTCAGGCCTCTCTCTTCCATCAGAAGTATACCAGTAATAGTAGCATACCTAGATAATCAAGCTCTTTGATCACTTGCTTGGGGCGCATATTGTAGGGATGCGCGGGTGGGAAGTAAAGCAGGTACAATCCGAGAAAGGAGAGCCCTTGGAGAATAGCGGCGACATAGAAGTTCCACCTCCAGGTGCCATCCTCCCAACCGAATCGACCTGCCACAGGAGCGAACGTGACCGCACCGAGGGAGGCGACGTCTGCAAGCACGACTCCGATATGTCGCCATCGATTGGGGAGAAGCTCGGTCACGGCAAAGGCAGCCATTTGACATGTGCCGCCGCCAAACCCGGCAAGGGCTAAGAGGACATCCCCGGTCAGCCAGGCTTTTTCTTTTCCCAACGACTCACAAATCAACACATATTTGACATACCCATGCCCACAATGATGGTGTTTGAGGTCTTTGCGGTGGCAATCACGAGGTGACCGACCACGCAGAAGACATTGCCTCCGACCAAAAACCAGCGACGACCCAGCAGGTCCGTGTTGGGTCCACTGCAAGACATTGGTGAGCAGCCGTGGTATCCAGGTTGATTCGGGGCCGCAGTTACCAGATCATGAAGCAGACTGTGATGGCGAGCGTCCAAGAGGGAACAAACCACGAAGCCTTTGCCGCATCACCTTTGGAGGCCGCCACTTGAGAGCCTATGGCTGAAAACACTGGCACTGGCCAGAAGCACAGTCCATAACCCATGGCCATAATCTGGTATCGTCCGTCAGCCTTGTAATAGAGAAGCAGACCTTTCGACTTACAAACACTACTATCCATGTTTTGGGAGTGACGACGGGCTCCACCTCCGGTGCGAGTTCGACCTCGGAGACACCATAAGGCTTTACGTCCACGGTCTTCGGGTCGCTGAGCTCCTCTATCGTCTGCCCCTGCGCAGTCGACTCTTGAATTTTCTCGTCCTGCGTCATGATGGTCTGAAAAGTCTCGGCAGTCCGCTGGAATCCTTGCAAACCACGTGTGAATGTGATGAACACTGCTATTATGGCGACTGCTAGGTCGAGGGCCAACTGCAGTTGTGGTTGGCCCTGTGGGGGGAGGAACAGACGCCCCTTTTAATCTGGCAGTGGTAATGAACCGACAATGCAATGACAATGCAATGGGGTCCCGGGCTGACTTCTCGGCAATCGAAAGGCCGGTTGTGGTCACATGCAATATGGCCTCGAGCTGACTAGTCCTACTTGGTAGTGATGGTTGCTGTAGACTTTGAGGAGGAGAATCCCGGATTAATGGATACTAACAGATTGAAGGACGTTCGACAGGGTGCAATGGTCAGTCAACCCGCGGAGAGGGCACGATTGGAAAATGCGAGGTACTATTGGCAACAATAGTCTCGGTTATTGCGGCTCGTGAACCAGAGTTTGGAGGAGGAATCCCCGTGCCTCCGGTTACCCCGGCTTGGCCCCGGCTTTGTGGAGGGAGGAACCGGATTTGCCCCATCGATAGACTGCCATAACCCCTCTAAACGAGCAGTGCATAATTACTATTCGTGAGGAAGAGAAATCTCTTGAGAGTGCACGAAGATGAACGACCGGCCGTACGGACCGTACAGACCGTCTGCTTTAGTTCCCCTGTTTGGAGAGCACAAACTATTATTACAACGGCTTGATTTGGAGAGGCCCTAGGAACCTCCAATGGCTTTTTTCCTTCCAGCCATTTGCCTTCCACGAATTGACGGATTTGGGGAAAAAGTCAATCAGAGGCAACAAGGTATCATCGTGGGCGGTAATCGTAAACACGTCCTCCATGCCGTCAATCACGGTGACTTTATCCACCGTCTGTGCCGCTGCGTGGTGGTCTTCGTCCGCAGCATCTGGGGGTACGACGCACAATGAAGTGGTCCGGGCCTGGTGCTCGTCCCCGGTCTCCTTCATGGCGCGGTGCAAGGCCGCGTAGATGCCACCTGGACAGCTGCTTCCGACCGCATGACAGTCGTCGTACGGAGCGGGAGAGATGGTGTCGGGTAAAGGATAGTATTTGCTGGGGCGGAACAGGGCGCCGTGATGGACGCTGTCGCCGGCGAGCAGGACAAAGGTGTCCTGTCCGCCAGTGTCGGCTCCCAGAGTTGTGCGGGTCAAAGCATTCAGGTGGCCCTGCGTGTGTCCCGGGGCATCCAGGAGATAGAAACTGCCATCGTGGAAGTAGTCGTACGCTTGGAACTCACCGATCTTCAGGCAGTGCTCGCCGTTGTACTGTATTTCCACCGTCTCGCGACCCTCATAGAGATCGGTCGTGGTCTCGGTCGAGTTTGGGTCCACCGGCCACCCGGGCAAGTACTTCGCCTTGTAACCCTGGCCGACCACGAGCGAAGTCGACGACGGAAAGAGGGTGGTGTCCCCAACATGGTCCCAGTGATGATGGCTGAAGATAATGGCGGAGATGTCGGCCGGGGAGATTCCATTTTCCTGCAGGATCTCGGCCGTGTCTTTCTCGACAACGAGCTCCAAGTTGAATTTGCTGATCAACTCGAGGAGGGGCGGGCCCAAATGAGTCTGCCAGTTTTTGCGAAGGCCTAGATCGAACAGAACTCGTGTGTTACTGGGCTTGTGGTGGATGAGGAAGCTGTAACTGGGCAGCTTGAACATATCGTATCCCGGGTAGCTAGGCCTGAGAAGCAGCGTGGCAGGTGTATTGCCCATGTAGCAGGTGGTGTCGATCACCGACACCTCGACCGTCGCCGACGACGGGGGAATATCGGGTTTCCAGTTCCCTGGGGCAGACATGGTTGGCGGCGACACGTTCAGGAACTTGAAATCTCAATGTGGAGGGACACAAATGAATAGATTTTGTCGCCGTCGCCAATGACGGTCTACAGTCCGAAGTACAGTGTAGTAGTTACTAGACAAGTAGCTGTGGCCGTCATTTCCAAAGGGTCCGCGTCTCCCGGCATCGACCACGCGTTCTAGGCGCCGTGGAGTTGGTTCCCGGGGCTGTCTGCGAGACCTTTGGGTTGCGACAACGGCGTGACGAGGAAATACGCCTCTGTGACCAAAGTGCCGAGCCGGCCACGGCAATGGATCCTTGACGAAGCCGGGAAGTACCGGGGTCCATGATGCAGGGGGGCTCTAGAGCCGAAGAAGCCTTGGGAACACTGGTACAGCAGTCCACGTGGCGAACAACATGCCCTCGAACTTACCGGACGCCCCGCCTGGCCCGGTTGTCAAGGCGTCGACGAAGTTGAAGTCTGAAGGGACCACATATGGTATTGGCCATATAATTCTGCTAGATATCGCTGAAGCTAAAGCTAACATTTCTCAGGCTGAAGTAGACCGCAGCATAGTGTTTTCCTTGTCGATTAGCAGCGTCAACATATACATATCTTTGATCTCTCTCAGATCAGAATGACGGGAAACATTGGCTTCATAGGTAAGCGGGCGTGCCTAGAATTTTGAACATTGGCCGATATAGTACTGACAAGTGAAGGCCTGGGCGCCATGGGCTACAATATGGCGGGCCACCTGAGGCGGAAAATGTCGCCCATGGACACGCTGTATGTGAACGACGTCAACAAAGACGCCTTGAGTCGATTTCAGGCTGAGATGGGCACCCAATATGGACCCGTGAAGGTCGTCGACACTGCCAAAGAGGCTGCCGACGACTGCAAGGTCGTCATTTCCATCGTGCCACGCGCCATCAACGTCAAACAGGTCTTTCTCGGTGAGAGCGGCGTCATTGAGGCGCGTCCAGACCCGGAGCGCCTGCTTCTCGAGTGCAGCACCATCGACACAAAAACCACGAGAGAGGTCGAGGCCAAGTTGAGCGCGGCAAGGCTCGGGCGGTATTTCGATGCCCCGGTATCGGTAAGGTATTTTCTTATTTTTCCTGTCCTGGGCGAGTGGCGATGACTGAAACCCCATCCCTGCTTCAGGGCGGAGTGGTCGGGGCGGAGAGAGGCACACTCTCCTTTCTGGTGGGAAACCCAGCCGACAAATCCGATCCGATGAATCAACGGATCCTCAGCATCGCCTCCATGATGGGATTGCCCGAGAAGATCAGCTTCGTTGGGCCCATAGGCACGGGCACTGCAGCAAAGATCGCCAACAACTCCATCGCCGCCAGTACGATGATGGCCATAACCGAAGCCATGAGTACGGGGATCCGGGCGGGCATCGACAAGCACACCCTTTACGAATGTATCCGGACCTCGACCGGCCAGTCGTGGGTGCTGGAGAACATGCAGCCCTGTCCGGGCCTGGTCCCGCATGCCCCGAGCAGTAACGGCTACAAGGTCTCGTTTCTGCCCTCGATGATGGTCAAGGATGTGAGTCTGGGCGTGGAGGCGTCACTGCAGGTCGGGATCAAGCCCACCATGTTGCAAACCGCTCTGGAAACCTTCAAGGCGACGGTTGATGACCCCCGGACCCAAGTAAGTGCGAGTCGATTTCATCTGTCGAAAGAAGTCCCGGAAGTTCCTGTTTCGTCACTGACTTGCCATTTGCACCACTTCTAGGATAAGGACTGTACTTCCATCTGGATTTATGTCAACGACATCAAAGAGGGTGAAAGTATCTGACGTTGAAGAAGACGGAAGTACTTAGCATCTCCTTGTCTGAAGATTACAAGAACAAGTTAAAGGTCTTATACCAAGACAGCAGCGATGCCCGGCCCCCCGTAGCCGCTGAGGGGAAAGAAGTAGTATAGTGGCCCCAAAGCAACCCGGCCCAGAAGAGGGGCGAGTTTTCTCTTTTCCCGACCAGTATAGAACCATATCAAATTCCACTTCTTCACGACCAGGTCTGTTCCTTTCTTCTAGACTTTCTGAACCGGAGTATTGCGTGTCCAGCACTCCGGCTCCGGCTTCGGCAGTGTTACTACTGCTCCGTAAGGGATCGCTCTCCAGCCCACCAATATCTGTATGCTTTACGCGGGTCTCTGCGAACAAAGGTGCGCCCGCGCGAACACCATATCTTACATCACTTGAATTTTGGCTCCAGCGTTATGCGGCGAAAACCCTGCATATACCATAATATTCCTTAGTCTGGAATGTCAGTGTTTATCGTCGGTACCTTGTCAGACGGAGTAGTACTAATAGGCTGGTAACTATGGTTTAGAACAAGCAGCATTCCCATTTTGTCTCTCCTGCCTTGTGAGTGGCACTGGGAAAAGCATCGCATAGTATCGTATATCTCCTCGATCGCAACACCCTGCTCACTCGTAGTACTAGCCGGTCGACGAGACGAGGCCGCCATCCACCACAATTTTCTGGCCCGTGATGTAGCGTGACTTGTCCGAAGCCAGAAAGGCCATGGTGTTTGCGATGTCGAACGCGTCTCCCATTGTGCCCATCGGGACTTGATTGTTTCGCTTTTCGATCAAGCCCTGCAGGTCGCCGTTGTTGTACCTGTCGGCCAGGTAGCCAATGAGGGGAGTATGCATCAATCCCGGGACGACCGTGTTGAGCCGCACGCCTTTCTTCGCATACAGCACGGCAGTGGTCTTGGTCAGTTGGATGATGGCCGACTTGGTGGCAGCATAGGCGACTTGAGGCTTGCCGACATAGCGCAATCCGGCCACCGAAGAGACGTTGATGACCGACCCGGAGCCCTGTTTCTCCATGATGGGCAGCACCTCGTGGCAAGTCAGGTAGACGGACTTGAGGTTGACATGGGTTTGACTGTCCCAGTCCTGCTCGCTGATTTCTGCAGGCCCACCGGGCACCGACCGACCGACACTGCTCCAGGAATTAGCAGCTATTAGGTCATTTCATAGGCCCCCCTTTTCGGTCGCCCATTTCCTCTGTCGACATACTTGTTGATCAAAACATCAATGCGACCTAGGAGCCAGAGAATCAGTACGAAATAGACTGCCAGTCTTTTGCATCGAGAGAGGCTGTGAGAGATGGTAAATACCGTGTTTCTTCATGCAAGCCTCGACAAACGCCTTGATTTGGGTCGCATCGGTCACGTCGGCTGCCATCACATCACAAACCCCTCCCTCGGCCTCTATGCGTTTCTTGGTGTGCTCGGCGGCCTCCAAATTCAAGTCGCAAGCAAAGACTTTTGCCTTGTTCTCGCACGCGAGGACTTTGGCTGTCGCCGCTCCATTCCCCCACATCGACGGGTCGCCCATCTGTCCAACGCCCGTCAGGAGGACGACTTTCCCCTCGAGGTCTGGGTACATGGTGCGGCGATTCAATGATGTTCTCCCCGTTCCAAAACAGACTGCACAAAAGGGCTATATGGAAGGTTCGGAGATAATACTCTATTATCTAACGAGAGCACTTGAAGGAGGTAGATGGTTGTTTCCTCCATCACGTGTCAGGAGTACTCATAAGCAGTTCAAATAATGAAGATTGCCGAGCCACAAACGTTCTCTTGGGGCCCATGTCGGCTTCATGGTGGGGATCGGGCGAATCTTTCCGGCAAACTCAATTCCTACCGGCTCATCAAGGCTAGCGGGCTGAGTCGAAGAGTCAAGGATTCGGTACTACTGCATGGCTTTGTGCCCAGTCCCGGTCTTTCTTCTTGTTTTGGGTCTTCACGGTAGACGCCGCTACGCCCGCTCACTGCTATCAATTTTTGACTCGGACAAAGGCCTGTCCGTCAACATCGGTGCCGGGCGCAGTACCCAACACACCTAGTCCCGTCACCCAGCTAAGCCATCGTATTCTAGCCATGGCCAATCACGACATCAGCACATATTTCTAGAGCACAGTTTCTACAGTTCTACTATCGGTTCTTATGTTGGCTTTCCATGATGAATCTCCAAGTGGGAGGTTGCATCATCACTCAAACACCAAAGAATCGACCTGGCAAGCAATAAATCCAGTTCCGCACTCGACGGGAGGGTCACAAACCGCCGAAATCCATGCGGCAGCCCGGGGAAGACATGTGTCTGAACTGGCACCCTGTTCTGCTGTGTCAGAAATGTCCTCCCACGTCTCTGTAGATCTTTGAACATTGAACGAGAGGAAGGAAAACTCACCCAATGTCCTGCAGTCGTTTTGCATAGTGCAACCCCTCGTCACGAAGAATATCCATCCCTGCCACAATGACGCTCGATTTCGGGGTCCCGCGTAAGTTCTCGTCGCTTGCAAAGGGCAAAGTTAGAATGAGATCCGTCGGGTCTTCTGCCTTCAAGCAGTCGGCAAACAGTCGGAGCGCGGGCAAGGGAAGCACTGGTGCATTGGCGTTCTGAACATAGGATGAATGGGGATCGGGGTTGGACGCTTTCAACGCCGGATGGTTATCTGGGTGGATCAGCCAGGGCGTCCCCAAAACTTGACCCTTGATTCTCTTTTGAAGGGTCGCCGTCGGATCTGCCCGTGTTTTTTGAACGTGATCAAAGACGACCCAAGCAGTGAGCATCCCACCTGCCGAAATGCCACCCACGACGATATTGAAAGTGTCAAGGCCCATGGATTCTCCGTTAGTCACAAGCCATTCAAACCCGTCGACGGCGTCGTTTGCTTGTGTCGGATGTCCAAATTCAGGCGTATGGCGGCAGTTCACATGCAGGACTGCGATGTTGGTGTTGGCAACAAGGCCATAACACATGCCGTCCTCCGCGTCCACGTTGCCGTTGAGATGCCCCCCGCCATGGAAGTACAGGAACACAGGAAGCCGAGTTGGAGGCGGCGATGAAGACTTGGGAAAATAGAGGCGACCGATGATGTTCTGACTGTCGCGCGTCAGAATAGAATAGTCTTGATGAGTGACTTTTTCTCTCAATCCCGAAGAGTCCAGGGTCGCCTGGGATGCTTTTACACGACCAGCATTCGCCGCTTGTCGGAGTTGAAGGGGTGTGAGCTTATCATTGAAACCGGGGATTTCGGTGGTACCCAGGAGTTGATCCCATTCAGGATTTGGCCCCTGGTATTCGGGATGCGATTGCATGTTTGCCGAATGACTGGAATTGGCGGAATATGAATTTCTGATTCCAGAAAAACACGCCTGCTGATCAAGTAGATATAGCTTGAGAATACTGGACAGATGGAAACTGCCTGTGGATCTGCCCGTCAATCAGCAAGTTTTATCCAAGGTAAAGACAACTCGGAGATTTGCGGAGGTGTTTGTCCGTTCTGACCTTTTTCCGATGCATGTTTCTTAGTTTCACCAGAGGTTGCCGTGTTTGCCGATAACCGGGAGAGGTGTATGGAGTACTGAATCTGGGAGCGAAGTCCCGCAAGCGAGCAAATGGCCTGTGGATTCTACCGAGCAGCTTTGCAAGAACATGTCTACCTCGAATCTAGCTAGGCACCATCCAATGCACCCGTCAATCCCACGCATAAACATCGTCATCGATCGCATCCTGCTCAAGGCCAATACCACCATGCTTTTCTCTCATGTGCGTGTAGCAAGGATCGCGCGCATTGAACACCGCCAAACACACCCAGCAGATGTGAGCCTTACATCCTCCGCAAGTCATATGATTACATCCCATCGTCTTCTCCATATGTGTCGTGCATTTAGGACAATCTTTGATGTTCAGGTTCTTTTTCAACTGCTGGAATGCTTCAGCGTTGCCCGACGCAGAGTCCTTGTACTCTGCACATGTATACTCCACGTGTCCCACGTGACAGGAGGTGCACACCACCTCCAGACACTTTGGACAGGTGTATTCGGAAGGCTGCCTGCCCATGGTGGTGCACCGATAGACGAAGTCGCAGTCAAGACCTGGGCAGTGGTGAAAGGTCTCGGGGTGGCGTTGCACATACTCTTCGAAGGACGACTTCAGGACCGCTTCGAAGACCGATGATGAGAGAAGCTCTTTGAGCTCACGAAGAGTAAAGACGGTCGGACATATGCCGCCGTCACCCTGGCATTTGATCTTGAATTCTTCCTTGCTCGTGTCTGCAGAGGATCTGCAATAATCGTCAAAGCATTCCAGGCAATAAGCGTGATTGCATGAGGTTCGGACAGCCATTTCGGCTTCACAGAAACAGATTGGACAGGTACCAAGATGTTCGGAGGCTGTATCAGTGGGTGACTGGATATCGACAACGTGGTTCCCGTCCATCATTGCCAGGATGCTTTCATATTGTTGCTTCGTACCACTGACATTGAGTCTTTTCGACACGATGTCGAGTACAGCGACACTTCTTCCTACCTTTCTTTCGATGCTCTTGTAACCACCGCGTAACATCCATGAGAATTGCTGGGGTTTGAGTCCCAATTCATAGCTGGACGACGCCTCTGCATTGAGCATGTCGGTGATTCGACGAGCAGCACTGTGGAGCTTCTCAGGTGGTCCGTAGTACAGGAGCTGGCGCTTTGAGCGGATTCTCTGAATAGCCACCTGCAGCTCCTTCTCGATTGCTTTGAGCTTTTGGTATGCGCCTCCATTGGAGCCAAGCGCGGGATCCCATACGGCATTGTCCCCATCTTTGAGGACAGTTCCGGTGGAGATTTCCTTGAAAATCTTGCGGGCATTGGCAACGTCTTTTGCACTGTCGCCCTCGACTTTCACAGTCGTGCAGACCGCACCTTCGTATATGTGGCACGATAGATGCTGCTCCTTCCAGGTCTTGCTTCGTTCGTCGATCCAGCTTTTCCAGCAACGATATACCGAGTTCGACAGCTTGATCTTAGCAACATGGAGCAGTGTGACAGTCAGCTTCCCATTGCCCAAAATATCCAGCGCCATGTTATTCAAAGAACATGCGAGTTTAGCGTCTGCTTCATCCTTGAACAAAGCACTGGCTTTGACTCGCTTACCCTGAAGCTTTGAAAGTGGTGTGAGATAGAGATTCTCTAGCGGTCCATGCTCCTCTAGAAGTCTGCGGACTTCCAGGCTAACCTCCGCAACGGAGGCGTGGTAGCTCGCTTCTCCCATCTCAACGTGGCGCGGTCTGTCATAAGGGGCGGTGATCGCGTTAAAGACATTGTCAGGCGTTGCGTCGCTTGGGACACCGCTCAAAATCAGAGTCCACTTTAACGGGTTATGACCACCGGCACGGCCACGCCCTCGAGTCGAGCTGCTGCGTGGAGAGGAGGCTTCGAGGAGCTGGCCAAGATACTTGTACGTGCCGTCGTTGAACTTCCGCGCCACTCTATTGGCGATTTCTCCGTTCCCGAAATTAAGCCACACGCTTCTAGCAGCTCTGTGCCATGATAGGTAGACTTTTCTGCAGTTTGTGCTGTGGGCACTACCTGGAATAGGATTGACCCTGAGGTGTTCGTGGCTTGTCTGACACTCCATGCTCAGTCTCTTTGCAAACGACGGGTCTTCAACTTTCACTCTCGCTGAAGTCTCGAATGCATTATCTCCAAAAATGCGAACACATTCAACTCCTATGTGAAAACCAAGTTCGTGCAGGATGCGGACTACTCCTTCAGGTGTTGTTCTTGGGGCAAATCCTGTGATCCGTGCCTGAGAGAAGTCTGTTGGTAGGGAGATGTTAGCCACGTGGCCGAACTCGTTGAATTGGACTGATGTCCCTGCGATGTCCCGACAGAAATCGTCGTCTTGTTCTTGATCCTGCCCTAGTGTTAAAAATGAAATCTTCGGATCCTCAACGAAAGTTACTTGCCTGTTCGGCGATAGCGGAAGCGGCAAGCTGATCTGTGAGCTTGCCAACCTCGTCCCTCCCCGTCGGATGAAGATATGGGCATTGAACCTGCTGACAACCTCCTGGGAATGAAAGAAACTTGCAAGGGATACTCGAGCGTGGAATCCATCCCACAGAGGCTGATTGGGCCGTTTGGGGGCCCGAACTGAGATCCGAGGAAGGCGCGGGACGTGAGTGAGTATAGCGACAGTAATTTCCTCTGTTGCAAGATCCTAGCAGGAAGTACCTGCAAATTTCAGCCGATTTCCCAGCTGCGCCAGGTTGCCCCATCGAATAATGGGTCGGCAATGTTGAATCGACAAAAGCGGTCTGACTTTGTTCTGTTACGCCTCGTTCATGGCTAAACTTACACATGTCACCATCCCTGCAAACCCCCCGGGCGAAAAAGTGACACGGTGCCATCTTGGTTTGTTGGCATGCGGTGTAAGTCGCAGAGTTGGGGCTGGAGATTTGGGACAGGCGGGGGAATTTCCTGAGGTTACACGAGTCGGGCGTTGCTGCACGCACAGGACCGCAGCTGTAATGCGGTGGCAGCCTGGGCTACTATCACAGCCTGAGTGCTTTCACGTGCACATATCCCGCGAATGTCAAGCCCATTGGCAATCTCACCCATCGAAATCCGCCAACCCGATGGGCAGTAATTAAGACGGGAATACTTGGCATGGTCAGTTGAGGCTCGATGCCTTTCGTTTCCCCTAACATCGTCGTCAATGTCATCAGGGTACCAACATCGGTCAGACCAGGTTTGAATACTGCCATTGCATCCATGGCTGCGAGTAGCATAGAATGGTGGCCATCGTGGACGTGGTGATGGAGGAAGCTCTGAGCCTCACAAGAGATCATCATGGAACTCAATATTCGGCTGGTTGTGGGGTTCAATGCGGGGTGCCTCCTTCCTGACCAAGCAAGCCCCTTCAGTTTCATGGCCCAACCAACCTTTGACGTTAAGGTCAGAGTTTAGGCTACGCGGTTAGGCATGTTATGCTTATTTTCTAGCCCCTTAGCTGGGCAATGTCATCATTACGCCGGTGTTCCTAATGTAAAGGGCATCTAGATGGCTACCGTCAGCATTGTACGTGTCTCTTCAAAACAGATCGTTTCTGACATTGCATTTGTCAATCGTCAACATGTCCGCTGCAAGAGTTCAAGTCCGTTCCTCGACATATTCTCGGTTCATCATTACAATGGGCGGCTTTGATAGTGGTATCCCGGTGCGAATGCTGAATTCGTACGCAGTGGCAAACGGTACTGACAACTCTGGCCGAAAGAGCAGAGTTGTAATTATGTTACCTCCTTTTGACTAATCGTCAAGCTGTGGTCGTTTCTTTCATCGCTAGGTATCATCAACTGGATGCGCTCTGCCGGGTCGGCTATCAATTACAATCTCATTTCTCCCTCTCTCTTTTTTTGGATGGCCAAAAGTTCGCCAAACCCAGCTCATTTCAAATCCTCATCCCTAATCTCTACGGCCTGCGGTCTCCCGTCAAAGACGGCCGCACTCGCCTGTCTTTCCAGCCTCGGCTCCTTCTCGTTCGGACTCGCGATCCCGACCTCCGTTGCTTTGGCTATCCATCCTTGTGTCTTTGATACAGATTGACATAAATGGGGAACACCACGCCGACGATGCAGCCGGTCATGGGAATCAGCATGGCAACGGTGAGCATTGTACCTGGTCACCACCGGGCCCGCCATGGAAGACCACACTATCCCCCCGCTGACGCCGGCCACGGGCCACGAGCCATGAGCCGCCACGCTTGGTATGTTTCCCCAGCCCGCGGAGGGACATGGTGAAGGTGGCGGCAAAGCAACATGATTCGAAGACGAAGACCAGCATCAGGAACACGACCAAGGTGGTTCCGCGTGTGACTGCGGCAATCAGCAAGATGACGCAGCACAGACCGAGGTATAGCATGAAAGTAGCGAGGCTTGACGGCGGAGTAGATGCCCTGTGCCGCTGCGAGGAGGTCCAAGTGACTGTCTCAAGGTGAGATACGTAGCATCAGTGACCTCCCGTCTGCCTGTATTATTTTGCGCTTGTAGAACGCCATCTTTGCTTGGTGATCGGCCAGCTCGCTCGGGTTCAAGGAAGACCATAGAGACTCAGAGACGCTCAAAGACAGCTCAAGCACATAGGTAGATGGAACCTTGCAACTAAGAAGGGGATCAATAGATTGATAAATGCTGCAAGGACAAACCAATATGGCATGCGGAACGCTCGACTGAGCATCCACGGCTGGTGCTGTCTTCCAAAGTCACAAGCGAGCCCCATACGACGAGTTTCAAGCAAATAGAGTCTGCCCTCGGACCTGGGGAGTTTGTGGGATATCGTGATAAAGGAAGGGTTCAAGAGGAAGCGGGTGTCGCTTTGCTCAATTGAGACCGAGATATAGCGCATGCACCTCTCAACAACACAATCATCGAACCGCTTGAAGACCGCCTGATCGTCTACACAGCAGGCTAAAGAACGGGATCGTTTTGACAGCCTCGACCCGCAATGCACCGAGTATGAGATGGTTATTTGAGCTCCGTCGACAAATAGATGCTTCGGACATTGAATTGCCTTCGGGGGGGGGGGGGGGGGGGGGGGCGGCG